>ML663008.1:27529663-27897055 GCA_007570785.1 Antilocapra americana | reverse complement strand
AGAGGGGAAGCATATGTAAACCCATGGTGATATCATGACAATGTATGGCAAAAACAATAATAATAAAAAAAAAAAAGGTGTGTGTGTGAGTTTGGAGATAGGGAAGAAAAAGGAGACAAGTAAGAGAAAAGCTGCAGGTATCACTGAGTTTTCACCCACAAAACCTTTGGCTAGACTTTTTTTAGTTTACATTTGGGACAGTGCTTAGAAAACTGGTTGATTTTAATTACAAATGTATGTCTATCTCTTATAACATTCAAATTTTGAGGGAAAAATAGCTTTAAAATATATGACTTCTTTCCACTACCCATCATCACAAACAAGTGTTCGTCTCAGTAAGGGGAATTAAGGTAAAGAGGGTGTCAGAGGCCAATTTCTTTGGCTACCGGTTCTGTTTCCAAGTTGTTTACCCTCCAAGAAGTTAGAAGAGCAAATAGTAATTTGAAACCATAACACACACAGTATAGGCAGTCCCCAAACAGAAACCCAGTGAGCCCACAACATCGGGACGCGATGGTGTGTGTGTGTGTCTGTGTTGCGTGTGTCCCACACAGGACTTTGCAGAGTGTATGACGAGAAAAGCCATGTTGATGACTTAGCAAATTGGAAAGCTCTTTTTACTCCCCTGGGAAACTGAGTTTCTGTTTAGCTTATGAACAATCCCGTTGCCCTAAGCTGCCATTTTATTAGGTCGGCCAAAAAGTTCATTGGGTTTTTCTGTTAGATCTTATGGAAAAACCCAAATGAACTAACTCCATTAGTTAGTTCTTATTTTGGCTAACTCCATAATAAGAAGGTAAATACTCTGGGTATGATAGTAAACCACAAAACTAGCCAATAGCAATTAGCATCTTCATATTTCTCAAGCCAGATTTATAAAAGTAATGAAAACAGACCACCCTAAAAACTCCTTATGCCTTTCTGACCGCGATGGGCCTCGTTGCTCTGCAGGTTCTCTCTCCTTAGGGTAGCGGGGCTGCTCCTCCCTGCGGCGCGGGCTCTGCACCCAGGCTCGGCAGCTGTGGTGCCCTGGCTCAGCTGCCCCTCGGCATGTGGAATCTTTCTGGATCAGGGATCAAACCAATGTCCTCTGCACTGGCAAGCAGATTCCCAACCATGGGACTGCCAGGGAAATCTGAAAATGGACCACTCTGGAGAAAGTGAAGAGGGTGAGCTTTTTGTTGGAAGCGCCGTTACTCAGGTTTTGACTGGTCTTTGCACAGAGAAGATCCCTGTCAAACCACTCAGTGCCACAATTCCCTCACAGTTCGGCCCCTTTGCGGGCTGACCAGGCTAAAACTGGCAGGGGTGCATGGTGTGAAATCCAGGACTTGTCATCTTTACTCCTGTTAAATAGCTTGCCGGCTCCCTCCTATAAAAGAGGCTCCTATATTTAATCTAACTCAGAGAGGGAGGGGTATTACATGTTCAGGTATTTGTAGTTTAAAATGGATGAAAAAATTTCCTCTCACATTCTAAGTTCCTTTTATGTAGTGTTCTTGTGCATGTGATCAACTTTGTATAAATAAAAAAGAGTCAAATGTACCTATACAAAATATTTTTCTATTGGTGATGCTGTTTCAGGCCTAGGCGAGAGAACAGAGCAAACGACTTTTAATTTTTCTTGATATGTGGCTGGTTTTCTAAGTAAAACCCTAGATTCACTGCCCACTGCATCCTTTTGTTGAGGATGCAGGTGAATGAATTTCTGAATTTTTGAGTTTCGAGTTGCTGTGTTTCCTGTGGGATGGTGAATGAGCAGCGTTGCTCCAGGTATCTGCTTTACGATGAGGGGAGGGGCTGCTCAGCAAGCACACAGTTACACACAGGACTTGACTTTACACTATACACGGGAATTTTTTAAATTTGGAAATGGCTTCACACACACATGCAAAAAAAGAGGAAGTTTCTCTTCCCCGGAATATTGAATACCCTTTCACTCTGGATTGGTATTTATTTCAAATTTGGGGTCACAAAGACAAGTCCCACTTGCAATTATTTTTTTCCACTTGCAATTTTAAGGGGAGGATGAATAAGGAAAAGCAGAGAAAATGCTAGTTGTTCACACAACTTGTTCTGCTCTGCATATTCTTTATTATCAGAGATTTGAATATATTTCCTAGCTTTGAAGTCTTTCCTTTATATGCATGCCCTCTTCACAGTTGATCTCAGTAATGAGGCTGATTTCCAAGAGCCCTACTTGCCTGCTGTGCAGTCAGGCTAAACCTCGTCTCCCGGAGGGGAGGGCAAAAGGAAGGAATTCTAGCCAGCAGCTCTACCACTCAAAAAAAGGGGGCCCCTTGTGATCTCAGGTGCGTGGTACAGAGTCTACAAGGGTCACTTGATGTTCAAAGACCTTTGTCCCGTGTGACAGGCAGGGCTGAGGCAGCATAAAGAAATCAGAGAAGCTGATTCAGGAGACTGGAGCAGGCATAACGGGAGAAGGGGTAGTCATTGAGAAGATGACTCACCCCCAAATCCTTATTAGCATCGGATTGTTAACAGTCACATGTGATTCTACGTGGGTCAAAACTCTGGAGTAAAACTACCCATGACATTTTTTGCATGTGAGTGTCTTCCCTGTCAAAGTAAGCTGATTTCTTCTACATTAGACTGCTATCATTGATATCACAATAAAGGGCTTTTACCAGAATTGTTTTCAAATTCCAGAAGATTATTTTTGCAGATTCTAGGGCTTTGCTGGGAAACCCTGAAACAGACATGCACCCTAGTCCTTGTATGTCTAGTTATAATCCACACATTTGAGCACTAGGGAGCTAGTTATCAATTTCTTTGCCCTCTCAAAAATGGGAGTACTGAAAAAAAGAAAAAAAAAATGAGAGCATTCAAGTTGACTTCCAGATGGAAACTAAGTCATATATTCTGACCAACAAGGCTGCCGTGATGACCTAGAAGCCGTAGGCAAGTTCTGCCTCTTTGTCCAAATGCACGCTAGTGCTATTGATGTTAGAAAGATAGGAATCAAGCATTTTTTTGACTGACTGGTAGCAGAGGGGGATAGTGTTAAGATTCAAAGCCTACAAATAAATAACATTGTATTGTATTTAAGATTTGACTTATGTAAGGCTTAGGTTGACAGCATGGATCGGACCGTTTCCACTGACAGAGCGGCAGAGGGTAAAAAGCAGCCCTCTGCACCCAGCACATGCTCGCACAGACAGGCCAGTTCGGAGCTGCTTCCCTGCTCAACCACTAATAAATAGCATGCATTCCCCACACTATGAATTCCTGGGATTTGCATGGACTTTATCCCTATTAAACCACAAAGTCTGAGGGCAGGGCCGCCTTACTCATTTTTATGTCTCAGTACTAATCGTATCTGCTCCAAGGGCTCTGACATTGAATTGTTGGTTGTCATTTTGTCTGCCAACTAAACTCAGTCCTCATCACAGGCAAATGGTGCCAACGGACCTCCATCCTTCCAACCTGGAAGCTCCAGCAATGAGCATCATCATGATGGACAGAACTGAATGCTTTTTGTGTGCAAAGCACAGAGAGGGCTACACACACATTCAAAACAGCTCTGCTCTCAAGAGGCTTCTAGAATCCGGAAAGGAAGCCTCCAGATGAGACTCAAGCTCTTTGGAGCAGGATGAGCAGCACATGAAGAGAATAACCAGATATTGTAACATTCCACGGTGAACTGCAGAAATGTAGGCACATACAGGCTGGTCACATGAAACATGTCCCAGGACACGCTGATGACCATTGCATATCAGTGTATCCCAACCCTGGACCAAACAACACCTCTAGCTTTGACACGGTTTGGGAAGAAGAGTGACTGGGATTGAGTTCTCTCTTCCGAAATTTTTCCAAGTTAAATTTTTTTATTTTTAATTGAAGGATAATTGCTTTACCCCAATTTCATTGCAGCATTATTCACAATAGCTAGGACATGGAAGCAACCTAGATGTCCATCAACAGGTGAATGGATAAAGAACCTGTGGTACATAAATACAATGGAATATTACTCAGCCATGAAAAGGGACACTTAAGTCAATCCTAATGAGGTGGATGAACCTAGAGCCTATTATACAGAGTGAAGTAAGTCTGAAAGAGAAAAGCAAATATTGTGTACTTACGCATATTAATAGAATCTAGAAAGACGGTACTGTTGAACCTATTTGCAGGGCATCAGTGGAGATGCAGACATAGAGAACAGACTTATGGATACAGAGTGGAGGGAAGGAAGGAGAGGGTAGGATGTATAGAGTAACATGGAAACATACATTACCATATGTAAAATAGATAGCCAACAGGAATTTTCTCACTTCTGAAACGTGATACAGAGGCTTAAGAATCAAAAGGAGATTCTTAATCAAAAGGAATTTCTGATTTCAAATGAAGAGAGCCAAGCTGGCCCTTGGAAAGACAGCCTTCTTGTTCTGGCACTGCTTATGGAAACTCGTTTTGGAGGCCAGGTGTGCAAGGTCCCAAAGAGGTTACTGTGAGGAAATGAGAGGTTATAATGATGAAGAGCCAGCACAAAAGAAATTAAGTGATTCATGAATGAAGTTTTTATGAATTAGTTGGGTGATACAGTACCCTTCTAGTGAACAGAAATTCACATAAAAATGAGCTCAAAGAACTAAACAGACAGAGTTCTTCCTGGGATAGGTCAAGGTCAGTGTTGAGGTCACTGGCAAGGAAGTCTGGAGTGGCTTGGACTGAAGCTTCTGTGTCTTGGGGAAAAAAGACTTGTTTTTCATTGCTTTAGTCATGAGTACAAATAGTGACTCCAAAGCTTGAAAACCCGAAGACAGCACAACTGCTTCTTATGATGTCACTGTTGTTGTTTTTTAAAAAGGACAAAGAGGCAAGTTAGGACTAGAGCCTCCTATGAAGAGTAATACTTTCTCTTCCCTTGTGAGCTTAGAGAGGTCATATATATATATGTTTATGTATATATGTGTGTGTGTGTGTGTGTGTGTGTGTGCGCGCGAAGTCACTTCAGTCATGTCTGACTCTTTTTGACTCTATGGACTGAGCCTGCCAAGCCCCTCTGTCCATGGGGTTCTCCAGGCAAGAATTCTGGAGTGTGTTGCCATGTCCTCCTCCAGGGGATCTTCCTGACCCAGGGACTGAACTGCGTCTCCTGCAGGTCTTGCATTGCAGGCGGATTCTTTACAATTGAGCCACAGGGAAGCCCATATATATATATATACACATACATACACAAAAGTTTTATCATTAGACTTAGATCTCTTCATTTGCAGTTCCTCACTATCTGATTTTATGACTGCCTTAACTGGAGAGAAAATGCTGAGCTTCACAAAGAAAATGTAGTGAGGGGGCTTCCCTGGTGGCTCAGTGGTAAAGAATCCACCTGCCAATGCAGGAGACATCCATTTAATCCCTAATCTGGGAGGATCCCACATGTCTTGGAGCAACTAAAGACCGTGTACCACAATTATGGAGCCTGTGCTCCAGAGCCCAGAACCGCAACTACTGACGCCCCCAAGCCCTAGAGCCCCTGCTTTGCAAGAAGAGAAGCCCCCACAATGAGAAGCCCCCACTGTGACAAAGAGGAGCGCCTGCTCATCGCAACTAGAGAAAAGCCCGGGCAGCAAGGAAGACCCAGGACTTACAGATAAATAAACACATTATTTTTTTTTAAAAAGAAGAAAATGTAGTGAGGTTTTTTACATAAAAAATGTTTAGAGAATATGAAGACACGTTATCATTTTTTTTTTTTTAAAGTCCATACCATGGGAAATCTAAGTGAATCTAACTGACTAGTTAAAGGCCTGGCCTTCTCTGGTAGCCAACACCAGTCCAAGAAGGAATTGCCCGAGCCACTTCAGGGGCCCTCTGACCCTTTTGAAGGTGTTAGTGGGATCAGGTGATGAAAGGCAACATTGACGGGCCAACCGGTTTGTTCAGCAAATACTCATGACTGTTCAAACCTACACAGATTCTTCCTTCTTACTCACTCGATCATACCAGTGATTATAAAGTAACCATTGCCATGGCAAAAACTCAGATTCTCAAAACATCCTCTGGGCTTTTTCACTGCTTCTATTTCTAGTTAGAAACGTTTACTCCACAGGATTTTCTTTGTTCAAGCTAAGACAGGGGTGAGGGAACGAGAAAGAATTTGAGATCAATGTAAACATCGATTATTTATTTGGGGAGTTCTTTAAAGATTTAAGCTATTTTATTAATTTAACAAGTGTGAATTAAGGACAATTTGTCCAACTATTTAGGTATCCTTCAGATTGAAAATAAGTTATACCAATGTATAAACATAACTTACCTTAAAGTAAGCAATCTAAGTTGTTATAGTAAGTGAAACTATATAAAGTTAGGCTTTAAGAAATCTAGCGTGTCAGTACACTACTGAGTCTCAATAACCTATGCTTGCTTATGAGGAGAAAAAATTGAGACAGAAGAGAAATTGGTATTGACACCAAGTTAATTGTTTAATTCTGGGACTTAACTTCCCTTACAGTTTCTTATGGGGCTTCCCCAGTGGCTCAGCAGTAAAGAATCTTCCGGCAATGTAGGCGACTCGGTGTTCAATCCTTGAGGCGGGAAGATACCATGGAGAAGGGCATGGCAGCTCCCTCCAGTATTCCTGCCTGGAGAATCCCATGGACAGAGGAGCCTGGAGGGCTCCAGTGCCTGGGGTCTCAAAGAGCAGAACACGACCGAAGTGACTTGGCACGCACGCATGCGTAGTTTCTTAGGGTTTCACACAGCCATTTAGAAAGTGGATGAGGAGAAGAATGTCTAGGTTAGCGAATGCATGTTTTCTCACATGCCTTTTTTTCTAACTAGCCTCATATGCTAAATTATTTCTGCTTCTTCAACTGTCCTAAGTTTCTGTAATCTTTACTGACAAACAGAAAACTGTTCAACTTTACACTTTTTTTGAATTTCTGTGCTTCCAAGTACAAACCACTTTCTTTTACATGCTAGCTTCAGGAGTGAAGCAAGTGTTGTCACTGGCTGTAACCAAAGGAAGCCCCCCATGGCCGCCCTGGAGCAAGAGGGAAGACTTCATAGAAGCCTACTTGCATTTCTGGACCAAATACCCTATTTTCTTGCCAATTTTTATTATGAAAAAGTTCAAAAAAGGAAAAGTTAAAAAAGACTAGTACAATGAAATCCCACACATCCACCCACCCATTACGTTGGGCCATATTGATTTTTTATTTTTAGGAACTTGTGGTTTTACATTGGAGTACAGCGAATTAACAGTGGTGTGATGGTTTCAGAGGCACAGCAGAGTGGCTCGCTCAGTCATGTATGTGTGTGTCCCTTCTCCGCCAACCTCTCCTCCATTCAGGAAGATTGAGCAGGGGTCATATTTAAAGACATTTTTTTCTTCTTCCTTTTCTCTTTCCTCCAGCTTTCTGCAGGTATGCACGTAGAGATGTGTATATTTCTGCTGAACCACTTGACACCAGGCCACTTCACTTTCCAGTACTTTTTTGCCTGCATTTCCTATAAGGCTATTATTCCCTTCCCTTACCACAAGAGCACAGCTCAGAAAACTAACAAAAAGTCCCTAGTTTGTATCGAATACAAATTCAAATTGCTCAGCTGTTCCCCAGGTGTTTCAGTGATTTTACTAAGTCTGCCAATAGCTATTTTTTGAACTGTAATCTAAAGTCTCTTTTATCTTCTAACAAATTTCTAAAATATTTTTCCTTTCCTGACCAACTTTTTGAAGCAACTACACCAATTGTCTTGTAGGAAGTCCCAGATTCTGGGTTTGTCCAATTAATTCCTCATGGTATCATTTACCTTACTCTCTATCCCCGTGTATTTTCTGTTCACTGGAATTTAAGGTAAAAGTCCTGATGAGATGTAGGCCAAACAATCCCAGCGGGATTATCTCATCTCACAAGTGATGTTGCGTAACTTACACTTCATCATACCTGGAGGTACCTGGTTATCTGGTTATTAGCGATGTTAACTTTGATCTCTCAAGGTAGATGCTAAGCACAAAACTCTTAGGAATGGCACTTTTTACCCCGTTCACATTGAGTAATATGTGAAGCAATGCTTTGTATTTTGGACATAATCTGTTTTCTTTCTATCTCTAATGATTTTACATTCCACTGGTGATCCTTGTGTATTTCAGTAGGGGCTGTAAAATGGTGATTCTTCTAAGTCTGCAAGTATCTCTACATTTTTATTTTAAAAAACCGGTCATTCATCTGTAAACATCCTAGTACCTTAGTTAACACCCTGATGTTGATTCAGAATAAGTTATTAATATAAATGTACCACCTTATTTATAATTCATTCCAATGAAATGGCAGTACAACCTCCAAATGTTTTTCTTTATTAGAATTTTGTATCAAAAAGCAGACACATTTTTACTACATGGCTTCTTTGAGCTAAAAATCTATCCAAGGGGCTGGGGATGCAGGGTGAATAAAAAGCAATACCCTCTGCTTTTCTCAAGAGCTTAGAGCCTCGCCATAATAAACACATATATATCCCTCAAAGGAAAGAAGTACAATTTGCTGCCTAAAACTTCAGGTAGCTTTTCATAAAAAGCTTCCTAACACAGATTTAGAAATCACTTGTGAAGTGAAAGTCTGCTCAGACTAGTCCATGGAAGTCTCCAGGCCAGAATACTGGAGTGAGTAGCCTTTTGCTTTTCCAGGGGATCTTCCCAACCCAGGGATCAAACCCAGGTCTCCCACATTGCAGGTGGAATCTTTACCAGCTGAGCCATAAGGGAAGCCCAAGAATGCTGGAGTATGTAGCCTATCCCTTCTCCAGTGGATCTTCCCGACCCGGGAATCAAACCAGGGTCTCCTGCATTGCAGGTGGATTCGTTACCAACTGAGCTATCAGGGAAGCCCCTAGAAATCACTTAAGAGGAGGAGTAAAGTCAAGTTGCATATGTATATATACATATATATATAGTACCTAATTCACTATTCTAAAAATTTTTAATTTAAAAACTTTTCAGCAAGGCCAAGAGGATTAAAGTTACCCTCCCTCTCCTTACCCCATAATACCTCCATTCTGTTTTTAAAGTGAGATTTTGCCTTTTCTTTTCTTTTTTTTTTTTTACTTTTATTTGCATTTATTTTTTGCAGCATTTATTCCCGGGCCATGAGTTTCTGTTTCTTCAGTTTCTTCTGGGATATCTTTTTCTTCTGTGCAACCTCCTCTTCTGGTTTAGGAACAATCTGTTCTTTTTCAGTAAGGATCATCTCAATGTGGCAGGGAGAGCTCATGTAGGGGTTAATCCGACCGTGAGCTCTGTAAGTCCTGCGCCGCATCTTGGGGGCTTTGTTCACTTGAATGTGCTCAATGACCAGAGAATCTACATCTAAGCCCTTAAGTTCAGCATTACTCTCTGCATTTTTGAGCATATGTAGTAAAAATTCAGCACTCTTTTTGGGCCACCGACCCTGCGTCCAGCCCCACTGTTTGGCTTGTGCACACCTCCCAACTCCACCGTTGTAACGACGGAATGGCACACATTGCTTCTTCAAAGTGACATCCTTCAGATACTTGGTGGCTTTTCGGATATGCATACCCTTTATGGCCTGGGCAGTTTCACGAGTGTTCTTAAAGTGAACGCGAAGATTTGAACCTCTTGATTTGCATGATTTTGTGGGGTTTTCTGGGTCGAGTGAATAGCGCACCATTTTTAGGGGTCACCTCAGGCCGCTTACCGGAAAAGGAACGATTTTGCCTTTTCTGTAGAACTTCAATAATCAAAGCTCCAATATATAATGAAGACCAGTAGGGGTTACATTTTTCTTTCTTTTTTTTTAATTTTCTTTACTTTATTGTGTTGGTTTTGCCATACATTGACATGAATCCGCCGTGGGTATACATCTGCTCCCCCTCCAGAACCCCCCTCCCTCCCTCCCGATTCCCTCTCCCTGGGTCATCCCGGTGCACCAGCCCCGAGCATCAATCCTGGGCTGGCGATTGATTTCACATATGATAATTAACATGTTTCAATGCCATTCTCCCATATCATCCCACCCCTGCCCTCCTCCACAGAGTCCACGAGTGTGTTCTATACATCTACGTTCCTTTTGCTGTCTCGCGTGCAGGGTTCTCGTTACCATCTTTCTAAATTCCATATATATGTGTTAGTAACATTTTTCTTTCCTATGTGCCCCATGCCAACTTGATTTACACTTCACTTCTAAGATTTATATACAAACACATACCTGTACCAAAAGCAAAACAGCAGGAAAGTGTATCACAAAAAGTTATTTTTGTGTCTAAGGCCAACAAGGTGGTGTCTGGGTCTGTCATTTTTCTTATGAATCAACAACTCACAATGAACCACAGTTGCAGAAAGCTCAGTCTTTGACCGAGGACACTTCTGGCAAAACCTAGCTTGGCACAAACCAAACTGTAGCTTTATTTCTTACTTTTGATTGGAGTACAATTGCTTTGCAGCTGTGTTAGTCTCTGCTGTATAACAAAGTGAGTCAGCCATGTGTATACCAATATCCCCTCTCTTGAGCCTCTCCCCACCCGTCTAGGCCATCACAGAGCATGGAGCCGAGCTTTCTATGCTACACAACAGCTTCCAGCTAAGTGTCTATTTTACACACAAGTGTAAATATATCAGTGCTATTTTTTAAATGGAAGTTTCATTCCCAAAAATGTCATTGACATTCCTGCTAGCATATTAACTAACATAATTAACTACTCAGGAACAGAGTTACAGTTGTCAGACTAGTCCCAATTTCCCTCCTTCACATGGAGTGTAGCTCAAATGGTAAAGAATCTGCCTGCGATGCCAGAAACCTAGATTGGATCCCTGGGTCAGGAAGATCCCCTGACCCTGGAGAAGGGCATGGCAACCCACTCCAGTATTCCTGCCTGGGGAATCACATGGACAGAGAAGCCTGGAGGGCGACAGTCCCTGGGGTCGCAGAGCCAGACGGGAGGACTAAGTGACTAACACTCACACACACTCTTCCCGCAGCAGAGTTATGACCAGAATAATCAATAGTTCTCACTTCAAATACAGAAACTGCCAAGAGTTAGCCTTTATTTCACAAAAAAACCAAAGCTGAACTTCATAGTTTTCTGTGCATTAGAACAACTTGGCAATTTATTATAAAGACCCATTTATGTCAGGAAACCTGTCGAGCAGGAACCCTTCAAGTGGGGACATAGAAGAGAGTTTAATGCAAGTCCTTAAAGGTGGTTCTGTTTGCACTGTCATTCTATTCTAACAGGTCTCGCTCTGTTGTAAAGCTAGTTAAGGACTAATGCAGAATATAATTGGCCTTTTGGTCAGAAAGTAGCCTATTCATAACTGGACAGTCAATCTTGGCCAGTACAAAAATTTGCAGTCTTACAGGGAGAATACTTTTTTTTTTTAAGGCCTAAATTTGGTTGCAATAAAGCGTCTCAGACAGTCTCAACCCTCCCAGAAAGGTTCAAGAGCTACCGGCAAAAGATATAAAGGAATATTACTACAAAATACAGGCATTCTTAGTGCTTCACAGCAGTGTGAATTAACTACAAATGTTACACCGAGTTAGCAGTTTAGATAATACACTTTTATTTTTCTCATCTTACGGTCATCTCAAGTGAAGGGTAAAGGAGCCTGGGCACACGGAGTATCAAATTATTCTTCAAATTAACAGTCCCATGATGAAAAGATTTATTTTTAGCTTTTACAATATGTATAGTTTTACTTAATATAATCCTTTTTGGGTTCACAGTATTTCAGAATAAGTTAAAGATTCGTGGATTGTATACAGTTTGAAATATATCTAATTAGAATCTGTTTGGGGGTGCATTATTTTTTTCAACTGAGAAGACATTTATCCATACAGTGCTTTAGTAGAAGAAATGACAGGCTTCCCTGGTAACTCAGACTTCTCTGGTAGCTCAGCTGGTAAAATCTGCCTGCAACACAGAAGACTGGTTCAATTCTTGGGTTGGGAAGTTCCCTGGGAGGGCATGGCAACCCACTCCAGTGTTCTTGCCTGGAGAATTCCCCAAGGACAGAGCAGCCTGGCAGGTAAAGTCCATGGGGTTGCAAAGAGCTGGACACGACCGAGCGACTAAGCACAGAAGAAAGGACACTTCTGACACACTGATTTAATTGTATCGTTGCAGTTGAAATCGGAAGGATTTAAAGAGGAATGCATACAGCTAGCTGCAAATGCTCACCTGGCATTACAATTGGAGACTGGAGCTGGCTAAATCAGTCTGATGTTTTGGGGCCTTTGTGAAAAAAAAGGGGTGGCCTTAAACAGGTATCTCTAAGTAAACTCCTGATTTCACATGGATACACTTCCATAATATTATCAATATGCTTTGAATACTGAAAAGATGCTTCTTAAAAGTCTACATTTTAGCTAAACTACTTCTGTTAAGTCCAGGTCCTTCCAGGGCCCTAACATTTTGGAAGCTTTGGGATTGTTAAACAGATAAGGAGGCCTTTAGACTGAGGTGGCTTTAATGACTTAGTGGTCTATGTAAGCAAACCAACACAAGTCAGAAGTGCCTCAATGCACCGTTGGGTACCTGGTTTGGGAACTGAGATCCCAATGCGAACTGACAAAGGAAAAAAAAAAAAAAATCAAAGCTCAGGGCAACCAGTCATAAACAGCCAACTAGGCTTTCCCAAATAAGCAACCCTTAAGCTACAGCCAAATACGTTTCCTCCTGGGGACCTACCCCTTCTCTCTCAAGGTCTCCCTCAACCCCAGCACCTGCTGGTAGAGGTTAGTTCTTGGTTTGGAGCTGCTTGATTCAAATTAACTTTGAATATAAACCCCTACAATTTTTAATATGCCTCCGTTTATCTTTTAACAGGATGAAGAATTCAATTTTACAGACTTGCTCTTCAGTACATTTTCTTTCTTGAATAATTTCTATTTTAATAAGAGAAAAGTTAGACATTTCTATCCATCCCCTGCCTCACACCCCACAATTCCCCAAATCCTGATGGTTCAGCCCTTACCTTGACAATTTTTCCCTTTCCACTTAAATATTTACAAAATGATGTCCTGCTGATTACATGCATGATGTCCTTTTATGTGTACTGGCTTTAAAAAATATGCTAAATAGGCATATGTGTATAAATTGGCAAAATCTTTCTTGAAAGACAACCAGCAATGCATAATAAACTCATAAACTTTGGAGGGCTCATATTCACTTTATGAATCTAACCGAAGGTAATAACCTGGTATGCGCGTGTGTGAAAGGATATTCAAACTAGAGCTTATAATACAAACAACTGGTAACTAAAGTATCAAACATCAGGGGCAGTTAAAGGGGTCCATGCAGCACTTAATGATTTGGGAAGTCATCCTCAATGTTTTTCTACTTAATACAATGAATATGAGTTGCTTTCCTAACAAAGTAAATAAACCACTGGCTAATATGTTAACTTGGCTACCCTGGTGGTTTAGTGGTAAAGAATCCACCTGCCAATGTAGAAGAGGAGAGTTCAAGCCCTCGGTCAGGAAGACCCTCTTGAGAAGGAAATGGCAACTCACTCCAGTATTCTTGCCTGGGGAATACCATGGACAGAGGAGCCTGGCGGGCTACAGTCCATGGGGTCACAAAAGAGTCAGATACAACTGAGAGACTAAACAACGTATTAATTTACTTATTTCTTTGGCACATGTACTCACTACTTAACATTACTGAACACTTTAGTTTCTTCTGAAAATCATCGATCTGTGAGGTGACTTAATTACTGAGCTACAGTTGTTACTGAAGTGTGTAAGAGTGGACACGCTCTGCTCGCAGCAGAGTCCCACAGAGGGACAAGAGTAAGTCGCTGAAATTAGACAATCTAAGGGACAGAGGCACCGTTTCTTGGGTCATTTCCAAAGGCAAATCACACGCTGTCTCTTTTTCCAAATAGTTGTTTCTTACTCTGAATCATGAAGAGGCAGAGATCTGAGGTACCGCAGCAAACACGTTTAATAAGAATACAAAATTCACACCAGAGGCACATTCTGGGGAATGTAAATGAACTATCACAAGTAGTAATTCTGCTGGAAGGATAAAATAAGGCTCTCTCCGAGTACAAATATACAGGAGGGAATGATTTAAAATAGGTTTATGGTTTACAGTCACATTACACTGTGTTAAGCGTTGAAAACAAGCATATTAATTAAAAAGCCAGCTAAATGGCATTTGAACATATATAACAAATCTTACAGTCCATGAAGTTCTGGTATAACAGTAATTTTAAGTATTTCGTTTCAACACAAAAGAAATGAACAGGTGAAGAGATGCATCTCAAGATATTAACTTATGTCTATGACAAAAATCAAGAAAACTTATACTGAAAAGGGTTTACATTACTGATAAAATCACACAGAAGTCCATAAAACAAAACCAACAGTGCTGAGCGACTGAAACAGTACTGGCCTTTCCAGCCCCCTTCCTTCTTGCTGCCACCACACTGACCTACATTACTTTCCCTTTACTCAAAGGCAAACAAGTCCTCCGTCTTCCCCTTTCGCAAAAGGGACAAAGAAAATCCAAACAGCAAATTCAAAAGTTGATTTCTCCATAAACCTTAAATGTGGCTTAATGAATATAAAGAAATTCAACATTTATACACAGTGCTCCTTTCCAAGGAAGGAACAGACACATCAAACATTATTTGAAAGGGGCTTCTTTATGGATTTACATACATTGGTTGAATGAGAATTACTGTATCTGGGAAGGCACGTATCTGTGATTAAGGCTTAACCGGTATTGTTACATATGGAAGTCAATGAAAGCTGTCTAGGAATACACTTCTGTCAAAATGGAATTTACCCAAAAACTAGCTTTCTAACAAGCACAGATATCGACTCTGGAAACCATTGAGAGTTTCTACTCCCAGATTCCATCTGTCAAAAAAATTCTCTCAAGCAGGTTTCATTATGAATCAAAAGAAATTGCTAACAGAACTGCTCCATGACTTTGGGTGATGCAAATTCTTAAGTTCAAAAGCCTCAAAGAAATGACAGTGTGATTCCTGCGTCTTGAAGAAAACGTCTAAACAAAATTACAGTGGTACAGGTTTCTGCCACAACTCCACAAGCCAGTCAGTCCTTCATCAGAGCTGCCGCCTCTGTGTGATGCTGCAGGAACACCATATAATATTACTCTGCAAAATAGTCTCTTTTTCTCTTTAAGACAATACATGAAAATGACTCTCTTAAAGATGTTTAATATATTCTTATATAAAATATCTGATGTTGATACAAATCATGGGATTTCCTTGGGAAAAGTTACAACGGGTCCTCATTTGCAGGACCACAAACCTTGAAGTTTTATCTTGTCAGTGCAAATCTATATTAGGTGTTTTCAAACTACAGAAATAGCCATCAACCCTCACAATACAAAAGGATTTCTCAAAAAGGAAGATTATTGTGTTCAGGTTATAGAAATTACGTTTACATTAAAACCACCCACCTTCCCATTAAATTTAACAGCTCAATTGTTAAAGTATGAAAAAGGGAAAAATTAAAGCTGTTTGTGCAAGAATCACTACAATGGTTGTCGCCCCTTCCCTCTTCCCCTAACTCTGCTTAATTCTTACTAGGCTTGTTTAGAAATATAACAATGTGACTTTCTCTTTGTTTCCAGGTGTGATTTTACTGTTCTTCAAGCCAAGACGGGGCGTCAACTCCAGGCGTTTTCAATTTGATATGGAACTGCTTAAGTGTCTGTTCAAGCTGCTTCTGATTCCCAGCAAAGTAAGCGGCAATGGCGTTGTGAAAAAGGACCAGCTGATTGTGTAATACTTTAACCTGTGAACAGAGGAGAGTTATAAGACCGAGCATTAACACCAATGACAATAAGATATAAGATGATTTGTTACATGTCTTAATAAAAGAGCATATGTCTCCTGAGGAAGAGTTGTTTTGACGAAGTATTTCACACATACCAACTGCACACTGCTTTGCAGAGTCACTGAGCCTTTCAGAGCTTTTGAACTTCCCTGCAGGGACTAGATCAGTTTAATAAGATGCTAACCATATTCAAACATTATCGAGCATACCTTAATTTAAAAATATCAGTAGGTCTGTCTTTAAGTATGTTCAAAGTCAAAGCAGCAAAATTATATATAAATAACTACTATATGATATATGATCTGTGCCAATATGGAAATCATTAAGGCTACACTTTAACTGAAAATTGAGTATTTAAAAGGCTGGATACTTCTATACTGCTGTTCTCTGCAAAGATTGAAGAAGTGGTGGCAAGAGTCGCCCAGAAAGGCAATTTACTTAAAGTTCATATGCCCCTCAGTTATTTTCAACTGCTTACTACTTCAAATGATATGAGAGTATGTTTTAACCAGTTAACACTATTTCTATGACTCTTCTATTTAAAGATACCAGCAAAATATCACAAAGATATTATGAATGAAGTGCTTCCTTAAGTCTTATTTATACTTGCAAACTGTTCAACAATAAAGTATAAAATTTACCCATCCAATGCAATATTCACTAAAACTGCAATTTTAATAATTTAACGATGTAAAAACATCTGATATACGATAGTAAGTGAAAAAATAGGATGTAACATACACGATAAGACATCGGTATTCACTGTTAACACACATGCATGGTCTCTAGCCGTTTCTTTGTCTATGTACCTCTACAAAGGAAAACACTTCATATAGTTCTGTTGGATAGCTATGATTTGTACAGCCTTTATTTTTAAGATTAAAATATTGTAAAAATGGCATATGCTCAAAATTATAAAGTCTCCACTCTGCATTTATTCCTCTCCTCTCCACCCAGGAGAATCACTGTGAGCATTTTGCTGTGTACCCGCTGAGGAGTTTTCTAGGGTTACATACAATATTTAAAAACAATGGACTGTATTATGCACACTTAGGGCTTCCCTTGTGGCTTAGAAGGTAAAGAATCTGCCTGTGATGCAGGAGACCCAGGTTTGATCCTTGGGTGGGGAAGATCCCTGGCGAAGAGAATGGCTACCCAGCCAAGTACTCTTGCCTAGAAAATCCATGGACAGAAGAGCCTGGTGGGCTACAGTCCACGGGGTCGCAAAGAGTTGGACATGACTGATTAACACTTTCACTTTCTACACACACTTTCAGTAACAGATTTTTACTTAAAAGTATCTTAGAAAACTTTTTATTTCACTCATTCATTCAACAGAGATTAAGTACCTTCTAAATGCCAGGTACTGTTCTAGGAGATACAGAAAAACATTCCTTCCCTCCCAAGCTTACATTCTTTTTTTTTAATTTATTTTAATTGGAGGCTAATTACTTTACAATATTGCAGTGGTTTTTGCCATACACTGACATGAATCAGCCATGGGTGTACATGCGTTCCCATCCTGAACCCCCTCCCACCTCCCTCCCCATTCCACCCCTCAGGGTCATCCCAGTGCACCAGCCCTGAGCACCCTGTCTCATGCATCGAACCTGGACTGGCGATCTGTTTCACATATGGTAATATACATGTTTCGATGCTATTCTCTCAGATCATCATCCCACCCTCGCCTTCTCCCACCGAGTCCAACAGTCTGTTCTATACGTCTGCGTCTCTTTTGCTGTCTCGCATACAGGGTTATCATTACCATCTTTCTAAATTCCATATATATGCGTTAGTATACTGTATTGGTGTTTTTCTTTCTGATCTACTTCACTCTGTATAATAGGCTCCTGTTTCATCCACTTCTTTAGAACTGATTCAAATGCATTCTTCCATGCTTACATTCTTAAGGGATTGGGAAGGTAGGAGGCAGGTAAGAAGCACAGTAAGTACTGACCCCAGGGAATGAATAGCTCAAGCCTTGAGAAGAAGATGGGTTAACATTCAGGGCATCTGAAGCTGCCGATTCAACTGAAGCTGTTTCAAAAAATAAAAGGGATGTTTTCCCTTTTTCTCTGACAAAGATAAGAAGGTTTCTGGCAAGGAGATAGTTTAATAGGGCCAGATAGCATGAAATGACGACAGCTAAAAAAAATGCCTTGAATTCATCTGGTCAGAAATTTAAGGCCTGCAACCTTCCTAAATGAAAGGCTTTGGTACCAGGCATAAGGACAGCACAAAACCTTTCACACGATGCATCAGGCACTGGACTAGGGATGCCAGAGTACAAGGGTAACTGAAGCAGAAGGCAGTGGGAAATGATGATTACTGAGAAACGGTCAGTAAAAGTACATCTTGTTAACTTTAAAAAAAAAAGACACTTGTGGGGAGAAGAGGGTTTTTTCAAGAAAGGTTGAACAGGAACATTGGGATGGCAGAACTCTAACTGCCCTGGCCCCCTGGTTCTGAGATAAGGGGATGTTGACGGCCCTCCACTCAGGAGACAGTATGATCATAGGAAGTGCAGGTTCCTGGAAGGCAAACTGGGCTTCCCTGGTGGCTCAGCCGGTAAAGAAGCCAACGGCAATGCAGGAGACTGGTTCGAGTCCTGGGTCAGGAAAATCCCCTGTAGAAGGGACAGGGTGCCCACTCTCGTATCCTTGCCTGGACAGTCCCCATGGACAGAGGAACCGGGGGGGCTACAGTCCACAGGGTCACAAAGAGTTGGACATGACTGAGCGCCTAAGCACACAGAAGGCAATTAGGAGGTGCGCAGAGTATGTCATTATAATAACTCACAGCAGTGGCTCCAATCACCCCCTCTCAATCCACACCCTTGGCGAGGCTGCTACAGTGACAATGAGCTTATTAGCCTGTAAAGTCTGGAAAATGACGCCTAATAAAGAGGTGCCCACCATGGGGGACTACTGCTGCCGCAGTGAGAGGAAGCCCGTCCAGCCTCCCTCTGGATGGAAGCCCACAGGGATGGAGGCCCAGTGCTTCTCGCTGCTCCCAGAGCCCAGCGGGCCTTCCAGCTGAAAGCCACCAGGTACCTGTGGGAAATAACAGTGCTCCAGGTCACGAAGTTCTAGGGGTTTCTGTTAGGCAGCAAAAGAGGTGCATCCATGGAAAAGGTTAAGGATGTGCTTTCCTAGGAATTAATAAGGGTTAAGAAAACACAGTGAAAAGGAGGAAAATCAGAGGCAGAACGATAGGCCTAGAAGGAAGCAAAGCAGGGTGGTTGCGATACATGAGAGAAATTAAGAGAGAAAGCAGCTGTGGAACAGACACTCAAGCAAGGAAGGCACAACTGATTCGGATAGAATAGGCTAGTTACACAGGTAGCTGGAGAAGCCCCAGTAGGGGATTATAATAGAGAGGGAAACCTAGGGAACTCCGGGAGACTGCTCTAAGTTAATGGTCGCTCAAGAAAGCTATCAGAACATCGACAGAGCAGCTTGCTTAACCATAAAAGCATGAGATATGCCCCAGGTCATTAAGTGAAAGAAAAAATGCTACCATCCTGCTGCTGCTGTGAATAAGTGCGATGATAATCACAGTTTGACCTCGCAGGGTCAGACACTCTCCTGCAGGATATCATGGGGGTCTAGGGACATAAGCCTGAGGTCTACTGAAGAAGGCAGTCTTTCCCCCACCCCCACTTTCCTTTGATTATAAAAATGCAGCCGCTTAATTCTGGGGCACAGGCCTCTTGACTGACCGCATCTCTCACAAGCATCCTGTATCAATACATCTACTTCTTGCCTATCGCTTTGCCTCTCGCTGAATTCCTTCTGCGGTGAGACACAAAGAACCTGGGCCTCAGTAAGTCCAGTCACCAGGTGAGTGATTCTAAAAGAACACAGGTTCAAGTCCCAATCTGAGTCACAGGGGTTCAAAACTGCTACTAACCAGCCTCAAGACCTAAGTGCAGTTTATGAGTAAATGGAATACAGATTCTTTGAGTACTTTTTATTTCAAATTCTCTGGCAAGACTTGCATTAGGTATAGCTGATACTGGGCACAGCCTCCCCAAATTCGTATTTGTTATTCATCTAGATCATCAGTAAAATATCCCTATTACTAGTACTGCTCTTTTATAGAAATTACCAGAAGGAGCTGCGGAATCAGGAAGCATGTGTGCCAGCCCGGCTGTACCACTTTCCAGTGGAACCAGACAGAGAGTCCTTCTGACTTCACTGGCCAAGGCTTTCTCTATTAGGGCTGCCGTTACATCAGCAGCGGTTTGTAGTGCTGCTGAAAGGTTAAATGAGATGAGACACCACCTAGTATACACTGTCTGACACAAAGTAAATACTCATTCGATTTCAGTGGAATCTAAACGTACCTATTTGACGGTTTAAACCTCCAAACGACATTGACTTTTTTTAGAGAGATAAAATTTCCTTTATTTAGAACCCACTGATTTGGCACTTGTAAGAGTGTGATCCTGTGATTTATAATAAGAAATACATACTTTGTTTTGGTCCCATTCTAGGTACAGAGCTCCTAAAACCTGTTAATCCTCTCAGTGATAAGAGCCAAGGAGGCATCCTTAGTTGTAATATTTGGTCTCTGGTTCTGTTCCTGAAATAGTCCCAGAGCTATTAAAGGTGAAAGGAGTGCCTTTTGTTATTCACAACAAGCACATTTCAACCACACCAGCCTTTATGTTAATAAGAGTCCTGGAAAGCCCCTAGATAACCAGAGCTTGAGACTGGTTGCCAGGGGAACTAAACTGTGATTAGGCGGGAATTTTCACCCTCACCCCCCAACCTCTGGACAATTATTTAATCAGCCAGCCATGCCCACGCAATGAAGCCTGTGTAAAAATCCCTACAGTACCCAGTCTGGACAGTGTCTGGGCTGGCTTGCGCAGTCACAAACAAGGAGGGTGCTGCATCCAAACCCCACGGGCACAAGAGCTTGTGTTCAGAGCCCTTCCCCACCTTGCCCAATGGACGTGTTCACCTGTAATACTTCTGTGATGAACCGGTGGTGTACGGAGTAAACTGCTCCCTGAGCTCTGTGAGCTGCTCTGACAAATGGCTGGGGGAGCCACTGTACAGCTTCCCGAGGGGGCTGAGGGGGCTGAGCGGTCGGAAGCACAGGCGGTGCCCCAGTTTCCACTGTGTGCAGGTGGTGCTGGGGGTCACAGGTCAGAAGCCAGCTGAATTTCAGGACACCCAGCTGGTGTCCAGAAAGTCAGAGAACTGGTCTGTGCAGAAGAAAACTACCCACATACAAGTGGTGCTAGAGAAGTGCTGTGAGTGAAGCAAGAATCCGAGTTTCTTACGTTTCAAAAATAGAAAGTGATGTGAAGTTTACCCGAGCACAATTTAAAAAAGGCGTGCACTAAGCAAATAAATTTTGTTGACAAGAGAGCATGGACACAACTGGTTATCCACATCGCCTGCCTTGACAAGGCCTTCAGTCCAGGAGCAGAGATGCTGTAGGAGGAACTCTGCCTGATGGATCACCTCAGAAGAGCCTCTGAGGGTCCCTCTGTAACCCCATGGTTCTGCACTTCTGCAATGAACACATTTTTCAAACACCAAGAAGGCACTTAATTTTTCCTAACTATCCTTTTGTTAACAACTTTCAAGTTAACAGTATTACATTAAAAATTTGTTTAAACATTCTTAATACAGACTTTAATCCATATTGATCTCCTTTTCTACGTCTAGATAGAAAAGTTTTGCATGGCAACCACTTTCAAAACAAGCTTTAAAATGAAAACTGATTTGTCTAAGTATTTACTAAGATAAGGTCACACTATTAAAGTCATAACCTGGGTTTACCTTACATGAGTAGAGATTGATTTTAGAACCAAATCTTTCTCCTGTAAGCCACTAGAGTCAATCAAAACTCTTGTTTTGTTGCTAAGTCGTGTCCGACTCTTTGCAACCCCATGGACTCGGCCTGCCAGGCTCCTCTGTCCCTGGGATCTCCCAGGCAAGAATACTGGAGTGGGTTGCCATTTCCTTCTCCAGGGGTCTTCCCGACCCAGGGACAGACCCGGCACCACCCACACTGGCAGGTGGATTCTCTACCATTGAGTCACCAGGAATGCCACAGTGAAAATCATGGCTAGAAAAAAGAAGTAAAACAAAATATTACAGGCTAGCTCTCATCTGATTCCTATTTACGTAAAAATGCTTCCTAAAACTGACCTGTTCTCAGTCACCTCTGCCAGTGTGACTGAGTCTCAGATCTCCTCTGGAGAACAGACTGTCAAGGACTGGTCAGAGGAGCGCTGAGGGCAGTGTACTTGGACAGAGGGTGGGAAAGTTTCCAGGTGACCTCAGGTATCAAAGAACTTCTTAAAAGACAAACAAGCATAAGTTACGAAGAAGAGACTATTAAATTTAATTACTTTAAAATCTAGAATTACTACTCACCGAAAGACAGTGAAAATACAAGCTACAAAGTGGGGAAAGGGGTCTGCACTACAGGCTCTGACAAAGGGCACGTATGCAGAAAACGTGAGGGACTCCCACACACCAACAACCCAGTCAAAAAGAGCAGATAGCATGGATGTGCATTTACAGAAGAGGAAACAGAGTGGCCGATTAATCTGAAACGACATCAGCCTCACAAGAAGACAGGAAAACGCAAATTAAGACTGATGTGAGATGTTGGTCTTTATCTTCTACCTTAGGAAAACTTAATAGCAATTCTTGTACACTGCCAACTGGTGTATAAATCTGCACCACCACTTTTGAAAACAGTCTGGCATTAACAAGTAACATTAAAGATGCACATACCCTACGGAACAGCAATTTAACTCATAAAAACATGCCCTAGAAAAACCTGCACATGTGTTCCATGAGACACAGGGCTTTCTTGACGGCTCAGATGGCAAAGAATCCGCCTGCAGTGCAGGAGACCTGGGTTCAATCCCTGGGTTAGGAAGATCCCCTGGAGGAGGGGGCATGGCAACCCACTCCCGTATCTTGCCTTCAGAATTCCATGGACAGAGAAGCCTGGCAGGCTACAGTCCATAGGGTTGTAAAGAGTTGGACACGACTGAATGACTAACACTTTTACATGAGACAGGCACAAATATGTTCATAAAAACACTGTTTTTAGCATAAAAGTACAAGAAAACACCCCAAAATTTGTATTTACAGGAAAACCGATAAACTACAGTTACTTATGCAATGGGGATACTATTAATATATACGTGTGAAAATAAATGAACTGGAGCTCCATGCATCAACATGGATGGCTCTCAGGAAGATCAGAGAGAACAAAACAGAACAAAACAGCAGGATTCCACTTATATAAAGTTCAGAACCACATGTAACTGAATGAGACATTCACATGTAGTAAAACTATACAGAAAACCAACAACAACAATAAGAAAAAGTCAGAACAAGGGTTCTAGAGGGAGCAGAGGATGGAAAACAAGACAAGGGAAAGCACCACGGAGGCTTCAGAAGTACTGAGGGTTCTGCTTCTTAACCTGGGTGGTAGGAAAGTGGCTGCTATTTGCTGTCGGTACTATTTATATGTTGCCTGTATGTTAAAACATTCTTTTGAATGTGTTTAACATTTTTTATTATTAAAATAAAGGAAAGGTTAAAAACGATAATGTCTTCACTTTATATTCAGAGGAAAAAAAATACGGCACCTAAACCGTTCCTTACATTCATTTACTCAGTAAATATTACCAGGGCCTGGTGGAATGCAAGCAAGCAACAAAACAGAGAATTCTCAAAAAGCTTATATTCTATTGAGGGAATAAAGAGAAATACAATCAGTAAAGTACACACTATATCAGATGATGACACTTGTCACAAAGGAAAACAAAGCAGCAAAGGAGAATGTGAGATGCGTGTACAGAAGAGCTGTTGCAATGTAAAGAGGAAGGCTGACAATATGAAAAGATACATCAGTGATCATCACAGCACTATTCACAAAAGCCAAGACCTGGAATCAACCTAAACGTCCATCAACACAGGAAAGGATAAGAAGGTGTGGTGCACACACGCAGTGGAATATTACTATTATCCAGCCATAAAAAAGAACGAAAGAGTGCCACCTGCAGTGACCCCTTTCCCCTTTCTGCTCATCTCAGATGACTGAATCATTTTCTGTACACCTGAAACTAACAACAATGTAAATTAAAAAAACAAAAAACAACGAAGGCCAGAAGGGGTCTCACTAAGGTGACATTTGAATAAAGACCTAGTGAGAGGAAAGGAAAAACAAGGAGAGGAGAGTGAAAAAGGTGGCTTAAAGCTCAACATTCAGAAAATGAAGATCATGGCATCCGGTCCCATCACTTCATGGCAAATAGATGGGGAAACAGTGAGAGACTTTATTTTTCTGGGCTCCAAAATCACTGCAGATGATGACTGCAGCCATGAAATTAAAAGATGCTTGCTCCTTGGAAGAAAAGTTATGACCAACCTAGACAGCATATTAAAAAGCAGAGTCGTTAGTTTGCCAACAAAAGTCCGTCTAGTCGAAGTTATGGTTTTCCCACTGGTCATGTATGGATGTGAGAGCTGGACTATAAAGAAAGCTGAGTGCTGAAGAACTGATGCTTTTGAACTATGGCTGGTGTTGGAGAAGACTCTTGAGAGTCCCCTGAACTGCAAGGAGATCAAAGCAATCAATCCTAAAGGAAATCAACCCTGAATATTCACTGGAAGGACTGACACTGAAGCTGAAACTCCAATACTTTGGCCAGAACTGACTCATTGGAAAATACTGTGAAGGGGACGACAGAGGATGACATGGTTGGATGCCATCACCAACTGGATGGACCTGAGTTTGAGCAAGCTCTGGGAGTTGGTGATGGACAGGGAAGTCTGGTGTGCAGCAGTCACGGGGTCGCAGAGTTGGACACAACTGTGTGACTGAACTGAACTGAACTAAAGTGAAGGTTGCTCAGTCGTGTCTGACTCTTTGTGACCCCATGGACTAAACAGTCCATGGGATTCTCCAGGACAGAATACTGGAAGGGGTAGCCTTTCCCTTCTCCAGGGGATCTTCCCAATCCAAGGATCAAACCCAGGTCTCCCGCATTCCAAGTGGATTCTTTACCAGCTGAGCCACAAGGGAAGCCCAAGAATACTGGAGTACATAGCCTATCCTTTCTCCAGGGGATCTTCCTGACCCAGGAATTGAACCAGGGTCTCCTGCACTGCAGGCAGATTCTTTACCAACTGAGCTATGAGGGAAGCCATAGGAAGTAAGAAAATGAACCAAATTTAAAATACTTAGAAGAACACCCCAGAGAGGGGAAATAGCAAGTACAAAGGTCCTGTGGTGGGCAGGTGGGCATGTTTGAGAAACACCAACAAGGCCAGTGTGACTGGAGTTGAGTGAGTCTGGTGGGAGATGAAGCCAAACAGGTAATGAGGCGTTAGATGGTGTGAGAACTCAGATGTCATTAGCAAGACTCTAGCTACTTTTCTAAGTGAGGTGAGAAGGCTCTAGAAGATCCTGAGCAGAAAACTGACAATACCTAACTCAGATAACACACATGCATGGGTAGAACTAGGAAGACCTGTTAGAATGCCTCAGCAGCACCCCAGGTGAGGTGGCCGCGGCCTGGACTAGAGTGGTGACGAGACACGAGGTGGGGGCTGGGGGCTTCTCAGTGCGAGGTTGGGGCCAGCAGAAAGATCGAGAGGTGGGGTGTGAGACAAAGAGAACAAAGAGAATGTTAAGGTTTTGCCCTGAACAACTGAAGCTGACATTGCAAAGATTATGAGAAGGGCAGGTGCGGAGGAAGGGAAAGGGGATATTAGGAGCTCAGCTTTGGACAAATTCGAGATGCTTTTCAAGTAAACATGAAATGAAATGTTCAATAGGTAACTGTAATTTTGAGACCACCACCACCCTAATGGCAGAAAACAAAGAGGAACTAAAGAGCCTCTTGATGAGGGTGAAAGAGGAGAGTGAAAAAGCTGGCTTAAAACTCAACATTTGAAAAACTGACATCATGGCATCTGGTCCCATCACTTCCTCGCAAATAGATGGGGAAATAATGGAAACAGTGACAGACTTTATTTTCTTGTGCTCCAAAATCACCGGGGATGGTGACTGCAGCCATGAAATTAAAAGGCGCTTGTTCCCTGAAGAAAAGCTATGACAAATATAGACAGTGTATTAAAAAACAGAGACATCACTTGGCCGACAAAGTCTGTATAGTAATAGCTGTGACTTTTCCAGTAATCATGTATAGATGTGAGAGTTGGACCATATGAAGGCTGATGCTTTCCAACTGTGGTGCTGAAGAAGACTCGAGAGTCCTTTGGATAGCAAGGAGATAAAATCAGTCAATCTTAAAGGAAATCAACTCTGAGTATTCATTAGAAGGACTGATGCTGAAGCTGAAGCTGCAATACTTTGGCCACCTGATGAGATGAGCCGACTCAGTGGACTAAAGACCCTGATGCTGGGAAAGATTGAGGCCAGGAGGAGAAGGTGGTGACAGAGGATGAGATGACTGGATGGCATTGTCAACTCAATGGACACGAGTTTGAGCAAACTCTGGGAGACAGTGAAGGACAGGGAAGCCTGGCGTGCTGCAGTCCACGGGGTCATGAGGAGTCAGACTCGACTGAGCGACTGAACAACAACAACAATTTTGAGACTGGAGAGAGTTTGGTACAGCAGCCTAGGCTGGAAACGTAAATCAAGAGTCAGTATACAACAATATTCAGATGGTATTCAAAGCCATATGACTACATACAAGCTCTTCAAGAGAGTGGAGAGAGGGAAAAGACATCCAAGGAACGAGTCATGAAAAATGAATCCTGACCCTTATACTTTACAGCATATACAGAGTTCAGCTCAGAATGGAACACAGGCCTAAATGTAGGAGCTAAAACTATACACCTTCTAGAAGAACACACAGGGAAAAAAATCTCAATTTTAGGTTTGGCAAAAATTTTAAAACAGTTCACACAAAGAATAAATTATAAAAAGGAAACAATCAACGGGCTTCCCTGGTGGCTCAGTGGTAAAGAATCCACCTGCCAATGCAGGAGACATGGGTGTGATCCCTGACCCGGGAAGGTCCCACATGTCACGAACCGTCTAAGCCCGTGTGCCACAATTACAGAGCCCGTGCTCCCTAACTGCAGCTACTGGAGTCCGTGTGCCCTAGAGCCCACACTCTCGCAACAAGAGAAGCCGATGAAAGAAGAAGCCCTCAAACTGCAACTAGAGAGTAGCTCCCACTTGCTGCAACTAGAGAAAAGCCCGTGCAACAGCAAAGACCCAGCATGGCAACCCCCCGCCAAAAAAATTAATTAAAGACACTGTTATAAAAATGAATAGGCAAGCCATATACTGGGAGACAATATTTGCAAAACCTATCAGACAAAGAACTGATATACACAAAATATATACAAAGTATTCTTACAAATGAATAAGAGAATGACAAACGACCTAACCAAAAAAGAGGGGAAAGTCTGAACAGGCATTTCACCAAAAAACAAAACAAAAAACAGATGGGAAATAAGTCCATGAAAAGATGATCAATGTCTTTAGTTATTAGGGAAATGCTGACTTAAACCAGTGAGGACGTGGAACAAATTGACCTCTCATATATTATTGGTGGAAATGTCAAATGGTACAACTGTCTAGGAAAAGTTTGCCAATTTCTTAAAAAGTTAAACACGCACCTACTATTCCCATGTTACGTATACATACAGCCCAGCTATTCCACAACTAGGTACTGACCTAAGAGGGACTCATTGTTGTCGTCGTGCAGTCGCTCAGTTGTGTCAGACTCTCTATAACCTCATGAGCTGCAGCCCACCAGGCTCCTCTGTCTGTGGGATTTCCCAGACAAGAACACTGGAGTGGGTTGCCATTTCCTTCTCCAGGGTAACTTCCAGACCCAGGGGTTGAACCTGCGTCTCCTGCTTGGCAGGCGGATTCTTTACCACCGAGTCACCTCAGAAGCCCAAGTGTACGTAGTTTGTGTGCATACCAATTTAAAACGTTAAAAATTAAAAATACTGTGTGTAGCCCAATCGGGACTTCCCAGGTAGCTCAGTGGTAAAGAATCTGCCTGCTAATGCATGAGACACAGGAGAGAGACATGGATTCGGTCCCTGTCTGGGTAGGGAAAATCCCCTGGAGAAGGAAATGGTTACCTACTCTAGTATTGTTGCCTGGAAAATTCCGTGGACAAAGGAGCCCGGTGTCAGACTGCAGTCCACGGGGTCACAAAGAGTTGGACGTGACCAAATGACAAGCACACAGACACGCACACCGATTATAAAAAATAAAGACTGAACCAACAGATGTAAGAATGAAACTAAATTAGAATGCTTTACGGAATCTTTCTAGTTTCTAATTCTCTCTAAAGCCACAAATCAATACTGTTTATAATCAAGACATTCACCTTTGCTTGTAGAGTCTGAAGTAGTATGCCTCAGAGAATTCAAGGAAAACCTCTGTCCCTAAAACATTATGTTACAATCCTTACAAACTGCTGTGTGACGAGTTGTGAATTTTTGCAAAAGCACACAAGTAGAATTTCCTTCACTAAAAATGCCACTTACCAGGTTAGGGACAAAGCAAATCCACTACAATAAATCACTTACTAATTTACCATTTTCTCTGTCCATGAAGTAGATACTCCATCTTTGCCGTAGACACTCCTGTTAGCTGCAGAAGGAGGGGACACCGTTGAACGAGAACGACAGACTCAAGAAAGCCGGGCTTAACCCCGTGTCTGTGCCGAGTCTACCACGTGAGCGCTCTTGCACTTGAATAATGAAGAGACTGAGATTCAGGTAACTTTTATGGTTCATTTCTACTAAAATTTTCTGATAAAGTTGCTTTCTAAATAGAAGTATACATATATTTGGAAATTTAAATGGCTCTGGCAAATCTTTCTGTTGAAAGGTTTTCTTTCAGTGAAAAACATTATTTCTGTTTATTTTTATTTTTAAGGACAGAAACTGGCACTTCGATTAGGGAAGTATTAAATTCAGCTGAAAGTTTTTGTACGAGTTTATGAACACCCTTCCCTATTCTGAGTTATTTCTTCAAGGTTTTCACACGAGTAACCTACTTGAGTCACAAAGTGATATTTCTGTCTTGCTCTACTAGTATTCGCTTTTCTTGTTTTCCAATTTCAGATGACCCTTGGCTCCTGGAATTACAGAGAAACTAAAAGGCTTCTGTATTTTCAGTGTGAAATTCTAATTTTTGGGCCACAAAAATTCTGGGTTTGAATTTTAATTGTCAACGTTTTAGAATTGGAGAAGACAACAAAGGAACACAGGACTTGATTCACATACTGAATTGCAGAGCGCTCTTACAACAGTCTAGAGAGTTAGAAGAGGGTCAAAAACAAAGCGGAAAGGGAGTCACACAATTTTTAATTAGTCCTACAGATGTCGACAGAGTGTCCCCACCTGCTGACAGGCAACCAACCTAACAGACACCCTAACCTAGCCTCAAAGCAAGGATATTAGCTGTATTTAAAATGGTTCCCCACCCCCCAGCGAACCCTAATCTATAAAGAGAAGAGGATGCTTTTTAGGACTGAATTCTAATTTTCACAACAAAATGAGACAATATCCATTTACACAAAAACATTCTTTCGGTAACTGTGAGAAGGTTGATGTGCAAAAGCATTTTAAAGTATTCACACTTCAGAGAAGTTTCTGGTATAAAGAGAGCCTCTGGGGATTCACAGCTTTTCAACTACAATTATGGAAATAAAGTATAAAATTTCACTGTCACTTTAACCTCAGAAGCTGTTTTATACCAAAACAGATAACTTCTCTCACTTTTCTATTGGCACTGATTCTGTGTTATCCTAGTACAAGTTTTGATTCTGGTACAATGTCTTCGAATCAGATGCAAATTTAAATAAGAATAGTAAGTTGACTCTTTAATCCAACAATTACCTACTCAAAAATAAAGGTAAATTAAACTAATAAATCATTATCATAGGAATACACCTTCTAAATTAAATGAATTAAAACCAGAATATTTTGCTTTTACTACATTTTTTTGTTGTAAATTTTTTTTTCTATTCTTTCTCTACTTATTTTTGACTAATTTTAATTTGCACTAGGATATGGACTCATATAATGTAGTCAAAGAATACATTTGAATAGCCACAAAGAATCTTCAGGATGTTCTGGTTATCAAATAAATATAAACCATTACCAACAGAGGGAAAAATTAAGAACTATTAGAAAAGCAGCTGCAGTACAATTTAAAGATAATTTTTGCAATCATGGTAATGATATTATGCTGTTGTCACTGTATATAAGCAATTTTAACAAGACTCAAAAGCATTATTTTAAGTATTTGATTTTTTCATCAGGTTCACTTTATAAAGGTCAGTCTGGACAAGATTCTGGCTTCTCAATTAGAACTGACTTGTGGAGAGATGTGAAGAAAGTAAAATGAGGGGAGAAGATTAAACCCTACTCTTAGAAGAAGGGTCAAAAGCCGTAATCCTGAAGGGAATATTTTAGGGTCATTACACGTTTTCGGTTTACTTCTACATTTGCGCTATGAAATCATGAGAAGTTATGCGCATACAGTATCAAAGAAGCAGCCGAGAATTTTTGGTAGCCTATTCTTTGTTATAGTAGGTGACACTAACTTTTGTGAAGCACTTTCTGCTCAACAGATAAATACGGTACCCTTACATCTGCTCTTTGCAATCTTCTATTCTCCCCATGTTATCATTAAAAGAAAAAAAGACTCAGAAAGTTAAGTAATTCACCTAAGTTTTAGACATTGAGGAAGCAGATAGGATTTGGGGAATTTAGGAATGTCTATTCCAAGACTGGCTTCTTTCCCCTATTCTAACCTGCCTATTCATAAGGCAATAAGCATTTTGGAAAGCTTTTACATTCCAAAGTTTGGAATAAACAAAGGTTTAACAGGTCAACTGAAGGAAGGGTAGTAATGTAGAAACGATACTTTAACCTTCTTTCCGTTTTGTCTCTGGTCCTCAAGCTGCATGCAAACAGCCTCAGGACAAGGAACTAACGCAGGCAGAGGCTGGAACAGCTACAATTTAATTCTTTCTAAAATTATGAAGAATAATGCAATATTATATATTCATATAATAAAAAACTTTTATGTAATCTTTCCATAATTACAGAGCAGGAAAATAAAATCTACATTGATCTATTATGTATGCATCTCCTAACTTAAAGTGGTTATAAGGCTAAATAAAACAACAGAAAAGCAGATTTAAAATAGAAGCAGAAGACAGAAGCAACATTTCCTGCCTGTGGGATGACGAAAGATTTGACCAATTATCAAAGCCTAACATCAGAAACAGTTACAGTAATTTAGAAATATACTAAATCACTGTGAAGTCAATCACAAAGAACTTCCATAAAGATCTGCCAAAGGGTAACCCAGACCAGACAAAAGGAAGACCACTACAGTAACATCTGGTGAGTGACCTAAAATATACCGTATGAGACAGTAACTGTTAAAGGGCAAAACGAGCGTCGACACTGACTGCCGGCACACAGAGACAAGCCGGGATTTTGAACAGAAACTGGGTGAGAGAAATTTAAGAGCAGACGGATGCAGGATGCCAAGTGGCTAACACTAAAACACTTTCTCCTGCCTACACAGCGTGCATCAACAGAAGAGAAACACCAGTTACAGAGTTACTGACTACAAAACTTTAAGTATTACTTCACAGACATCAAAGGATAAAAAAAAAGTACTTTTTTCTCCCAAATGAGCTTTTTTCCAAATCAAATTTAGATTACATACCTTCTTCTCAGAGACAGAGGTAATTTTTTTAATGAGGTAATTTCTAGTTAAAATAAGTTATTAGTTTACAATTTTATTTACAATTGTTAAGTTCTTCAAACTCCTTTGGTTCTCCTTTATAGTAATTCTATAAAACAGGGTTTTATATTAAGTGTGCAGTAATTTGGGGGCAGTAGCTTGGCTTAAACACGAAAGGAAAAGCTGAAACAAAGTCACTGTTTAGTAAGAAGTCTCCAACTGCTAATATGTAAGGTATTAACTCCTTTCTTTTCTCCCAACTATTTAAAAATGTATAATGATGTGCTTTCTCTGTGCATCCTTGATCTTTTTCCAGTAAGTAAGAAACCAGAAGAGTAATAGCAGGAAAATATACCTGTCTTGGCCTTTTATTAGGTTTGCAGAGTATAATTTTATTTGTAATAGCTTTGGAAATGGCTTGTCATAAAAGCAAAACTACCAGCTAAAAAAGAAAAGCACTATCAGCAATATGGGTGTGGGCCTTGGGAAGGGAAGGAGAGAAGGAAAGACAAATATGGAGGTGGAAGAACAGATTTCATTTTTCTGACTCACCGGGATGGGTTTCAACAAATCATTGACAATTAGGTTTAGAAAAAAAAAAGGGCATCCTATGAGGTAAAAAGTGGCTTCCCTCGTGGCTCCTGCTTGCAATGCAGGAGACCTGGGTTTGATCCCTGGGTCGGGAAGATTCTCTGGAGAAAGAAATGGTAACCCACTCCAGTGTTCTTGCCTGGAGAATCCCATGGACTGAGCGGCCTGGAGGGTTACAGTCCATGGGCTTGCAGAGTCGGACATGACTGAGGGGAGCCCAATGCCATGAGGTAAAAAGGGCAGTCCTGTTTTGAAAAGAAGATAACTGATGAAATGCAATCTGTAAATCCAGCAACAGATTCGCACAAGTCTTCTCCCCTTTAGCAAAAATGCCTAAGCTAGCTAGCTCCCAGTCCTCACCCTTCCCTTCAAAGGCTCCAGGTTTAGATGTGACCAACAGGGCTTGTTTTCCAAGGTTATCTCCAATCTTTTCCCTCTGATGGTTTTTTTTTTTTTTGAGGCAAGGAATACGACTTTAATTGGAAAGCTGGCTGGCTGAGAAGATGATAGACTTCCTCTGCATGCAGATTACGCAAAGATCAGCGTCCGTCAGTCCACTGACTATAGGAAGGGGATGCCCTAAATACGTCCCCACAGCACTCATGTCCAGGAGGAGAAACAGACTGGCAGGCATTCACAGCATAGCGTGATTTGTGCTTTGACTGGACAAAGCCCTGAATGCTACGATGATACGCAGAAGAAGAAACAAACTTTCAAGTTGCTCGAGGACACATTTTATAGCATCAGTCTTTTCAGTCAGCATATGAACTCCTAGCTTAAAATTAATTTCGGACCATGAGCGTCGTTGAGGCAGTGGGTATTTCCTTTCAGTAAATCGGTGACCTTGTTCTCACGCGCCTTTTGGACACCGGGCAGCACGAACTACAGGTAAATTGACGGTACATTCAAACTCATCTTCACATTCACAACAGTTTTCCTTCATAGTGTGGTTCTGTATTTTATCTTGGAAAGCTAACTTTTTTCCTCTTAAACAGCTTGCAAAATTCTCATCGGAGGCATCTAACAACTGTTTAAATTTAAAAAATCTTTACCAAAATTTGTTACAATAAAACTGCTAGTTTTCTTAAAAACAAAAAAAAAAGTCCATGGGCAGAAATATATGTTTTGCTTTGAGAACAGAAAATATAATAAAAGTTTACAAATCACTGAAACATATGATCCAGGATTTCTTGAAGACTTTTTTTGACCTCTTTCTGCCAGTGCTCCCGTTCCTCATTCCGCGTGGTCTGGCTCAAGCCATGCTGCCACTTCTAGCCCTCACTAAGGTTTTCTTTGTCAAACTCTAGGCTTCTTCTTCCTCATGCTTCACTCACCATTTGTATAAAACAGAAATGTTCTCCATTAGACTGTAAGTTGCTTGCTAGCAGAGAGTTTGTCATAATACAATTATGCAATATTTCTTTAGATTTAGTCACTATAATAGCCCAAAGTAAGCATCTTAAAAATGTATTGAATAATTTTTAAAAGGGGTCTCTTGAAAATTTAAAGTAATATAAGAAATCAGAATGTTGCAAGATTTAAGAGGAATAAAGAAAAAAATCTAGTTATAAGTGATTATTTCAAATCTAAGAAAGCAAAGTGTAGTTGAGTCATGGAAGAAATACATATATGGTTAACAGGGAAGCACTGCGTCATTACTGAGAGGCTGTCAAGGAAAGGTCAAAAAGAGCAAGGCAAAGCCAAGTTCTTAAACACTGCTGGTCTAGTCTGAGATTTTACTCAGAGACACTAATTAAAGGGTTTATTTTTAAGTAAATCTCAAGAAGGTAATACTAAGAACCAAAAAGAAAAGTGCAGTAATGCTACTACCACTAAAGCCGGTACAGACGCCAGTGATCTGTTCAAATCTCATACTGGTCGCTGACTTAAAAACTCACCTTTATCACAAACCGACAAACCGTTAAACTGACGGGTGATAATCGAGGCAAAGTAAGTGAAATGTGGATCTGAGGCGCACACAAGTACAACTATTTAACAGGACAGAGGCAATGCAGCAGTGACTTTAAGAACTGAATTTTAGTAAGCGAATCCTATACACTCAAAGTAGAAGCACTGAACAATGCCCTCGCCTCTAAGATAAACAACAGGAACACGAACTTCTGACATGAAGAGCTCAAGAAAACACAAGTACTTTAAACATAATTGCAAAAAAAAACCACATACACACACGAAGTCAAATACATAAAAACAGCAATTGATGAGCTGCCCCTTTGGAAGGCCTTTAAACCTAGTGCACGTGACACCCCTCCCTCACACCGCCGGCTGGAGACCGCAGCACACCTGACGGGGAGGCCGCGTGAACTGCCTGGCTAGGTGCGCTCTCTCCGTCCCCAGCTGAGGACGGCGGATTACCCAGCAACTCTGGACACGAATGGCTGGACGCGGTTAATTTCAAAATCAACCCACAACTCTCAGTTCTTTTTAGTTGCATGATTGATACAAAGATAGTTCACTTCCATCTCTTTTATAAAAAGGGAAAGGAGGCAACGCAAATCACAGGCAAATTTTTCCTGTTTTACGTGCATTTAAAAGTTTTAAAGGGACCTGGAAGTCAAACCCCTAAACGCAGCAAACATAGCAGTGTACAAGAAAATATTTTCTGATGTATATGGGAGGCACTATAGTATCATTTCTAAGCTCACATTTAAGATGAAACTGTCCTTCTATTCTTTCCAACACAGAATCAATCATTTGATTCTAAGCTATGAGCAAAATTATAGGTCACAGGTAATAAAATTATGTTTAAAAAGTAGAAATCTGGTTGAGTCTTTTTGAAAACAGAAGGCATCCTATTTAAGAACAAACATTTTCTCTCTATACCTATTTTCTTTTCTTCGAAATGAAACCCATCCTTTGAATACGAAGGACCAAAACTGAAAGGACAGAAAAAGCATATGACGAGATTTTCAGTCCCGTCTGCAACTACTCTATCCCCCCTCACAGGCAGAAACAACGTTAGTTAGTTAGTTCCTTCGGGTTTTCTTCATGCAAGTACAAGAAAATCAGATTATATTCTTAAGTCTTTCCTTTCTTAAACAAAAGATTCTGTGCCACATACACTGCTGTGCACCTCAGTCTTTTCATTTATTATTAATAGCACGCTCTGAGGATCTTTCCATTAATCACATCCCTAGTCTTTCTTTTTAATGGCTAAAAAGTATTCCATTGTATAAATGAGCCAGAGTTTACTCAACTTGTTCTTTCCTGCTGAACTGTTTCAGCTGTTCCTCATCTTTTGATACTACCAGTGATACTGTGATGAATAACCTTGTATGCAGGTCATTTCATCCTTGTGTTGGCCGGATCTATCTGTCCAGCTTCATCCAGAGCTACTCTCCCTGGTTCTACGCATGCTCTGGACTCACTGACTTTTGACTGGCTTTTGCGTATTCTGTTCCTTTCCTCTATGGCTCAGAGGTAAAAAATCCATGTGCAACGCAGGAGACACAGGAGATGCGGGTTCAATCCCGATCTAGGTTGGGAAGATCCCTTGGAGGAGGGGATCTTCAACCCACTCTAGTATTCCTGCCTGGAGCATTCCACGGACAGCAGAGCCTGGCCATGACTGAGCATGCACCCATCATTCCTTTCCCTACACACCCCTGCTTACCTCCTCTCCATCCCTTTGGATCTCAGCCCCAGCGTCACTTCCTCTCTCTTGTCAAGACATGTTCCCTTCGCATGCTCATAAGACCCCTCTACTTCCCCTCACAGCACCAATCACAGCTTGCATCTCTGTAATTCACTGGGTAACGTCTACTTCTCTTGACTATAAGCTCTATGACAGCAAGGCCAGTATATTTCTACTACTTGACTCAGTGACTGACATGAAAAACAAGTATTCAATATCTGCTGAGTAAAGGAATAAACAAGTCAAAGGTGCCAATTATATGTCAATCTAGTCTTCGTATTTGACGTGTGTGTCTGTCTTACAAGTACCTCTTGAAACCTCTGGCTCACTCCACTCCCATTAACACTACCCCAGTCCTTGCTCCCATCATCCTGTTTCAGCTCCTGCACTCACTCTTTCATTCTACTACAGCCTCTGCACCGTTTTAAGACTTGCCATTTGCCAAGAATTCCTTCAATGGATTCCCACCAATCTCCTGTAACGTGGCCTATAAGGCCTGCATGGTTGGTCCCTGTTACCTCCTACAGACTGGTCCAACTACCTGGAATACTCTTTGCTCTCACTTTACCTGGTGAACTTTCAACATCACACTCTAATAGAAGCCCGCCCTGGGCACTCACTGGTCACAGCCACACTTATACATACATACATATATGGATTTTGGTGTGATTTGACCAGTGTTGCTTCTGTCATTGCTATTCCGTTGCTCAGTTGTGTCTGACTCTTCAGGACTCCATGAACTGCGGCATGCCAGGCTTCCTTGTTTCTTTTACTAGGCCGCCAACTCTGCTGCTGCTGCTGCTGTAATTTCAGTCGCGTCCGACTCTGTGCGACCCCACAGACGGCAGCCCACCAGGCTCCGCCGCCCCTGGGATTCTCCAGGCAAGAACCCTGGAGTGGGTTGCCATTTCCTTCTCCAATGCATGAAAGTGAAAAGCGAAAGTGAAGTCGCTCAGTCGTGTCCAACTCTCCATGACCCCATGGACGGCAGCCCAGCAGGCTCCTCCATCCAGGGGATTTTCCAGGCAAGAGCACTGGAGTGGGTTGCCAATGCCTTCTCTGATAAACTCTGAGGGTAGAATTTTTTTCACTTTTGCTCACTGGGTCCACAACAATGCCCAGAACACCTCCTAGTACACAGTATATAATACTTGATAAACGTTTGCTAAATAAATTAAAAAACAGTAACAACATGAAATTATATGACTGAATCCACTCAGGAATTACATTTGGAAATAAAGCTGCAGGAGTAAGGGACTGTTACACAGGATCCAAATGGAGGTAACCACACTTGGCACAGTGCTGCGGTTGCTTACTATACTTTTATCTTTCAATCCATAAAGGATTATGTTTTATTTAGAACCAGATTCTTTTACCTATAGAATACAACTTCACATGACTTAGGAGCAAATACCAAGAATATTGTTTATGCCTACAGTTACAGAAATAAAGATGACAGTAAATCACTGACACGAATCTTTTAAAAATATCAAGAGTAAAAAATGAGAATTCTTTTGAGAATGGGGAAAAAGATTTCAAGAATGTATCTGCTTGTACATATTAAGTAACGATTAACACGCTTCTTAAAATTTGGCATTTTAAACCCAGAGGCTCGTATCTTCTCAAAGGGAAGAATATTTTTGCTCTCCAAGCCTTTCCCAGAATTTACAGTGTATTTTTATAAAAATGTAGTAGGCTGTATTTCCTATAACAGAATATATTTGTAGATGATCACCGGGTCACCGAAACTACACACACAGCTGTCTCACATTCTCTGTGTTTACTTTGTTTTGTGTTTTTTTTTAAATTGAAGTAAAGTCAATTTACCATGTGTCTTGTTTTTATTCTGTGTATTCCCTTCTTTCTCTGTCTCATCATTTTTGTTTATTAGACTTGTCTCTAATAAGTTAAATTCATAATAACACACATACGAAATAAATCTGTAATATTTACAGATTTCAGAAAAGAAATCCTAACATACAGGATTATCACTATATTATAATTCTATATGAACCATGATGTGAGTGAAGTTCTTTTCATCAATCTAGTGTTAAGAATGACTATAATTTTTATGAAATTTTTTTAAAATCAAGTATATTAATCAAACATGTGTCTAGAATAGATCCCAAGTCTGGCTCATCTTTTTTCTCTCAGCCTCCCAATGCCCAGCTCCCTTGTCATCCTTTGAGTTACTGACTATAATAACAGAAAAAAAATGTGCAATAAATGGTTACAGCTAATTAACTGACATTACCTTAAAGTAAGAGTATACTCCATCCTTCTTAAAGTAGGAATATAACAAAATTAATGGGATTCTTAGTCTTTATTTATCCCCTATTGTCAAATCTCTGATACATTCAGGGTCCTCTCCACAATGTATTAGTAGACCTGAAAAGATATTTACTTGTACTCTTAAATTATAATTATCTTAAGGGAAATGTTAATCATCTTAAATTACTTTTTTCACATTCTGCATGGTTCCAAGCCATAAAAAGTTTTGAAAGAAAGTACACATGGGCTGCTCACATTGATGTGTTTATTTTCCTCTAATTTTTTGCTTTCTTTCCATGAAAACAGTACATGTTACAGACAACAGAAGCATTTCTGAGAGCGCATGCTATGCCTCACTAAATCAGATCGAGGTAAGCATCTGCTTTGTCCTAGTTGACTCTTCCTCACCTCCATCTCCTCCCTTCCGTGCAGCATACCTCAGATTTTGGAAAGAAATGCAAACCCGCATTTGCTAAATGACTGCTGTACATTTAACACCATTGCCAGGCATCATGAGGCTGTAGAAGAAGGCACGGTACCTATTCTGACAAAGTCTACAAAGTAGCAAAAACGACCATTTTCTTTACCTTGACTGTATTTTTTAGTCTATGTTTTGTTTTGAACCTTGAGAGGAAATAAAAGGTAACAAACTGCCTTAAGTCAGAAAATAGCTCAAGTTACATTATTTAAAAGTCTAGGAAAAAAGAAATACTGATGAAAACAGAAACACTATAAGAGCCTATTTAACTGTGTTCTTATTGCTATACAACTCAATCTTGTTTAGTAAATAAGAAAGAATTCAGAGGTTTGTTTAGGTTAAAGGTAAACACAATGTATCAGGGGGGTGGGGGATAGGATTAGGGGGTGGACAGAGTATAGACTGTGAACAGTAGAAGAATTCAGAGAATCCCCTTACCATTAAGATTAAATGACAAGCATGGACATATGTACACAGCTCTCAGCATTAATGCATGCATATACAGACCCAGCTAAGGACACACAGGTATTTTTAATAGATACTTATTCCTTTTGTTTTGCCAGAGAGAAAAAAGGATAGACTTAAGTACATATAAACACCTCACCTCAATTTTCTAATAGCAAAGAATCTACCTCCCAATCACTCTCTATATTTTTCCTTAAGTTCTGAAAACAAAATAAACAAAAATATTCTCACAATGTTTGGCCACTAAAACTTATTCCAATAGTCACAAGACGATCTTTAGTCCTTTACTCAATAACTATTTGCTTTCAGTTTTGCACTATTTGATTATCTGGCCTCACATTTTATAAGAGGAGTGTCGCTATGGGAGGATACTCCAAAAGCCAGGGTAACCAAAAGGACCTCCCTCTTCCCACAATGTCCCAGCAAAAGGAGGCGCAAAAACAGCTTTAGAAAAACACAATAGCCTTTAGGACATCATCAAATTACAAATTAGCACTCACTGATGTTTCAGATGACTTATGGTTTTCAAAAAATTTAACATATGGTATTTAAAAAATAGAAAGCTTATATTTTGTTAAAATTCAAGCACTGAGCAGATTACCTGACAACTGTGTATAAGGTACAAATTCAGCTGTAGTTCACAAAAGAAGAAAACTCCCAGATTTGAGGCATTTTAAACTGTTGAGAAAGCAAACAGGGATGACAGGCAGTTCCTAGGCCTTAAGCCCTGCATTATCCTGCCCTTGTTAGAACTATTTAAGAAAAAAGGGGAGAAGCTGCTTCAACAAAAGAAAATAAAAAAAATTCTTAGGAGTTGAAGTTTTCAGCCAAATCATAGCCGTCTACTGTTTGAAATAGCTGAGACCAGGAACATTATCTCTTTACAGTTTTAAAGAATACAAAAGACAAAAATGTTAAAGAGTTTCTTTACAGATTTTATTAGAGACAAAGCTGATTACTGAGTTGAAACTGAAACTTGATGACAACCGCGGAAAGCCCCAGAGTATTTCTAGGCTCTCTATGAATATAAATAAAATCCTTGAGAACAAGTGCAACTTTTTTTTTTAGTTTATAGTAAGAAAGGTCTAAAGAAGAGACGGTGAGACAATAACAATAGTATTCTCAAAGTAATGACTTCTAAACTTTAATCTCTGAACTCTGACCTTGTGCACCCAAATTGCAAACCCACACCATAAACTTCCTACCAATTGTTTCCATGTGAGTATCTCGTCGTCATTTCAAACTAAACACTGAGTTAAGTAGAACAAGTTCCCAACCTTCATCCCTCATAACCTTCAGGCCAAACTAGCTTCCTCTGTCAATTTCCCCATTTCTGTCATGCAGCCTTGAAACCACTGCTCTTTTCCTTTCTCTGCTAGTGGAGTGATCCTAGTCCAGGCTTTTTTACAAGGGTGCCTGAAGAGTGTTTTTAAGTCACAATTTTCTATTATTCCCAACTTTCCTCACTGCTCAGCGTTATCTCCTGAGTCTGAAGACTGTTTTGATGAGTGAGTGAGAGAATAAATGTAAAATGCCTAGTAAATAACAAGTAAGTGCCTTCCTTGGTTCATGACTAAATCTGGAGACCTACTGCCAAGTTTCAAAAAGAGCTATACAGTAAGACAGCTACAGTTACACAGCCATTATTTATCCCTGTATAATTTGCTGGCAAGAACCAAAAAAGCATGGGTGGTTCAGGGACATTAATTATTTCAAAATAAGCTTATCTCCCTTTTTATAAAGGCAACATGACCTTTCATAGAAAATGTTTAAAATACAGAAAAATACAAAATACAAAAAATATCCACAATCTCACTCTTCAGAGAATAGCACACAACAATACCATTAGGTTCCAAGAGAACATAATTACCATTTTAGACATTTCCTAAAATCATCTCCTCTATTAGCAGAGGTCCTGGACCCTCAAATTAGATGAATTCCCTTTTTCCCATTCAAATCAGCTTTAGGTAGAACCCATAAAATGCTAGCACACTTTCTGTAGCACTACACTGTACAGAGCTGATTCTAGGGCAGTATGTAAGAAATATTTTTATATTTAAAAGATACGTCTATATCTAAGTATTGACATATTCTATCCTTCAAAATATTAAACCAAATGACCAAACTGAGTGCCACAGCATGTGCTCAGCTAATGAAACTAAAGGCTCACTGTTCTCTTGTCTGGGTAGCGCTGAGCAGCCTGTCTGATGACTCTGCTGAGATTTCCTTTACTGACAACATAATGGTTTCAGTGCAATGGAAAATCAGTACTTCTCATGCACTGTGGCTAAAAGAAAAAAAAAAAAAAGTAAGCGACAGTCCTGGACTCAAGGAAATCTATGCAGCTCTTAGAGTAGCCAGAAGAGTTCCTAAGGAAATATTAAAGAAGACAAGAAGGTATCAAGAGACAGGACTGAAAATACTAAGAAAGTGCCTGGGAGAAAGCAGAGCTGAAGTCCTAGCACGACTTCAGAGGATGTGAAAAGCACAGGAAAGGGACCACCGACGTGCAGCATGAGACCCTGTCTCCACAGGATGCCACATCTCTTCTGCACTGAGCTCCCGCCAGCTGTCCCAGGCAGGAGGAGAAATGCACTACCTTTCTCCCCAATCCAAGTATGCATGTGACGTTAGACATGGGAACCTACTCCACTTAACCCGGAGCCCCGAGCCTGTTATTACATGACTCTACCGCCAACAAAAGCTACAGTAGGCCCATATCACCTCTCACTGCTCTAGTTTTTGGATGTATTCATGTTACATGAAAATAATCTGGCAAACTGATTTCTTAGCTTGTTTCTTTTAGGTCATGCTAACTGCAGCCTTCATCAGAACCTCTCAGTTACCCCTCATTTATCATGTTCTGAGAAGAATGCTGCTCCTTTCCTGAAACCTGTACCTGCCATTCATAAAACGTTTTCAAAATGTTCAGGACAGACTCTACCATTATGTAACTTTTTAAAGCACTTTATACCAACACCGGTCTGAAGATCAACATCAAGTATTTTTTGCCAATTGCTACATGTGAAAGATTGGAACAGCACAGCGGATGATGGCTTTAATGACAGAAAGGTAAAGGTAAGTATACTTTGTGTACTAATAAAAATGAAAACACTGTTTATAAATGGAATTTGATTTCCGACAATTCCAAAGCTGACCCTTAAACAATATGGGTTTGAACTGTGCAGGTCCACAGACACGTGAGGTTCCTTCAACAGTAAATACTACAGCACTGCCTGATCCACGGTGGGCTGAATCTGCAAATGAGGAGCTGCAGACACACGGGAACCCTGGATTCAGGGACCCAACTGTGCATTACATGTGGACTTTTAACTGCATTGGAGGGTCAGTGCCCCCAGTCCCCAGGTGGTTCAAGGGTCAACTCTATAATGAAAGAGTTAACAGAGACAAACAAATCTCAGAAGGTAAAGAATACATTTACCTTATTTTCTTCTAGAAATTTTAACTTGATAGAAACATCATTGCGCATTTTGTCGTACTTCTCCTTATGTGCTTGGAACAAATGCTGTGATTGCTCAATCTTTGGCAGAGTGTTTGCATCACGTGGCCCAAGATTCAGTTCTTCCAAATCAGTACGATATGCATCATATTCAATTCTGGAAAGAGGAGAGTAAGTGAAGCACGGTCAAAGACAGTGTGAAGTAAGTTCAGGAGGTGAAGTGGGACTACACAATAGTCCCATATTATACATTGATATATAATAATCCTCATACAAATTTGATACTTTATGCTTTTAAAATCAAAGCATCTTATTACAAAGAGCTATTAATATAACCATGGTGGTGGGGGAGCTGCTTCTGTTTTTAGAGGGAGGGGGGACTGCTTCTTAATTTCATTATTTTCAAGCACAGTATCAACTGACAAATAAAATTTCCACAATTTAAAAACCAGGATAGGGACTTCCCTGGTAGTCCAGTGGTTAAGAACTCTTGCTTCCAATGCAGGGGGCGTAGGTTTGATCCCTGGTCAGAGAACTAAGATTTCACGTGCCACAAAGGCATAGCCATTTAAAAAGTTAACTTCGTCTCTTTAACAGTACGATTTACTTTACCCAATATATCCAAAATATTCTCACTGTAATACATCATCAGTGTAAAAAAATCTGTTAATGAGCTACCGCACTTTTGGGGGGTGGGAGACTGAGTCTCTGAAATCCACCGTTTATTTTAAGTTTCCGTCACATCTCAGTTCAACCTAGTACGCTTCATGTGCTCCACAGACACCTGTGCTGAGGGGCTCCCAGGCGCACAACACAAGCCTAGGTGGATCCCACAGCATCAGTGCTCAGAGTGTGACTACGGTGTCTACTGTGGAGCACTGCATCACCTCACGCTCCCTGAGACGCCTTCCCTAACACTCTCTCACCAGGGAACCTGCAGCAGAAACCCCAGCATGTCACTGCATGTCTCAGTCCTCACAGCCCGCCTGTCACAGCACCCAGGTAGGCACAGCATTACTTTGCTTATTACAGTGACTGACGCAGTGGTGTCCACCGTTCAGTACTTAGGAAATACAATCACAGAAAACTAACTAAACTGATCACACGGACCACAGGCTTGCCTAACTCAATGAAACTGTGAGCCATGCCGTGTGGGGCCACTCAAGACAGACGGGTCATGGTGGAGAGTTCTGACAAAACGTGGTCCACTGGAGAGGGGAATGGCAAACCACTTCAGTATTCTCACCTTGAGAACCCCATGAACAGTACTGGAAAAGATATGACATTGAAAGATGAACGCCCCAGCTCAGCAGGTGAATGGAGAAACAACTCCAGAAAGAATGAAGAGATGGAGCCAAAGCAAAAACAATATACCAGTGGATGTGACTGGTGATGGAAGTAAAGTCCAATGCTGTAAAGAACCATATAGCATAGGAACCTGGAATGTTAGATCCATGAGTCAAGGTAAATTGGAAATGGTCAAACAGGAGATGACAAGCGTGAACATCATTTTAGGAATGGACTGGAATGGGTGAATTTAATTCAGAAGACCATTATATCTAATACTCTTGTGGGCAAGATCCCTTAGAAGGAAATGGACTGGTCCTCACAGTAAACAAGAGAGTCCAAAATGCAGTTTTGGGAAGCAATGTGAAGAACGACAGAATGATCTCTCTTTGTTTCCAAGGCAAACTATTCAATATCATAGTAATCCAAGTTTATGCCCCAACCACCAATGCCGAAGCAGCTCAACTGGAATGGTTCTATGATGACCTGCAAGACCTTCTAGAACTAACACCCCAAAGCGATGTCCTTTTCATCATAGGGGACTGGAATGCAAAAGTAGAAAGTCAAGAGATAACTGGAGTAACAGGTAAATTTGGCCTTACAGTACAAAATGAAGCAGGGCAAAGGCTAACAGAGTTATGCAAAGAGAACACACTGGTCATAGCAAACACCCTCTTCCAACAACACAAGAGATGACTCTATTCATGGACATCACCAGATGATCATTACTGAAATCAGATAAATTATATTCTTTGCAGCTAAAGATGGAGAAGCTCTATACAGTCAGCAAAAACAAGACTGGGAGCTGATCGTGGCTCGGATCATGAACTCCTTATTGCCAAATTCAGACTGAAATTGAAGAAAGTAGGGAAAACCACTAGACCATTTGGGTATGACCTAAATCAAATCCTTTACAATTATACAGCAGAAGTACAAATAGATTCAAGGGATCAGATCTGATGGAGTGCCTGAAGAACTATGGATAGAGGTTCATGACATTGTACAGGAGGCAGTGAGCAAGACCATTCCCAAGAAAAGAAATGCAAAAAGGTAAAATGGCTGTCTGAGGAGACCTTACAAATAGCTGTGAAAAGAAGAGAAGCTAAAGGCAAAGGAGAAAAGGAAAGATATACCCATTTGAATGCAGAGTTTCAAAGAATAGCAAAGAGAGAGAAAGCCTTCCTCAGTGATCAGTGCAAAGAAATAGAGGAAAACAACAGAATGGGAAAGACTAGAAATCTCTTTAAGAAAATTAGAGATACCAAGGGAACATGTCATGCAAAGATGGGCTCAATAAAGGATAGAAATGATATGGACCTAACGGAAGCAGAAGATATTAAGAAGAGGTGGCAAGAATACACAGAAGAAATGTACAAAAAAAGATCTTCACGACCCAGATAAATCACGATGGTGTGATCACTCACCTAGAGCCAGACATCCTGAAACGTGAAGTCAAGTGCGCCTTAGGAAGCATCACTACAAACAAAGCTAGTGAAGATGATGGAATTCCAGTTCAGCTATTTCAAATCATAAAAGATGATGCTGTGAAAGTGCTGCACTCAATATGCCAGCAAATTTGAAAAAGTCAGCAGTGGCCACAGGACTGGAAAAGGTCAGCTTTCATTCCAATCCCAAAGAAAGGCAATGCCAAAGAATGTTCAAACTGCTGCACAATTGCACTCATCTCACATGTTAGCAAAGTAATGCTCAAAACTCTTCAAGCCAGGCTACAGCAATGCGTGAACTGTGAACTTCCAGATGTTCAAGCTGGATTTAGACAAGGCAGAGGAACCAGAGATCAAATTGCCAACATCCACTGGATCATAGAAAAAGCAAGAGAATTCCAGAAAAACATCTACTTCTGCTTTATTGATACACCAAAGCCTTTGACTGTATGGATCACAACAAACTGTGGAAAACTCTTAAAGAGATGGGAATACCAGATCACCTTACCTGCATCCTGAGAAATCTGTATGCAGGTCAAGAAGCAACAGTTAGAACTGGACATGGAACAATGGATTGGTTCCAAATTGGGAAAGGAGTATCTCAAGGGTGTATATTGTCATCTTGCTTATTTAACTTACAGGCAGAGTACATCATGTGAAATGCTAGGCTGGATGAAGCACAAGCTGAAATCAAGACTGCCAGGAGAAACATCAGTAACTTCAGATACGTAAATGACACCACTATTATGGCAGAAAGCAAAGAGCAATAAAGAGCCTCTTGATAAAAGTGAAAGAGGAGAGTAAAAAAGTTGGCTTAAAACTCAACATTCCGAAAACTAAGATCACGGCATCCGGTCCCATCACTTCATGGCAAATAGAAGGCAAAAACAACATTTTCTTGGGCTCCAAAATCACTGCGAATGGTGACTCCAGCCATGAAATTAAAAGATGCTTGCTCCTTGGAAGAAAAGCTATGACAAACCCAGACAGCATATTAATAAGCAAAGATATCACTTTGCATACAAAATTCCAATCTAGTCAAAGCTATGGTTTTTCCAGTAGTCATGTATGGATGTGAGAGTTAGACCATAAAGAAAGCTGAATTGATAAACTGATGCTTTTGAACTGTGGTATTGGAGAAAACTCTTGAGAGTCCCCTGGACTGCAATGAGACCAAACCAGTTAATCCTAAAGGAAATCAACCATGAATATTCATTGGAAGGACTGATGCTGAAGCTCCCATCTGATGGGAAGAACTGACTCCTTAGAAAAGACCCTGATGCTGGAAGATTGAAGGCAGGAGGAGAAGGGGACAACAGAGGATGAGATGGTTGGATGGCATTACCGAGTGGATAGACATGAGTTTGCACAAGTTCCAGGAGTTGGTGAGGGACAGGGAAGCCTGGCATGTTGCATTCCAAGGGGTGACAAAGGGTCGGACATGACTTAGTGACCAGCGATCTCGAATTCAGTCAAAATCAGCACCACAAACTTATGCCCTAAAACTAAAGCTCTTTATTAAATTATCTATGGTATAATATGTATTTATTTTGGGAATTAAACATACTCTATAATGTATATATGACTCGAGAAAGAACATGAGTCCCTCACACCAAGCCCAATTTATTCTCGACTCATATTGAATTTAATAAAATTTCACCTTTCAAGGTCAAAAGCATATCATTGGTTCATTCATGATACAATTTATTTAACAAATACTAAGTGCTAACTTTATAAGTTTCAGGCACTCTGCTAGAAACAGATTTTATCTACCATCTTCATAGCTTATCTTCAAGAAGTTAACAGTCTAGATGGAGAGAAGCTCTTAAACAACCCTAACAATATGAGATAAGGGATACTGCCATGGGGAAAGAAAGATGGAAATCAAGATGAAGAATTACTTAATTTGGTATCTGAAAAAGCATCTCAGGAGAAAATTAAAACAAGTTTTAAAGAATGGTTAAGAGTTTTTGAGGTGGGTTGGGGCTGGGAAATTGATTGAGCATTTCAGCAAGAGAACAGTATGCATAAAGGCATAGATCTGTAAGATTCCATGACACATTGGGCAAGTAATTCAGTAACTTACAACCTGAAGTTGGAATAAGATCACAAAAGGAATTAGTTATCAGGCAGGAAGGCAGAATTGAGATTAAGCAAGACCTTACAGCCCATACTGTAACAAACAAACATGCAACAACAGACTGTTTCAAAATTGGGAAAGGAGTGAGTCAAGGCTATATATTGTTACCCTGCTTTATTTAACTTACATTCAGAGTACATCATGCAAAATGCCCAGGTGGATGAATCACAAGCTGGAATCAAGACTGCCGGGAGAAATATCATTAACCTCACATATGCAGATGACATCATCCTTATGGCAGAAAGCAAAGAGGAACTAAAGAGCCTCTTGATGAAGGTGAAAGAGGAGAGTGAAAAAGCTGGCTTGAAACTCAACATTCAGAAAACTAATATCATGGTATACAGACCCATCACTTCATGGCATAAAGATGAGGAAAAAATGGAAACAGTGGCAGACTTTATTTTGGGGGGCTCAAAAATCACTACGAATGTTGACTCCAGCCATAAAATTAAAAGATGCTTGCTCCTTGGAAGAAGAGCTATGACCAACCTAGACAGCATGTTAAAAAGCAGACATTACTTTGTCAACAAAGGTCCATATACTCAAAGCTTTGGTTTTTCCAGTAGTCATGTATGGATGTGAGAGCTGGGCCATAAAGAAGGCTGAGTGCTGAAGAATTGATGCTTTCGAAGTGTGGTGCTGGAGAAGACTCCTGAGCATCCATGGACAGGAAGGAAATCAAAGCAGTCAATCCTAAAGGAAAATCAACCCTAAACATTCATTGGAAAGAATGATGCTGAGCTGATGCTTCAATACTTTGGCCACCTGCTGCAAATAGCTGACTCACTGGATATGTCCCTGATGCTGGGAAATATTGAAGGCAGGAGGAGAAGGGGACGACAGAGGGTGAGACGGCTGGATGGCATCACCGACTCAATGGACATGAGTTTGAGCAAGCTCCAAGAGATGGTGAAGGACAGGGGAGCCTGGCGTGCTGCAGTCCATGGGAATCCAGAGTCAGACACAACTGAGTGACTGAATGACTGAACAACAACAATACAGGCCACTACTACAGAGATCAGGCTAAATCCAGGGACAAGTGATAATAAGCCATGGAAGAACTTTGATCTGGAAAGTGGCATGTTCTATTTGCTCAGGACAGAAAGATGACTTAAGTGGTAAAGTCATGCATGGACGATGGACTAGAGTAGATTAAGAAATCAGAAGGAAACCAGTTAGAAGACTATGGGCAAAAGAGAAATGAGTCACTGGATTCAGAAGACAATGACCAATGATAGTAAAGCTACAGAGGTGGAGAGTTACTAAAAATTTAGGAGGTGCAACTGACATGGTAATAGCTAGTTAAATTTCATGAGCTCAATGGTCAAACTGCATGACCACTCTGTCCTTCACTGGCTCCAACAGACTAAGCTTTTTTTTCTTTCCCCTCTTGCTCTCATTTTCTGCTTCAGAAATGGGAATAATAATCTAATAAAATATTTTTTTCCCACCAAAACCCATATATACAAAGTACTTAGGACACCTGCTAATAACTAATATCATTAGAGTGCTTATCATTTCAGCCAAATCAGAAGAGAGATGGACTGAAGCAAACATATTAAAATCAGTAAGAAGTGAGAAAGAAATAAGTAGAACAAAAATAAACAGTAATGTGTGGTGATTTAATGTGAAGACAAATATTCTTCATTGCCATTGGGTATACCTTTAAATAACAGCAATTAATTTAAACACAGTCAAAGTTATAATACTGACATTAATTTTTACATCCAGTTTGCAGATGGTGTCAAAGTAAAACTTTCCCTAAAAACTAAAACTGCTCACTATCACCACGAAGAGAAATATATTAAGTTTTCAAAATGCAACTCTTCACTTCAAGATTGCCAGGCTGAACTGAGTCCATACCAATAAATTACTGATAGTGGGTTACTTGATGGCTTATGTAAAACTCATAGGAAACAGGTGTCCACATCTGAAAAGTTCTGACCACAATTGGCTCCCTTGTTGGTGATGCTCTGGAGAAGTCTTGAATAGGCTGTTACAAGATTTTCTATGCATGAAGCCCCAGACAGCTAGGAAATACTTGTACAATGCATAATAGGGTGTGTTAAAAGGCCACCCAGACATCTGCCTAAACTGCCACTTTCTGTGCTGATCAAATAGCTGACCTTTGCCCTAAAAGTCAACAAATTCTGGTTTTGACAGAGAAGAAAAATTCAACTGCTGAGAAACTTTCAGACTGGGATTCTTTCTCAACGTTATCCCTCAGTAGGCAATATTTTAGTGTGACAACTAGTCAATGCCTCAGCTACTCCAGAAACAGCACAGAAAAGTTAACCACCAAGCTAAGCTTAATGAACAAAATCATATACTGAAATTTCAATACGAGAATAAATTATGGGGTGAGGTCATTATTGTTGTTGATTTTTAAAGTATATACAGAGTTTGTGTAAAGGTTTCCTGATAACCAGCTATCCAGTATATGTAATTTGATTGATAATTTTGTTCAAAAGTTTCCAATGAACCTATATTATTGGATAAATTGAGATTTTTATATCACATTATACTTTAAGTTAGATTCCTCATCATAAGATGTGAAAGCTACTTTTTAAAATTAGATGTGAAAATTTGAGATTAGTCCAATTCAAGTTTGAGGCCTGATGATCAAAAATAGAAGGCAGGAGCCCATTGATTTTCATTTGACTTTGAAATCAGTTCCAAGTAAATAACCCACTTAACCTCTAGAGGCTGATTTTTCTCCTTTGCAAATTAAACATAAAATGTTTTGTGTATGATAAGTGACATCTAATATATTTTTCTTTAATATGGGTTAATACTTTTAAAAACATGTTATAAATGCTATAGAGAAAGATATTACATTCTTCAAATAAAATATATTTTATATTTAAAAATCAGGATAGGCAGACAATTACAGAGAGACAGAAACTAGATTCACATAGTTCTCAACTGGGATACTTTCAGAACAAAAGAATTTTCAACTTCAAAACTACAGATATTAGAGCAATCTTTTTAGATTAGAAAATAAGAATGTTTGAAATGATTATGAGATAAAAGGAAGAGGATTCATTATGAACAAATTAGGATACTATGAAAAATGAATAGATTTGAAGAAGAAACAGCTTATAGAAATAAAAATATACATAATAAACATATATCCTTTGAAAAATACAGGAAATATCCATTAAAGGATTTAAATAGAGACTGGAAGACCAACTACTGGGAATGTTACTGAACGAAGTCCTACTGGAAAATACTTTATTGAGACATCCCTTTAATGTCACTGAGCAAAATCATACTGACAGATTTCTTCATTTCCACCCCCTTTTTAATACTTTTAATACTATATTACTAAATTCTTCAAACAATAAAGGAAATTAAAAAAAAAAAAACAAGTCCAAGGCACACAGATCCATTTGCGCCCTTCTCCTAAAAGACAACCACAAGAACTTGTCTTGACCTTTCTTTCCAAGTCATTGAGAATCTGATAAGTTAATACTAAAACAAGAGCTACAAACACAGCACAGGATAGAAGTATCTCTTCTAATGCAAAGATCAAAAGTAAACTTTCCATTTAAAAAAAAAAAAATCCTTGACTTCCCGAGTGGTCCAGTGGTTGGGAATCCACCTGCCAACGCAGGTGACGGGTTCCATCCCTGGTCCAGAAAGATCCCACATGCCATGGGGCAACTAAGCCCATACGCCACCACTACTGAGCGTGCTCTCCAGAGGCCATGAGTAGCAACCACTGCAGCCTGCACTCCCCAGAGCCTGTGCTCTGCAACAGAAGAAGCCACCACAACAGGCCCGTGCACAGCCATGAGAGTATCCCCTGTTCACCACAACCAGACGAAACCCACACACAGCAACAAAGACCTAGCACAGCCAAAAATAAATGAGCAAAAGTTTTTAAAAGAGAAAAAATCCCATTTAAAACTGTCAAAAATAACAAACAAAAACACAAAAAACAGAGTTGAAATAACCCTAACCAAGGAGGTGAAAGACCAATATGCTGAGAACCATAAAATACTGATAAAGCAACTAAAGGTGATTCAAAGAAATGGAAAGCTATTCCATGCTCTTGGTTTGTAAGAATTAGAATGGCTAACATGGCCATACTACCCAAAGCAATCTACAGATTTAATTGACTGCTATTAAAATTATCCTTGACCTTTTACACAGAACCAGAACAAACAACTCTAAAATTTACATGGAACTCCAGAAGACTCAGAATTACCAAAGCAATCCAGAGGAAAAGGAACAAAGCAGGAAGCATAACTTTCCCAGGCTTCAGCTAATACTACAAAGCTACAGTAATCAAAACAGCATGGTATTAGCATAAAAACAGACACATGGATCAATGGAACAGAACAGAGAACCCAGAAATAAACGCACACACCTATGGTCAATTAATCTTTGACAAGGGAGGCAAGAATATACAATGGAGAACAGAGAGTCTCTTCAGCAAATTGGCATTGGGAAAACTAGAAGGCCTCATGTAAATCAATGAACTTAGAATACACCCTCATATCACACACAAAATAAACTCAAAGTGGATTAAATATAAGACATGACAAAATAAAACTTCCAGAACAGAACATAGGCAAACCATTCTGATTTATTTACTTACAATTTATTGCTTCATAAATTGTAGCAATGTTTTCTAGGTCAGTGTCCAAAGGCAAAAGAAATACAAGCAAAAATAAACAAATGAGACCTAATCAAAGTTATAAGCTTTTGAACAACAAAGGAAACCATAAACAAACCTGCAGACTGGGAGAAAATACTGGTGACCAACATGACTGACAAGGGTTTAATTTCCAAAATATACAAACAGCTCATACAACTCAATAACAAAAAAACAAACAACCCAATCAAAAAATGGGGAGAAGATCTACATAGACATTTCTCCAAAAACATCCAGATAGTCAACAGGGTCAGGAAGAGATGCTCAACATCTCTAATTATTAGAGAAATGTAAATCAAACCTACAATGAGGTATCACTTCATACCAGTGAGAACAGCCATTATCAAAAAGTCTACTAAAAAAAAATTCTACAAATAATAAATGCTAGACAGAGTGTGGAGAAAAGGGAACCCTCCTAACACTGTTAGTGGAAATGGAAATCGGTACAGCCACTATGGAAAACTACGGAAGTTCCTTAAAAAATTAAAATTATTATTCAACCATAAAAAATAATGAAGTACTGCCATTTGCAGCAACATAGATGGATCTAGAGATTACCATATGAAGTGAAGTCAGACAGAGAAAGACAAATATTACATATCACTTATTTGACAAATAATATCATTTATTTGTGAAATCTAAGAAATGATACAATTGAACTTATTTACAAAACAAAGAGAGACTCACAGATTTTGAAAGCTAGTTTATGGTTACCAAACGGAAAAGTCGGGGAGAAAGAAAAATCGGGAATATGGGGAATTAACAGATACACATCACTATGCGTGGAACAACAAGGAGTCACTACATAGCTCAGGGAACTATATTTCATATCTTACAATAACCTATACTGGAAAAGAATGCAAAACTAAACAAAGAGACCAAAAAGTAAAGTTATACACCAAAAACGTAAAGTTTGTAATATCTTATAAAAAGCATAACAGAAAATAAAGAAATCAAGTGTTCAGAGGAGAAAAACTGAAAGGGGACAAAAATGAGTGGAGGAAAAAAACGGGATCTGGAATCACAAGTTGAAAAATGTTATGATAGATGTGCTGCATTTTACACATTTCTAAGCATCTATTAATACGTATTTTATTTACCTAACAGGATGGTTATGAGACAGAGAAATCATGTGTGTGTGGAGGTGTGTAAAAAAAAAAGTATGAAAATACTGTATTATAAACCACCATGGAAATACAAAGCAAATAATTTATATAAAAAATAAAATCTGGAAGAGTCTGAAGACTGGTTATAATCTGAATAACCAACATAAAATCATGGAGGCAGAAATGAGCTTCTATATTCAAAAGAAACTGAAACTATGCACCTGGCTGTTGCAGAAGCACTGTATGCCTAAGGGAAGCAGTGGTAGTAGGGCTGAAAAGGCAGGCGAGGCCAGACTAGAGAAGGCGTCTGCTATCAACCTGGGGAAAACAAGGCCCTGTCCTCTGCCAAGAGAGCTGGAGCGGGGAGCTCCCCTGCCTTCCTAACCCAGACAGGCAGGGTGGGCACATGACCAAGGCTCAGCTGGATACTCTCAAGGCAATGAAGCAGAGTATTCAGGAGCCTTTGGAATTTTTATTAATGTGAGCTGTAGCAAGCACCAGAGGTACCCAGGCATCAGAACCCTAAGGAGACTCTTCTGAGGCTTACTCTGGCTGTGGCTCCTGTGCATTTCTAGAACTGCTCCCCTGCCTTTTTATTAGCTCTGTGGGCTCTCCTAGAACACTCTAATGACACATTCTTCTTCTGTTCATGTTGACCAGAGTTGGTTTCTCTCGTTGGCAACCCCAAATCTTACCTGAATTATGTATTATCTGTAAAACAAACGATACAATGAAAATCTACACTTACCTGGCACTTTCATACTGTTTCACTGTCATTAATGTATCTTCAATTGTTTTATTCACCAAAGTGTTTACACTGGCAATGAAAAAGTTAATGGCTCCCAGAAGAGTCTCTCCATTTTTAGCTAGCAGCTTCTGAGTATCTGCATTATAGCCAAATTCTTCCTAAAATCAAAAATAAAAAGTCACCCTAATTTATCCAGCTGTAAATCAGTAAATGTGACTAAAGAAAATCTCAAACACATCACTATTGGGAAAATATTTGATTTAGAAATCTAGCTATAGAAGTTTTTTCTTTCAATGTTTAAACAAATAGGAATCTAAATCACAACTAGCTATACAATTACAGAAAAAGTCTAGTAAACCAAACTGTCATTAGCTTAGATGTACAGCTAAAATCAAATAATTTTAAAGTTAAACTACTTTGTACTAGAAAGAATATTTTCATTTCCACGTTTTGTTTCTATTATACTGTAAGCACAGCTGTTAAGAAGAAAAATATAGCAGATTATTAATCAGAGAGGCTTTAACTTTCACAACCAAATTAGGTAACAATTGGCTAAAACTTTCAGACATGAAATAGACTAAATTTCTGTGTTTTGACTGAATCCCCTCAAAGGATAAATATTAACAATACACATTTCTCTGTAAACCTAGTGACCAACTGACTCTCAGGCTCAGGTCTATCTGGACAAACAGCTGAGGAAGGATCACTCAACACCAGTCTTAGCTCACTCTCTCTGAACAGACCGAGTCGTGGCTCAGCAAGCATCACACACGACTCCTTAACATGTGGACAGCAAGGGCTACCTCAATCTTCAGCAGGAAAAGCTTTCCAGTCTAAGTCTGATTAATTACCTGATTATCAGGAACATATCTGACCAAATAAAAATTTTGATCATATCAATTTTAGAACATACATGAGATATATCATTTAATTTGAGAACTGTGACTTTGTTAAAAGTACTTTTAAATTTCAAGTGGAAATAAAATAAAAAACAATGTAAATAGCATCTCCAGATTTCTTTTTGGTAATGCAAACAAACAAAAAAAGTGTTTATTCTCACTATTACGTAATTCTTCTAGGCAATGCTGTCATTCTCTTGTTTTCTTATTATCTTACTCATTTTTAACATGGTAGGGAAAAACTGATGAGTGATAATGAAATAATCCCTAAGATGATGAAACAGTAAAATGTCTTAAGATACAGGAAAATAAGATCACTAAGATTAGATACTGTGTATTTGATCTCCAATGGACTCCGATGGTAGTTGCAAGATAAAACATTTATTCTATTTAAAAAAATTAGTAAATTTATCATTGGAAGATCTCTAAGAAAGAATGAAAGTCATAAAATATCAATCCTTACAAAGAGAAATGCTCAAATAAGAAACTCAAAAATTAAAACACAGCCCTCTAACCTTCCTGCTGGCCAGTGGTAACGAACCCACAGGCCGACGCAGGAGACACGGGTTCAGCGCCTGCCCGGGAAGACCCCGCGCGCTGCAGAGCGGTTCAACCTGTGTGCCACAAGTACTGATGCTGCCTTCTGGAGCCCAGGGGCCTTAACTATCGAGCCCATGTGTGGCAACTCCTGAAGCCTGGACACTCGAGAGCCCGTGCTCTATAACAAGCCTACACAGCAATGAAGAGCCAGCACAGCCAAAAATAAATGTGTAACTAAAATAAAGGAAAAAAACAGAAAAAAAATAAAAGCTATTAAAAAATAAAACTGGGTCCAACAGACTAGAATCCCCTTCATGGATCCCCTTGTCGCAGAGAAGGGGCTTGTGTAACTCCATGCAATTATGAGCCATGCTGTCTGTGCACACACAGACAGTCAGGTCACAGCGCAGAGTTCTGACAACTGTGGTCCACTGGACAAGGAATGGCAAACCACTCCAGTATTCTTGCCTGGAGAATCCCAAGAAAAGGCTAAAAGATAGGATGCTGGAAGAAGAGCTCCCTAGGGTGGAAGGTGCCCAGTATGCTACTGGGAAGAGTGGAGGACAATCCCTAACAGCTCCAGTAAGAACGAAGCGCCGGGGCCAAAGCCGGAATGATGCTAAGCTGTGGATGTGTCTGGTGGTGAAAGTAAAAGTCTGATGCTGTAAAGAACAATACTGGATAGGAACTTGGAATGTTAGGTCCGTGAATCAAGGTAAATTGGATGTTGACAAACAGGAGATGTTAAGTCTGAACATCAACATCTTGGGCATCAGTGAACTAAAATGGATGGGACTAGCAGAATTTAATTCAGACGGACTTTATATCTACTACTGTGGACGAGAATTCCTTATAAGAAATGGAGTAGCCGTCACAGTCAACAAGAGTCTGAAATACAGTACCTGGTGCTATCTCAAAAACGACAGAATAATCATGGCCTGTTTCCAAGGAAACCGTTCAACATCACAGTAAGGCAAGTCTATGCCCCAACCACTGATGGCGAAGATTAGGTATGATCTAAATCAAATCCCTTATGATTATAGAGTGGAGGTGACAAATAGATTCAAGGGCTCAGATCTGATACATAGAGTGCCTGAAGAACTATGGAGTGAGGTATGTAATACTGTGCAAGAGACAGTGACCAAAACCATCCCAAAGAAAAAGAAATGCAAGAAGGCAAAGTGGTTGTCTGAGGAGTTTAGAAACAGCTGAGAAAACAAAGAGAATCGAAAGATAAGGGAGAAAGGGAAAGATATACCCAAACGAATGCAGAGTTCCAGAGAACAGCAAGGAGAGATAAGGCCTTCTTAAATGAACAATGCAAAAGAAATAAGAGGAAAACAATAAAATGGAAAAGACTAGAAATCTCGTCAAGAAAACTGGAGATATCAAGGGAACATTTCATACAAGGACAGATCCTTACCATTTTTGTCCTTTATCATGCCTAACAGAAGTAGAAGAAACTAAAAAGAGGTGGTAAGAATACACAGAAGAACTACACAAGAAAGGTCTTCATGACCCAGATAACCATGATGGTGTGGTCGCTCACCTAGAGCTGGATATCCTTAAATGTGAACCCAAGTGGGCCTTAGGAAACATTACTATGAACAAACCTAGTGAAGGTGATGAAATTCCAGATGAGCTATTTCAAATCCTAAAAGATGATGCTGTTAAAGTGCTGCACTCAGTATGCCAGCAAACTTGAAAAACCCAGCAGTGGCCACAGGACTGGAAAAGGTCAGTTTTCATTCCAATCCCAAAGAAGGGCAATGCGAAAGAATGTTCAAACTACCACACAATTGCACTCATTTCACATGCTAACCAGTTTATGCTCAAATTACTTCAAGCTAGGCTTCAGGAGTATATGAACTGAGAAGTTCCAGATGTGCAAGCTGGGTTTAGAAAAGGCAGAGGAACTAGAGATCAAACTGCCAGCATTCACTGGATTGTGGAGAAAGCAAAGGAGCTCCAGAAAAACATCCACTTCTGCTTCATTGACTACACTAAGCCCTCTGACTGTGGGGATCACAACAAACTGTGGAAAATTCTTAAAGTGATGGGAATACCAGACCACCTTGTCTCCAGAGAAACCTGTATGTGGTTCAAGAAACAACAGTTAGAACTGGACATGGGACACTGGCCTGGTTCAGAACTGGGAAAGAAGAAAGGCTGTATATTATCACTTTATTTATTTAACTTTGATGCAGAGTATACATGCGAAATGCCAGACTGGATGAATCACAAGTTGGAATCAAGACTGCCAAGAGAAATATCAACAACTCCAGATATGCATATGATATCACTCAAATGGCACAAAGTGAAGAGGAACTAAAGAGACTCTTTACGAGGGTGAAAGAGTAGAGTGACAAAGTTGGCTTGAAACTCAACATTCAAAAACCTAAGATCATGGCATCCAGTCCCATCCCTTCATGGTAAACAGAAGGAGAATAAGTGAAGACAGTGATAGACTTGATTTTTTTGGACAACAAAATCACTATGGGTGGTGATTGCAGCTAAGAGATTAAAAGATGCTTGCTTCTTGGAAAGAAAGCTATGACAAACCTAGACAGTGTATTAAAAAGCAGAGTCATCACTTTGCCAACAAAGGTCTATATAGTCAAAGCTATGGTTTTTCCAGTAGTTATGTATGTATGTGAGAGTTGGACTATAAAGAAGGCTGAGTGCCGAAGAACTGATGCTTCTGAACTGTGGTACTGGAGAAGACTCTTGAGAGTTCCTGGGACTGCAAGAAAAGCAAACCAGTCAATTCTAAAGGAAATCAAACCTGAATATTCATTGGAAGGACTATGATGAAGCTCCAATCCTTTGGTCACCTGATGGGAAGAGCCAACTCACTAGAAAAGACTCTGATGCTAGGAAAGATTGAAGGCAAAAGGAGAAGGGGGTGGCAGAGGATGACAGTCAGACAGCATCACTGACTCAATGGACATGATATCAGAGCAAATTCTGGGAGACAGTGGAGGACAGAGAAGCCTGATCTGCTATATATATAGTCCACGGGGTTGCAAAGAGTTAGACATGACTTAGCAACTGAACAATAACAATAATGGATTTGAACACTGCGGAGTAACCTCTCAGTTTTTTGTTTTTTTAAAAAGGACTTTATATCTGTAAAAGAAAGATAATAAAAGTACTACTAACTAAGACTGAGCATTCGATGAGCTAACATACACGTAAGCAACTTAGAGTTGTATAGTAAGTCCCCAACTGGCATTAAGTATTATAATTAATAGACTCTATTCAATGTAGCATCACTGATAACACTGCTGTCCTTCCACAGACCCTATACTCTGATCATCTCTTTCCACATTGTGGGGACTTTTTTCCTGGGTCACAGCTTCTAAAGATTTCACTTAAAGAGACAGGCAGAGATCAGGAAGAGACAGAAAGGCCTGAATATAAATTCTACTTCCATCTTTTTTTTTCATGATTTTATAAAAACCACCCAACCATCCTGGCCTCCACTTCCTCATCTATAAAATCAGGATAACATTTCTTCCAGTGTTATTAGAGAAATTATATGATATAATGGCTAAAAAGCACCTCGCCCATCACATTGAAATTATGGATATTCAGTAATAACAGCTGCTATAACTCAGCTTCCTAAATATTAGTTTCATTCTTCTTTTTGTCTAGTGACTCAGTTAGAAGTGAATCTCAATATTTATCTCAATATTGTCATCTCCAGCCAAAATTTCTTTGTCCAAGATTCTAGATTATTAACAAATAATTTAATGCTCTAAATTATCTAACTTCTCAAGTTATTAGTCTGTAGGGGATTTTCATAGAAAAGGGATTTCTACATCTTTTGGTTCCAGGTGAGGAAAAAAAGACACATAAGGAGTAATTTAAGATATCATTAGATGGGACTTCCCTGGTGGTCCAGTGATTATGAGTCCACCTTGCAATTCAGAGGACATAGGTTCTATCCCTGGTCCAGGAAGATCTCACATGTGGCAGAGCAACTAAGCCCGTTTGCCACAACTAGTGAACCAACAGGCGGCAACTACGGAAGCCTGCGCACTGCAGGGCCCATACTCCCAGTAAGAGAAGCCAGCGCCCCACAATCACAGAGCAGCCACTGCTTGCTGCAACGAGAGAAAACCCACATGCAGCAACAAAGAGCCGGCCAAAAAAAAGATACCAGAAATTGTTAATAATGCTTTCTGCTGCATCCTTATATAGATATACACACAAAAATAACTTCATTCTAAAAGCCACAATTTATACTAATGATTTCAGTAAAAGTGTATCACAAATCAAGTCAAGAAAGTCTCTGTTTGGACATTCAGAGGCTAGGTAAGAGACTTTCAACATGCTGTGCTAAGCTGCTTCGGTTGTGTCCAGCTCTTTGCAAACCTACGGACCACAGCCTGCCATGCTCCTCTGTCCAGGGGATTTCCCAGGCAAGAATACTGGAGACAGTTGCCACTTTCTCCTCCAGGGGATCTTCCTGACCCAGGGATCGAACCTGTGTCTTCTGCATTGGCAGACAAGTTCTTTGCCACTAACGCCACCTGGGAAGCCCCAAGATTTTCAACAGGTACCTGAATTTGCTTTTTGCCCACACCCAGGTATTTCATGATTATATATGATTCTTTCTAGGCTCAAGCAGGCTGAGTACTCTTTTTCCTTTTCTCACACCAAGTTCCCTTTCCCTAAAACCTCCAGCTGACATTTTCTTTGGATCAGTATCTTGACAAAAGTCAGCTGGGCCTTCTTGAAAATTACATGAAACATCTTAAAAGAATACCACAGGATTCCAACTTTATTAAAGAGTTCAACAAGTCAGAAATGTAACAAATTGCCTCTTAGAACACTCCTACTGCCATTTTCACCCCTCTCCCTTCCAATAGTTATTTCAAATAATCTTACATGGAGCTCTAGTGATTTTAAACTCAGGTCAGCAAACGCATCTCCAAGTTGCCTTTGGGTATGCACCATCTGGAAAAGCTGGGTCGACAGGGTCTGAGCCAGTTTTAGAATATTTTCATATTTTTTCTTGTTATCTCTTAATATATCAATCTGAGCTTCAAGTTCAAGGTCCACAGTTCTTGATCCACGGCCCAGCTTCTCAGAGATAATTTGTCGAGTGCACTAAAAGTAGAAAGATGTATTTTGTTTAGGGGAAAAAAAAAAGAACAAAAGATAAAAGCAGTAATCCCAAACACAAATGCTGAAACAAAGGGTATACACCATTTTTGGCTTCAAACAAGCTAGCCTAACAAACTGCAAACTTTCAGTCCCCTTTAGATGTTCATCAGGACTCAGAAAGTAAATTTACCAATCATGCTTATTATTACTAATTATTTTATTATTACTAATCAGAGAAATTTTTAAAACTTATCTAGCTAATTTATATAGTGCCAAATGAGTTCTCTCATGTAATCATATTCAAGCTTTGTGCATTTTGGTAGATGATTTAAAACAACTGACATACTTAGCATGGATTTAAGAATACTGGACTATTAATATAGGAATAATAAGAATACCAAAACTCTACTCTCTTATTAGTTTCAAATGCTTTTTTCCCTTCTAACTTTCCCTTAAATAGCTGTGTATGTGTGTGTGAGCAGGAGGAATGAAGGGAAGAAAGGAAGAAAAAAGAGGGGTGGAGAGGAGGGAAGGGGGAAGGACAGAGAAGGAGATAGTGATTAGAGATTTCTGAATGATTCTTCACTTTTGCATAGATAAAATCGTATTAAACTATGTTATTCTATTCTACGGTATTCTATTTCTGTCCCAGAAATGATACAAGAGCTTACAGCTTTCAATTCACTACTCAACAATGTATCATAAGAGCAACCATATAGGGCATTAACATAATCATTACCATTTAAAGTTAACAAAAATATCCTAGAAAGTAGTAAATAAACATTGCAATTTTTAAAATTTGCAAATTTGTTATTTTATCATCTCTTTTAAAGTTTTGGTTACAGAATTAGTATCTGTTGTTGAAATGAAAATAATGAATGAAATAAAAATGAATGCCCTCTTCCTTTAATTCGACTAGATAGTAGAAAACTATTAATAAGACTCTCCTTTAAACCTATATAATCACATATATAATATTTTTAAAGTAAACATGAGACTATGCTATGCTATACATAATATCCAGAGCACTTTTCTAAGAATAAATATCTTGAAACTTTTCCATGTCAACACATATAAATCTATTATTTATCCTTTTAATGTTAACATATATGTTACTTACATTTTTCTATTTAAAATTGAAATGAATTCCCTGATACTCTCTAAGATCATCAATTAAGGACCTTTACAAATAAACTTTTTTAATAAAGGAGTTCTTAAAAAAAAAAAAAGTAGAGAAACTAACTCTATAGAAAGTGATAAGAAGATGAAAGGCCAAACTCACAGAAGGGATAAAACTATTTCTATGGAAAACATACAAACACTCTTTGGAGATGAAAAACATATAAAGAGAACATTTAAATGCAGACTTTGTGATTTTAATGAGAGAAACATAAGCAAGTAATATTTGAAATGGTAACAAGATCAAGATACACCACTCATTTCCACTTTTCTTCCACACAAGGATTTTCCCTATGCAATAGAATATTATCAGAGGTATTTACCTACTCTTAAGCCAAAGCATGTGGTACCTTCCATAGCAACCCAGATATAATAGTCTGTTGAAAATCAAGAAGTCAGAATTCATTGAAGGAACTTGGCAGACTGGGAGAAAAGAAAGAAATGTCTATTTATGTCGGAGTGGTCATTTTTTTTTTTTTTTACAGAAATAATGGTGATAAGCAGACAGAAAGGTCAAAGGTTTAATGAGGAAATTTTTTTTGTTTCCAGGAGGCTATGACAATGGGAAAAGTAAGGCAAGAGTATAAAGCATCAAATCTGGACACCTTAAACAAGTTTTGAAACTGAACTTACAGAGCTTATATTCCAATACAGATAACTAACCACTCTCAAGGAAAATCTAAGTAATCTGGAGGTGAGAAGGCTACAGACAGCCTATGTGGGGGCTTTGTAAAGAAAGCTGCAGTGAGAAAACATCAAGTTGCGAGGCATTTTATCAGGGTCCCACAGCAAGTTTCTCATAGGATCACCGAAAAACAGAATTTTATTTAAGTTGCTAGTAAATACTGAAATTGAAGTGCAAATCGAAGGTATATATTACATACCTTTGGTATATATTATAAAGCAAGTTCAAAACAGAAGACAATGAAAAGCTCTCAGTTCTTTACCCTTCTCCAAAGTCCCTGTAAATGCAGATGACTTACTAGGATCTGTGGTCCGTCCTGTCCAGCTTTCCTTATAGATTAAGGACTTATTTTGAGGATAAAAGGACAAATGGAGCAAAGTTAAACGGGCAGGAAAAAGCAAATTATTGCTCTACAGAGATTTCCTACTTGGGAGAGGACAAAATAATGATAAATAATGTCTAAAATACCATGAATCACCTCCGCACAGGTCATGAATTTACAAGATAATCACTGGATACTATTAGTATTTAAATAGCACCAAGAGCTTAGAATAAAACAATTAGGTACAAGGAAAAGAATAAGCTAATGGCAGCAAAAGACAGATACCATATTAAGAAAGTTGTTAAGACTGAAGGATAGGGAAGAAAGGAGCATGAAAGTAAATATCAGAATCTGAACAGTGGAAACAGATAAACCAGTAAATAAATAAGACAATATGGTAAGAAAGCCAGGAATGAAAGTTTAAAAGATACTGGCTTTAAGCCAACAAATATTAATTTGCTAAAGGTATGAATACTGGTGGCAAGTTCTGAAAACATTTTTAAAAAGAATTTAATGTTTGGAAGAGACATTAAATAGGTCTAAATGCTAAAACTGAGATTATTCTTTTAAAAAATAAGATAGACTTCTACAAGTACCCTATTCTATCTTTTCAAAATACAAAAATGATAAACCAGAGTTTATTATTCACACTGATTCCTGCAGAGGAGAAAAAATAAGAAAATAAATGAATTCTGGACTCAAACTGTATGAATAAAATCAGGTAGATTAAAATAATATTTAAGAAAATAGGTTCAAGGCCTAAACTCAAAACCGCATCACATATTTGCTTTTAATCATCAGACTAATCTTGGAACCAATCTTAGCACTTTCTTCATTAAACACTAATAAAGAATTGCTAATATTCTCTTTGAGTAAAAGCTTTAAAGTGTCTGCCAGAGAACTGAAACAAAAGAAATCAAAAACAAAAATCATGAAGAAACTGAAGTCCATGAAAGAGGATCAAAGTCACAGCCAGAATCAAATTCCTCAGAGTAAGATGGATAATAAGCACAAATCAGAATCAACACTTGAAGGATTATCCTAATGACAATGAATGTCCTATGTTGGCTCATAGTTTGGACTAAAAAGGTCAAAAAGACGGAAGAACTGAGTTGTATGTCAGTCCAGACATACTGAGCTACACACTCCATAAAATCATGTAAACTAGGACTTTCTCTCTTTTGACTTAGATTGAGATACACAAATTATTCTGATGAAAAATATTTTTCAGGTAAAAATAAAATGATCACTCTGAAGGAATGATAACTCCTTCACACAGTACTATGCCATGTGCATACATTATGAAGTCTGGTTATTTTCAATAACAGAAAGTCTGAACATGGTATGTTAATGTAGAAAAAAAGTGAACGTGTTAGTTGCTCAGTTGTGTCCGATTCCTGGCAACCCTACGGACTCCTATGGACAACTAGGCTCCTCTGTCCATGAACTCTCCAGGCAAGAATACTGGAGTGGGTAGCCATTCCCTTCTTCAGGGGATCTTTCCAACCTAGGGACCAAACCTGGGTTTCTTGCATTGCAGAAGGATTCTTTACCATCTGAGCAACCTGGGAAGCCCCATGTTAAGGTAGAGAGAACTATAAACTAATAATGATTCAACTCTGATTACTGTAGAAGTAAAAGAAGAAAAGAACAGTTGATAAACACACACATACAGGGGAAAAAAAATAAGCAACAAGGGAAACACAACTGACACAAGAGAGGAAGGCCAAAATGACAAAAAATTAAACTTGATAAGTTGTAAAATTAGGATTGTTACGATTTGGTTCAAAAATAAGACCTGTATTCTTTAGGCTCAAAATGTGTGCCTAAATTTCAGGAATAAATGAACAAAAGAATGGCTGAATAAATGAATTTAATAAATGAGTGAGACTCAGTCTGGTATGAAAGGTAAACAAGTGAAATGAAATGGAGTATGAAGTAGACATTTGAATATTTGGATGAACTGCTGTGATATGAAGGAGTACAAAAGCAAAAACAGTATTCATGGAATGAGAGAATCCACATCCTTGAGAACAAAAGGGGCAATGGGCAAACAAAATATCCTGGATGAGAACAGTTCAGCAGGCATCAAGTTTTGATGGCTACCACTGGCATTTCTCAGTTCTACACTGATGTGAGCTAAATAATTTTTGCAAAGTTTCATGCAGCAGTTTCAGGGCACTTTTATCATCATAAGAAAACCTGTAGTTTTGTGGAAAATTGCAGATCATACTTTAAAAATACTAACTGAAAAAATAAATGTACTTCTGTATTACTCTTTAGAAGATCCATAAGAGACTCCTGTATAAAAATACAGACAATTCCTGATTTACAAACCACTAGGCCCACTCAGTTCAGTTCACTCAATCACTCAGTCGTGTCCAACTCTTCGCGACCCCATGAACCACAGCACGCCAGGCCTCCCTGTCCATCACCAACTCCCAGAGTCTACCCAAACCCATGTCCATCGAGTCAGTGATGCCATCCAGCCATCTCATCCTCTGTCGTCCCCTTCTCCTCCTGCCCCCAATCCTTCCCAGCATCAGGGTCTTTTCCAATGAGTCAACTCTTCGCATCAGGTGGCCAAAGTATTGGAGTTTCAGCTTCAACACCCAGGACTGATCTCCTTTAGGATGGACTGGTTGGATCTCCTTGCAGTCCAAGGGACTCTCAAGAGACTTCAACACCACAGTTCAAAAGCATCAATTCTTTGGCACTCAGCCTTTTTCACCGTCCAACTCTCACATCCATACATGACCACTGGAAAAACCATGGCCTTGACTATGCCCACTACCAGTTCACAAACAGAGTGAGTGTTACTGCTGATTCTCTAAACAGAACTGTTAGGGTTTTCATGCACTTAACCATTCTACAAATTCTACTGCCTCATCCCTGTTAAGATTCAAAGTTACTAAGTGAATCAGGTGTTTGAGCTATCTATTTGTAACACATCAAATATAGCTGTATTGTTTCAGAGTAAATTTTGCTTATTTACTTTAGGAGAATGTAAGAAAAATAATCAATACACTTAACAACAATAAACCTTTGAAATCCAACTCATTTACTGTGTGTACAGTTTAGTGCTTAGTTATTACAGTAAGATCAGAGAATTCCAAACTTTTGAAAACTAATATACCTCTCTTGACATTCTGCTGCTGTAAAGTATCAAAAAGATGGAGGCTGTAACAAACCTATCTATGGCAGTTGTACAGCTAAACATACTCCCAGACAACATATCTCTTCTTCAGTTATGTGTTATCTGTCAGTTAGTAAGAACTTTAGCAGCTCTTTTTAGAACTCAACCTACTGACTTTTTAAACTACATTTATGCAAAGATCAGTAGGACAAAATACTTTTAATTGTGTATTTATGTTTAAAGAGCATTATTCTCTCCTATAAATTTATATAATTTCAAAATAATAATTTGAGTAACGTCTGAATGTAATTCTTAGAGCTATTTGGGGTGGAAACATTAAAAAAAGTTACAAACCTTGTAGGTGTTTAGACTCCATTTTCTGACAAGCTCTAGCTTCTCCATTGCGGGGTTTTTTGTCTCGTCTGCTAGGATAACTGGCCCACTTTTTGTCTGTGTTCTCTGGCCACCTGTAACACCAGAACAAAAGATAAAAATGCAAACCACACAGACAAGCAGAAAGAAAACAAACACTGATTCAGTTCAAATTAAACTACTTATGCATTTAAAGAAATAAGAAGGTTCCCACAAAGCAAAGGACTAGAACTTCTTGGAATCATTTTAAGGATGATTTCCTGATACTGCAAAAACAAAAAAATATTTCTTTGGTTTGGCCAGTCCAGTTCAGTCACTCAGTCGTGTCTGACTCTTTGCGACCCCATGAATCGCAGCACGCCAGGCCTCCCTGTCCATCACCAACTCCCAGAATCCACCCAAATCCATGTCCATTGAGTCGGTGATGCCATTCAGCCATCTCATCCTCTGTCGTCCCCTTCTCCTCCTGGCCCTCAATCAGGGTCTTTTCCAATGAGTCAGCTCTTCTCATCATGTGGCAAAAATATTGGAGTTTCAGCTTCAACATCAGTCCTTCCAATGAACACCCAGGACTGATCTCCTTTAGGATGGACTGGTTGGATCTCCTTGCAGACCAAGGGACTCTCAAGAGTCTTCTCCAACACCACAGTTCAGAAGCATCAATTCTTCGGTGCTCAGCTTTCTTTATAATCCAACTCTTACATCCATACATGACTACTGGAAAAACCATGGCCTTGACTGGATGGACCATTGTTGGCAAAGTAATGTGTCTGCTTTTCAATATGCTATCTAGGTTGGTCATAACTTTCCTTCCAAGGAGTAAGCGTCTTTTAATTTCATGACACAATCACCATGTGCAGTGATTTTGGAGCCCCTTCTATTTGCCATGAAGTGATGGATCGGATGCCATGATCTTAGTTTTCTGAATGTTGAGCTTTAAGCCAACTTTTTCACTCTCCTCTTTCATCAAGAGGCTTTTTATAGTTCTTCTTCACTTTCTGCCATAAGGGTTTGTCCATCTTCTTTAAAAAAAAAAATGCTGCAATAGGCCTTCTTCTCTAAAGGAAAATAAAATTTCCACAGTTTATCTTATAACCTAATGATTCTTAAAAAATTGTCATTAAAAATCTGAAAGGCTCACACACTTCACAGTGATCTCCTTTCATTATACTACATAGAAGAGAGCAACAACAGAATGTTACCAAAATTTTGGAGGGTTAAAAATAATATAACTTTAGATAGTCATTAAAAATATCTTACTGTAGTATAAGAGGTTTTGTTAAAACAAGACTTCATTGTGCCTCATTTTTTTCTCAAGAAACCCAGCACCTCTCCCAAAGCCATAATTAATACAGGCAGTACAAAGCCCTGATAACGCAGTACTCCAACAATTAAGAAATTATGACATAACAACAACTCCACAACTATACAGTTCCTCACAGTAAAATATTTTCCACAGAAGAATATATTTAGTAACATTTATGATACTAATAACTTGGGATAGAAACATAATAATTTCAAAATAACAATTTTAGAAAAAGACAAGAGAAAACATTTTACAAAAGGGTTTTAAAAGCTTAGAGTCAGCAAAAATTTCTTCTCTCACCCCTATAGCCAGGCCAGGCTTTACCACAGTTTTATCATAATCTAAGAAGAACAGTATATAAAATCAAATGCACTTAAGAATTTACAAAATTCTCACATAAACAAAATATAAAATATTAACATTTTGTGTAAAAAGAAACAGAGTTTACTTTTTGCCGTTTTTATAGTCCAGCAATATTAAAGCGAAAAGCAAATCCAATACAAAGAAATACGTTTTTCCAAGTACTTCTCATTGGGCATAACTGGAAAATTACATAGTATTTTGATGTAATTTGACAAGTAGTTGTTTAAGTCAAAGTTGAAAACAGGAAGATACAACCTTTTCCACTTGATTCATTCCAAATAATGAACAACCCAACTGTTCAAAGTCCTTTTTTATTTAACTAAAAACAGAGGGCAGAGCTGCGAAGCTGAGAGTTTAGGATCAAATAAGTAGAGCAACATTTTCCAGAGCAAAGAAAAGAAAGGTAGATTAAAAATGAATCAACCTTTATAGTGTTTTTTTTCTCATAAAGTTAATTAAAAGCCAGAAAGATAAGCTATGGCTAGAGAGATTACTTTCCTCATTGTAAAAAAAAAAAAAAAAAAAAAGCAGCCACCAAAAAAGCCAGAATAACACACACCTAAGAATATAAAGCAAGCAATATGAAACTGAGTGAGTTAGTTTAGCTTCAGCAGTAGCAAGAAGGGCTTTATCCAATCAGTGCAGTGAATACCTGCAGGAACAATTAAATCACTTCCTTGTTGAGCCAGTCGACTAGCTGCCACCCTGCTAGGAGACATAACAGATGGCAGAGGTGGTGCTGGGGAACCTGAAAAGGGCAGACATTTCACTGTGAAAATGCTTCTCTTCCTCCACATAATATACAGTTTGAATATAGCTGTACTGACATTTCCTTTAAAATATGGGACCTAATATACTTGCTTTCATGCAGAAATGGATGAGGAATAAATGGATGCTACCAGGATGAGCTCTTATATAAACTTTTCATAGAACTATCAAAACCAAACAAAACACGTAACTGTAAGAAGAAACTTGGTAAGATCATGTTTAAGCAGGACTTTACCTGGACTTTGCTATTTTCAAATCAATTAAAAGTGTGTGATTAAAGGACACAGCTGAATGATCTTAAAGCTTAACTCAACATTTTATAACTTGCTACTCTAACACAGGGAGGAAAGCTCTTCAAGTAGAAATCCAAACGCATGTAACACTTGTATCAAATTTATCATTAACATTCACAGAAGTGTAAATGAATCAGCCTTCATTGACAAAATTTCAAATCATAAATCAAGTATAGCCAAAAATTTCAAATTATAAATCAAGTATCACCTATCACAGATTATTGCTACTCATAGTATGGATGCAGGGGGTTTCCATCAATTATATCATCTCGGAGCTCATCAGAAATACAGACCTACTTAACTAGAATATACATTTTCACGAGATCTTCAGGTTATTTGTATGGGTTTTGAAGCCTGAGAAGTGATAATACAGAGTGTTTTCTGATTAATCCTAAGACGTCTAAAGCTTTTAAAATATACCTGAGACTTTCCACAAGATCTACTGATTATCACTGAAACAGGTTATCTTTAGAGCTTTTTTCGGTGGGGGGGGGGGGTAGAAAGCTTTAGCTTTTATATTAGATTGATTTTCTGGTTTATTATTTAAATAAAAATAGCATATATTTAAGGTGTAAAAAGTGATTTTTGATATATGTATACACTGTGAAATGATCGCATCCATTACCTCACATAGTTACCTTCTTTGTGTGTGTGGTGAGAAAACGTGAGCCCCATCAGCAAATTTCAAGTATACATTATTATTAACTATAGTCACCATGCTGCTCATTAGGCAACAGTAGTTTTTTAAAAGCTACTTATTCTCAAACACAATTAAGTTTGAGAACCTGAGGAAAGAATACAATTTTGGAAAGAAGCACACTGAGTTTTAAAATTCTAACTCTAGGTTTCAAATTCTGGCTCTATTTATCAAATAGAACCAGGAACACCCTGGCAAATTACTCAACATCTCTGAGCCTTAGTTTTTTTAAAAAGTAAGAAAAACTGAGTACCCAACATTGTTGCTAATGTCCAGCATAAAACTGTACAGATTCAATTGACTATTTTAAATTCTAAAGGTTGTATGTCTTTAGGGAAGTGATCATTGAAAAGAAACTGAAAAAATTATTAACATCCTTCACATTTAGCTGAATATATTTTAATGTTTCTAAGGTAATTTTATTACAACTACACTCGTTTCCGGTTTTCTAAAAACAAATAACGTATCAAATTTATAATTAAAATATTCTAATAAGAATCAATGTCAACTTTCTCATATCCCAGATATACTACGTTCTGATCAGGAACAGTCACTGATTTTAATAATATGAAAACCTTAATCTGGACTGAATCTAACATTAAAACCCCAAACACACAATGTATCTAAATAGACTGGCATTACCTTTCAAAGTGAGAGCTACCTGTCTTTCAAAAAACATTCTGTTGAACCACAAAAATTTAAAACTGGAAGGGACAACAGAAATCAACTAGTCTGACACTAAACTACAGGAAAAAAGAGGCTCAGAGAGGTTTAAACAGATTATTAGATTCTCATATGTTCTGAATCCACACCATAATATCTCCAATATTAGATTCAATACAAAAAACATCAATCCATAAATTACTTGTTAATGGAAGGCATTTAATGGATTATCCAATGCAATCACTATTTTAAACAAAAACTCTATCTCCACTATGACATAAAGAAGAGTTCAATAAATGATGACTACTATAATTCCATTTCGTGATAATCCCAGGAATAGAGCTCTGTTGTTCTGGCTATCATTGTTTATTAATCTTGTATAAGAAATAATCCCATGATTTAACATGAGATATGTATAACATATATGGCACAAATGATACAGAACTTCCCAAACTAAAGTAGCAAAAAGATGTAGTGCTGAGGTAAGTAGATACCTTCAACTATCTGCTTTACTTTCAAGGGTTCCTTGTTCTCTGTACCTTCAAATCTTTAAGTCAGACTAATTTAGTGACTAAAATCATTCACAAATAATAAGTAAATCATTCCAACAAAAGTAACTCTTAAAACCCTAGGCTTTTGCTAATTAATGAAATTTGGAGAATTAGCTCAGTTTTCTCTCAACAGGTCAGGAAGTAACAGTTAGAATTGGACACGAAACAACAGACTCGTTCCAAATAGGAAAAGGAGTCCGTCAAGGCTGTATATTGTCACCCTGCTTATTTAACTTATATGCAGAGTACATCATGAGAAACGCTGGGTTGGAGGAAGCACAAGCTGGAATCAAGATTGCTGGGAAAAATATCAATAACCTCAGATATACAGATGACACCACCCTTATGGCATAAAGTTAATAAATAGCCTCTTGATGAAAGTGAAAGAGGAGAGTGAAAAAGTTGGCTTAAAGCTCAACAATCAGAAAACTAAGATCATGGCATCTGGTACCATCACTTCATGGGAAATAGATGGGGAAACAGTGGAAACAGTGGCAGACTTTATTTTGGGGGGCTCCAAAATCACTGCAGATGGTGACTGCAGCCATGAAATTAAAAGACGCTTACTCCTGGGAAGGAAAGTTATGACCAACCTAGACAGCATATTGAAAAGCAGAGACATTACTTTGCCAACAAAGGTCTGTCTAGTCAAGGCTACGGTTTTTCCAGTGGTCATGTATGGATGTGAGAGTTGGATGGTGAAGAAAGTGAAGCGCTGAAGAATTGCTGCTTTTGAACTGTGGTGTTGGAGAAGACTCTTGAGAGTCCCTTGGACTGCAAGGAGATCCAACCAGTCCATCCTAAAGGAGATCAGTCCTGGGTGTTCATTGGGAGGACTGATGCTGAAGCTGTAACTACAGTACTTTGGCCACCTCATGCAAAGAGCTGGCTCATTGGAAAAGACCCTGATGCTGAGAAGGATTGAGGGCAGGAGGAGAAGGGGACGACAGAGGATGAGATGGTTGGATGCCATCACTGACTCGATGGACATGGGTTTGGGTGGACTCCGGGAGTTGGTGATGGACAGGGAGGCCTGGCGTGCTGCAGTTCATGGGTTGCAAAGAGTCAGACATGACTGAGCGACTGAACTGAACTGAATCCTAAAGAAGGGCAATACAAAAGAATGCTCAAACTACCACATAATTGCACTCATTTCACTCACTAACAAGGTAATGCTCAAAATCCTTCAAGCTAGGCTTCAACAGTATGTGAATTGGAACTTCTGGATGTAAAAGCTGGATTTACAAAAGGCAGAAGAACCGGAGGAAAAATTACCAACATCCACTGAATCACAGAGAAAGCAAGGGAATTTCAGAAAAACACCTATTTCTGTTTCATTGACTATGCTAGAAGTCTTTGACAGCTGGATCACAATAAACTGTGGCAAATTCTTAAACAGATGGGAATACCAGACTACCTTACCTGTCTCCTGAGAAACCTGCATGCAAGACAAGAAGCAACAGTTAGAACCTTACATGGAAAAATGAACTGGTTTAAAATTGGGCAGGAAGTATGACAAGGCTGTATACTGTCACCTTGCTTATTTAACTTATATGCAAAGTACATTATGTTAAATGCCAGACTGGAATGAATCACAAGCTGGAATTAAGACTGAAAAGAGAAATATCAACAACCTCAGATATGCAGATGATACCACTCTAATGACAGAAAGTGAAGAGGAACTACAAAGCCTCTTGATGATAGTAAAAGAGGAGAGTGAAAAACCTGGCTTAAAACTCAAAATTCAAAAAAGCAGACACATCACTTTGCCAACAAAGGTCCATATAGTCAAAGCTATGGTTTTCCCACTAGTCATATATGGATGTGAGAGCTGGACCATAAAGAAGGCTGAGCACTGAAGAACTGTTGCTTTTGAACTGTGTTGGAAAAGACTCTTGAAAATCCCTTGGACTGCAAGGAGATCAAACCAGGCAATCCTAAAGGAAATCAACCCATATTCACTGGAAGAACTGATGCTGAAACTGAAGCTCCAATACTTTGGCCACCTGATGCGAAGAGCCAACTCAGTGGGAAGGACCCTGACGCTGGGAAAGATTGAAGGCAGAAGGAGAAGGGGGCAATAGTGAATGAGGTGGTTGGATGGCATCACCAGCTCAATGGACATGAGTTTGAGCAAACTCCAGGAGATAGTGGAGGACAGGGAAGTCTGGCATGTTGCAGTTTATGGGGGTTGCAAAGAACTGGACATGAATTAGCAACTGAACAACAATAAGAACATATTCTAAATTTTAAACAGGAGAAAATCATGTTCATTTCAATTTATGTATACATGCCTCAAAACAAGGACACCTGACTACAACTTTCCAGTAAATGCTTAACACATCTGAGAATGACAGAATGATTATCTTTTTAACATACTGATTAACTATATAGCTTGTTTTAAAAAAAGTTTTATAAAGTCAATTCAAAGAGACATAAATTACTGCCGTTATCACAAAACATATTTTTTATTTCAATTTGAGGGACTGCAATGGATGTATAAGCAAGTGAACCTGACTGGCACTTTCATCCTCATGCACAACAGATTACAACGCCAGCTAACTGTGATTACTGTATGGACTATTCTGTTTAAGGGGTAAAGGATAAAACCAGGTGTCGGCTAAATAATTTCACTGAAAATCCTCAAATATCTTAATTGTAAAAGTCTTTTTTTTTAAAATTCTATGTTGACATTTAAATTAGGAAATTGGTGACCGGTTGGAAAATGCTGTCATGCTGTCACGCAAAGTGTGCCTTGTGTCTTCAAACACTCATAATCTTAGGCCATCTGTCAACCTCAAATTCAAAGTTATGCCCTAGAGAACACCACCACAATGCTATGCAATGACTACTGAGACGCTGATACATGTTTCCTTTCTGTATCTTTATTTTTGTGAACACAGAATGAAAAAGGTAAAAAAAAAAAAGATGTCAGTAGGGAGCCCACTCATTTTACAGCCTAGAGTAGAAAATATTATACTGGGTTACCCTAAATGCCTATTGCTAGGATCCATTTAGCAAGAAATATATTTTAAAATATAAGTTGTTTCTCACTAAAACATTGGCCATTAGTATAATAAAATATAGAATACTCCAGGATGGCTAAGGAGTACAAAGGCATGGAGATACTTTTTTCAATTTGTAAAATTATAACGCAGTATTAAAAGATGCTTGGAAGAAAGATCCTTGCAAGAAAAGCTATGACCAAACCTAGACAGCATATTAAAAAGCAGAGCCTTACTTTACCGACAAAGGTCCGCATAGTCAAAACTACGGTTTTTCCAGTAGTTGTGTATGGATGTGAGAGTTGAGCTATAAAGAAGGCTGAGCACCTGATGCTTTTGAACAGGAGAAGCCTCTTGAGCCTCCCTTAAACAACAAGGAGATCAAACCAGTCAATCCTAAAGGAAATCAACCCTGAATATTCATTGGAAGGACTGATGCTGAAGCTGAAGTTCTAATACTTTGGCCACCTGATGCAAAGAACTGTCTCACTGGAAAAGACCCTGATGCTGGGAAAGACTGAAGGCAGGAAGAGAAGGGGACAACAGAGGATGAGATGGTTGGATGGCAACACCGACTCGATGGACCGGAGTCTGAGCAAGCTCCAGGAGTCAGTGATGGACAGGGAGGCCGGGCATGCTGCAATCCATGGGGTCGCAGAGTAGGACACAACTGAGCAACTGAACTAAACTGAATGTAGTATTAAAATACTTCATTGAACATCCAACTATTGCTACTTTAACTAGCACTCTGTCAAGAAAACAATCCATTTTTACATCCACATGATTCTACTTTCACTTGTGTAAAAATGAAAAAATACCTAAAAGGTTATTACAGGCAAGCGTATTTAAAAAGCAAGTATTTTTCTTTATATTAAAAAAGAAAAAAAAACATACATGGGATGTATGCAGAAAAGAGCTAACCTACTAGGTCTAACTATTCACCCTTGAAAAGACCAGTTTACAAAAGACTGGCTCTCTGCTGGCATCCGAGAACTTTAATTTTGGAGTGATTCTCACCATTCCCGGAACTGTAAGACTTGCTCACTATGCCTCAACTGTCTGTGCAAACAATGTGGTTTCTGCTTTCCTTTTGGGAGTCTGGACTCTGGGCACGCGCTAGGCAGAGGGTGCCTAGGTGAACAATCTCCAATAAAAACCCTAGGCACTGGTTTATCTTTCTTGGTTAGTGACATTTCACATTTGTTGCCACAGCTCTGCTGGGAGAATTAAGCATGTCCTGTATGACTGGACTGGGAAAGGACCCTTGCAAGGTGGTGCTTAGTTTTCCCCGATCTTCACCTCAGGCATCTGCTGCCTTTGCCACCTGTGCTCGGTATACTTTTGCTGTAATCATAGTCTGAATTATGACTATATACTGAGCCCTGTGAAAATTATTGAATTGGAGGATGCTCTTGGGAGACCTCCGACACAGCATATATAGTAAGAAAAATAAAAGTTTTATTTTCTAAATTGCTTTGAAATAAGAAATATTTATACAAATCAATATTAACAATAAATTTTGTGGTTACCACTAAAATAATTTAAATCTGCATTCTTGATATAATTGAGTTTTTATTTCAGTATTTTAAAACCAATTTTTACATAGTAATCAGTGAAATTATGCACATTGATCTGTTTATATAAAGACAACTATTAAAACAATTCCTAAATTATTTAAATTGAAGAGAAAAAGGATAATGTTCATAATCAGTGTTTTATTATGAAATTAAAGTTCTCACATCTAATAAAGCTAGCATTTGGTGAACTTCTCCCATCTTCTACCCCGCTCATCTTTAAAAATAATGGGTTCCTTACCTTGAAATGCTCCTGCTTCAATAACCCCCTCTTTGGTACTGTCAAAGCCATGAGATGTGATTTGCGTTTCTGAGAGACCAAGTCCAGCTGGTAATGAACGCTTCAAATCCTTAGCAACATTTGAATAAAAGAGAAAATCTTGTAAAACATCTCACATCACATAGCAGTTCAGCATAATTATGTCCTTCTAATCACACGGTGAGCTATTTTTCTCTCTACCCTGTCGTATTCCCTTATGCTGGCATGGCAGTCCAAGATGATGTGTATCTGTAGCAAACTAAGCAAGGTCTGCTATTAAGAGATACAGTCTGTACCAAACATAAAATAGTTTTATTAGTTTAAACTTAAGCATCAGACAGATATTAAAATTCAATTTTAAATTCTGATACATAAGTAAAATCATTTTAAGAACAGAATGAAGATGACTAAAAAGTCATGTTTAATATTAGAAAGCTCACTGATGTCTAATATCATCTTTATGAGCCTTGGGTGATGTTTAACATAAACAAATCATTTACTTGCAATATTAAGTTTCCCTTTGATTTGCAGGTTAGCTAGGTAAACAGAGCTTCTATCAGTGTGAGGGAAAGAAAATTTCTTGTGATTCAGATTTATTTTAAACTGCTGATATTTGCCAACCTAACTGCAATTTAGCTTGTAACTGTAATAAAAACAATATTTGACATTCAATCTTACAGTAAAAGAAAAGAGAGAAAGCCATGAAACACAGATTTCCAACTAAAAGCTCTTTCTTGCCTCTGGCTTGGCTATGAGGAATTACCCAATTTTCATAATCAGTCTACGACTGGAACCTACTGGTTTTCATAACAACGATAAGTCAGTGATACACTAAAAGATGTCTTTGAAATTCTTCCTTAAAGCCCTATTCCACCACATATAATGCAGTTATAATCTGAAACTCCAGCAACCTTCACACAGGAACTTCTTGTCTGATTATCAAGTTTTATTTTTCTCACACTGATTATCACTGACATATTCAATAAATATTTGTTGGACAAATAAATAAATGAATTTGTTAAATAAACTAAAGGACTTATGACAACATCATATAGATTAAGAAGCTGCGGGCTTCTCTGGAGGCTCAACGTAAGGAATCCACCTGCCAACACAGAAGACACAGGTTTGATCGCTGATTTGAGAAGACCCCACACGCTGCAGGGCAACTAGCCCAGGTGCCACCACTACTGGGCCCGTGTGCCAAGGCCTGGGAGCCACAGCTATGAAGCCTGCAGCCCTAGAGCCCCTGCTGCACAACGAGAGAAGCCACCAGAGCGAGAGGTCCATGCACCACGATCGGACAAATGCCCGCGCAGCGATGGAGACCCAGCACACCCCAAACAAACAGGCAGAGTGGCTACAGCTACAGGCGCACTTGAAAATTTACTGAGTATCTGCTTATTCTTACTATGGTAGACTTGCTGGGCAAAGAAAAAGGTAACGTAAGGGAGAGACAAGACATACCAACATTAATATAAAAGTTGAACTTGGTGCCAAAGTAGACAGTATCGGAGGAATTCAGAATAGGGGCTAAGTCCAGGAGAACCAAGTAAGAAAAGAGAAAGTACTTGTTGAACTCTGACATCTAACGAGCACCAAGTTCACAAGAGCCACTGCTCTAGATACGACCCATGGAGCACTGCAGGAGACAGACAGCCTCTGTCCATCAGACTCAGCTGAGGTGTCATGGAAGGAGACTGAGAGCAAATAAATGAATCTCAGGTACAACGCAGTACTGTGAAAATACAGGTGACCCTTCAAAATCAAAATCACAGGTTTGACCTGTGTCCCCTTATATGCATTTTTTTTTTCAATAAATATGTTTGTACTGCAGTACTATAAGATCCAAGGTGGTTGACTCCTCAGAGGCTGAACTGTGGATACAGAGAACCAAAGGACAAGTTATACAAAAAGTTGACTGGAGGTAGGGCAGACACCCAACCCATTGTTCAAGCATAAACTGTAATAAGTAGTAAGTTTAATTTTTTAAGGCAGGATAAGAGGGATACAGAGTGACAGGCAAAGGGTGCTATTTTAGATGGGATATTCAGGGAAGGTCTATCTGAAGAGGAAAATGTGTGCAGAATTCTGAAAATGAGGGATTAAGCCATGTGGTTCACATGGGGCAAGAGCAGTGATTTAAAAGGCCATAATGATGCTCTATTTCTTGACTAAACGACAGACACACAGTATCACTGTACTGTGAACTCACTTCACAGTTATAAAGAAAGTGAAGTCACTCAGTTGTGTCCAACTCTTTGCAACTCCATTCCTCCACCCATGGAATTGTCCAGGCAAGAGCACTGGAGTGGGTTTCCATTTCCTTCTCCAGGGGATCTTTCCGATTCGGGGATCAAACCTGGGTCTCCTACATTGCAGGCAGATGCTTTACCATCTGAGCCACCAGGGAAGCCCCTCACAGTTATAAAGTTTACCCTTTTAAAGTATGTAATTCTGTGGGTTTTGTATATTTACAGGTTGTGCAGCCATCATCATTATCTAATCATCTTCATCACCCCAAAAAGAAACTGCACCCATGAGAGGTCACTTCCCATTTCCACCTTTCCCAGCCCCTCACCACCCTAATCCACTTTCTGTGTACTGCTTACTCCGGTTGTTACTGCTGTTGTTGGGTCGTGTCCAACTCTGAGACCTCATGGACTGCAGCACGCCAGGTTTCCCTCTCCATCACCAACTCCCGGAGCTCACTCAAACTCACATCCATTGAGTCAGTGATGCCATCCAACCATTCCATCCTCTATCGCCCCCTTCTCCACCTGCCTTCAATCTTTCCCAGCATCAGGGTCTTTTCAAATGAGTCAGTTCTTTGCATCAGGTGGCCAAAGTATTGGCGCTTCAGCTTCAGCATCAGTCCTTCCAATGAATACTCAGGGTTGATTTCCTTAGGAATGAGTGCTTTGATGTTCTTGCTGTACAAAGGTCTCTCAAGAGTCTTCTCCAGCACCACAATTTGAAAGCATCAATTCTTCAGCGATCAGCTTTCTTTACAGTCCAACTCTCACGTCCATACATTACTACTGGAAAAACCACAGCTTTGACCATACGTGGGCAACATGATCTCTCTGATTTTTAATACGCTGTCTAGGTTTGTCATAGCTTTTCTTCCAAGGAGCAAGTGTCTTTTAATTTCATGGTTGTAGTCACCATCTGCAGTGATTTTGGAGCCCCCAAAAAATAAAGCCTCTTGGTATTTCCATTGTTTCCCCATCTATTTGCCATGAAGTGATGGGACTGGATGCCATGATCTTTGTTTTGAATGCTGAGTTTCAAGGCAATTTTGGACATTATTCTATGTTCCTGGCTAGGTCAGATAGTAACTCTATGTTTAACTTTTCGAGGAACTGTCAGAACTGTCTTCTGAAAGGGTTGTACCACTTCACATTCCCAAAAGCAATGTATGAAGGTTCTAATTTCTCCACATTTTCACCAATACTTGTTATTACCTGTCTTTTTTATTACAGTCAACCAGGCAGGTGTGAAGTAGTATAGTACTGAAGTGATGATTTATATTTCCCTAAGCAAGAGAGTTCCAGAAAGACATCTATTTCTGCTTTATTGACTATGCCAAAGCGTTAGACTGTGTGGATCACAATAAACTGTGGAAAATTCTCAAAGAGATGGGAATACCAGACCATCTGACTTGTCTTTTGAGAAACTTGTATGTAGGTCAGGAAGCAACAGTTAGAACCGGACATAGAACAACAGACTGGTTCCAAATAGGAAAAGGAGTATGTCAAGGCTGTATATTGTCACCCTGCTTATTTAACTTATGTGAAGAGTACATCACGAGAAACGCTAGGCTGAAAGAAGCAGAAGCTGGAATCAAGATTGCCGGGAGAAATATCAATAACCTCAGATATGCAGATGGCACCACCCTTATGGCAGAAAGTGAAGAGGAACTAAAGAGCCTCTTGATGAAAGTGAAAGAGGAGAGTGAAAAAGTTGGCTTCAAGCTCAACATTCAGAAAACTAAGATCATGGCATCCGGTCCCATCACTTCATGGCAGATAGATGGGGAAACAGTGGAAACAGTGGCAGACTTTATTATTTTGGGGGGCTCCAAAATCACTGCAGGTGGTGATTGCAGCCATGGAATTAAAAGAGGCTTACTCCTTGGAAGGAAAGTTATGACCAACCTAGATAGCATATTGAAAAGCAGACACATTACTTTGCCAACAAAGGTCCATCTAGTCAAGGCTATGGTTTTTCCAGTAGTCATGTATGGATGTGAGAGTTGGACGGTGAAGAAAGCTGAGCACCAAAGAATTGATGCTTTTGAACTGTGGTGTTGGGGAAGACTCTCGAGAGTCCCTTGGACTGCAAGGAGATCCAACCAGTCCATCCTAAAGGAGATCAGTCCTGGGTATTCATTGGAAGGACTGATGTTGAAGCTGAAACTCCAATACTCTGGCCACCTCATGCAAAGAGCTGACTTACTGGAAAAGACCCTGATGCTGGGAAGGATTGGGGGCAGGAGGAGAAGGGGACGACGGAGGATGAGATGGCTGGATGGCATCACTGACTCGATGGACATGGGTTTGGGTAGACTCCAGGAGTTGGTGATGGACAGGGAGGGCTGGTGTGCTGTGATTCATGGGATTGCAAAGAGTCGGACATGACTGAGCGACTGAGTTGAACTGATGACTAATGATGTTGAGCATCTTTACATGTGCTTATTTGCATTTGAATATCTCCCCTGGAGAAATGTCTAGTCAAATCTACTGCCCTGTTTTTAATTGGGGCATCTATTATTTCACTGATAGAGATAAAAATCACTTATCAATCATATGACTTATATTTTTTCCCCACTTTCTTGCCTGCTCACTTTCTTCATGGTGTTCTTTGAAGCACTAAAGTTTTAAATTTTGATAAAGTCTGATTTACATATTCATTCTTTTTTTCCTTATGATTTTGGCATCATATTTAAGAAACTAAAGTGCCTAATCAAAGTTATAAAGATTCACCACTAAGTTTTTCTTCTCAGAGTTTTATGGTTTTAGCTCTTACATTTAAGCCTTAGATCCATTTTCAGTTAGTCTCTAACTGTGGTAAGGGCTGTGGTGTGAGGTCTGCATTCAATTTCATTTTTCGCATGTGGATATCCAGTTGTCCCAGAACCATTTGTTGAAGACTATTCTTTCCACACGCTTCCCAGGTGCCACTAGTGGTAAGGAACCCACCTGCTAATTCAGGAGATGTAAGATATGCAGGTTCAATCCCTGGGTCAGGAAGATCCCCTGGAGGAGGGTATGGCAACCCACTCTACTGCTCTTGCCTGGAGAATCTCATGGACACAAGAGCCCGAAGAACCACGGTCCACAGGGTCACAAAGAGTTGGACACAAGTGAAGTGACTTAGCATACGTGCATTCTTTCTACACTGAAAACTGTCTTGGCACCTTTGCTGAAACTCAGCTGACCATGAATGCAGGGTCTATTTCCCTACTCTGAATTCTGTTCCACTGATCTATATGTCGTCCTTAAGTCAGTACCATATTGTTTCGATAACTGTAGCTTTGTGGTAGTAAGTTTTGAAATCAGAAGTAATGAGTCCTACAACTGTGATCTTTTTCAATTCTCTGGGCATTCTGCATTCTTTGTATTTACATCTGATCAGTTTGTCAATTTCTAAAAAAAAAAAGCCAGTTGTGATTCTGATAGAGATTGTGATGAATGTGGCCAATTTGGGGAGATTCCCATCTGATCCATGAATGTGAGATGTCCTTCCATTTATTTAGATCTTTTTTAACTTCCTTGCACAATGTTCTATAGTTTTTAGGAAGACCCCATAGGCCACAGGGCATCTTGGCCCCCTTGCCCGAGAGCCCACATTTCTCCAGAGCTCGAGAAGAGGCTAGCACTGTGAGAAGCCCTATGTGCTCCAACTGAAGACAGGAGCCCCACTCGTCGCAGCCACAGAAAGCCTACACCCAGGAACCAAGATTAAACAACAGTCACAAAGACAAAAAACAAAATTTAAAAAAAGATAATATGCACAAGATACCCAGTACATATTTTTGGGCACTCAGTTAAAGTTAGCCATCGCACTTCTCTATTAAAATCATCTTTACAGCTAATCAGTGCTATCACTAATAATCACAATCGCAAACATTTCTCGAGACCTTACTATGTGCCAAGGACTGTTCTAAGCACTTTACATACAGTCAGTCCTCACTCTGCACGACAGGGCAAGATCAAGATTGTAAAAACAAGCAAGTTGAAACCATGCAAAGTGGTTAACGGGAAAAATTGATTATTCCAAGAACTTCAAAAATTCATCTCAAAGCTTTAAAAGCTCTTCCTTGCTTATGTTTTTACGTGAGCTCTCACTGAGTCCCTCTGGCTCCGATCTAGAGCTCCTCAAACAGTGTGGCAGTACCCACAGGCCTGTGGGTCAGCTGTCTCCTCTACAGCTCCTTTGGGTCTGATCTGAATCTCACTCCTTCCACTGTTACCATGTTTCACTCCTTTGCTGCACTTCTATCTTCATTCACCCAACCCCTTTTGCTCACCCACGTCTGTAAAACATCACACGGGTTTATGAGCAAGATACAAGGTGATAACAGAGCCACATGATTTGCTGTCTGTGTATGAAATGAATAGCAAATGCAGTGACCTATCACCAAAAGACTTTGAAAGCGACATGATTACACAACAATCATGCTATGCATTGGTATTCGCATGGCCATTTATAGACTAAGTTTGGACTTTATGCAATTACACTTACTACAATGTGGTAACAGCAATCTGAGCTGTGGTGTTGGGGACAGGCATTATTTAATTAAACCACAGCAAGCAAAATTAACGCATTTGGAATTATAGAAGGAAGAACTGTCTAAAATAACCTCATTTAGTAGTATTATCTCTATTATTTTACAAATGGGAAAAAGGCCACACAGAGATAGGACTAAGCATCAAAAAACAATATTAATTAATGTATCATAAATGTAAATAGCTACAAGCAATTTATTAGACTCGGAATTTATTCTACCTAATATGTTTTCTTTAAATAATTTAGTCAAGAAATATCATTTAAAAATCATTATTTCAGAATCTGCTCAAGTTTAAAGATACTAATGCAAATACACTCTCCACTTCTAATTTCCTACTGGTACAAAATAGACTTAAAATCTCATCTTGGGACATCTTTTACATCTGTGTAGTGTTGTGGGAGCACTTTAATTAAAAACACTCTTTACCCTCACTTGTATTTCCTTCCTATTTTAAAACCAAATCTCTTGACTCTATTCATTTTGCTGAATAAATCATCTTTACCTTCCCAGTTTATTTTTTAATATACTAATATACTAAATTAATGATTTCTAGTTTTAAATATTAGTGACCCTTTTATTTGTATTTACATTAAAACCACATATTAAAACCAGATAATTATCACTTACAAAATAAATAATGTCAAAGCACCAAGATATTTCTTAAACTTGTGAGTTTGGTTATTAAGGTCAATTATTTATAGAGTGGTTTCCCTAGATACTGCTTTGCTCCAAGTCTTGACAGCTTTCCACTCTGTAAGTAAAAAAAGTATCGAAGACATCTCTCAAAATGTGAGGGATGAAAAACCATAAACAACATACAAAGGGGAAGAGAGGTCCAAGAAAGCTGTGTTCACCGTATTCTCAGAACTTAACTGAAGGAACTCTACTCATTTGACTCATCTGTCCTGTCACAAAATAGTGTGTTAATTCCCAAAAAAGAGATACAGCAGTAGTAGTTGGGAAGAGAGACAGTAACAGGTTCAATAGCAAATTTGATGTATACCTCTCACCCCCTAAGTTTTCAAGAAGTTAAGGGATGCTCCCATTTTGTCATGCGTGGTTTCTGGAGGAAACAACTTCTAGCCCTCTGAGGGTATTACATTTCATTCAAACCCCTCCCAATGGTCTCCCAAGAGTCCTTTATTCAACAAACAAAAAGTTCTTCCAGAAAAAAAGCCTCTGTCCTTTATGTAAAACAGCTGTAAAATCTGAAAAGCACTAAGGCTCCTTTGCTTAAACTGTTACTAACAGAAGGAGCCTAACCAAAAGTGGTACAAACAGGTCCATTCAGATTATGAACAGAATTATCATTTTGATAGCTGTCTGTTAAGTTGCTCCAACACAACGAAATGCTCTATGAGAGAGGAATGCATGACTTGTGAGAAATCACTCAGTATTTTACGAGCTTGTTGAATGCTCTCTGTAAAACACACATTCTCTAAGTAATATAATTTAGCCCCATAGTTCACAAGAACTTTAAAATGTGCTTTTACATGACCCTCAAATGTTTAAAATGTCTCAGTGGTAAGGTTGTGTCTATCTCAGTAACTTTTAAAATACCTGCTACTGCATTTCTTTCTATAGTTTCCAGAATATATTTGGGAGACAATGAGCCCATTTGCAACAATGTAAAATCCCTACTTTGCATTTTTATATCACTCATATCCAACTCAAGGTTTAAGACTGCAAAGTCATGCTTAACAACTGTCCAATAAAACAGTATAAACCTGAAGGTAACTTTCTATTCAAGCTACTAGGATAATACTATAATACTGGAATATTTAATAGTTTTTAAAAGTAAATCTTCAAACAATATAATGCTTTTGTCAAAACAAGTTTCATGTATAGTTTCTTTTCAAAGGACCTAAGTTAACACTTGTAGTTACAGCTTCCATAAAGCTGTGAAGGGGTGGGCTCATTTTCAACCAAAATGACTTGCTTCCATTTGCATATTTTAACAGAGGTAAGAATAAGTGTGAGGTTAAAAATGTAACCTTATAATCTAGCATAGTAATCTACTTTTGAGCTAAAGTTAGTACAAAATTAACAATTAAAAAACCAAATGTTCAGCAAATTTGCTTTAAAATACACATCCTTAATAAGATGCACAACACTACAATGAAGCAGAACTAGAGATTTATTAATGAGAATTCCCTTTTACTCAGAGAGAGGAGGAAAAAGCTTAAAAGGGAGGAATTTGCTAGGCATGCATTGTAACCACCAACAATCTGTACGGATTCTCCAAGCAGTCTCTAAACTACAGACTCTCTCAATGTTTCCCCAGTCTTCCTCCTATCTGCACCTTTAAACATGGCTTGGGGTCCTTTACTGGCTCTAGTCTCTCTACGGAGAGCACAGTCCACAGCCTCCCTCCCTTCTCCCCGAGGTGACCTAACTGAAGCGTCTCCCTGGTTTCCAGTCCCACCAGGAAAACTGACTCCCGAACAGCAGGTAGAAACAACTTTCTAAAATGCAGATGCCATGAGGCCCTGCAAGTTTTCCCAGCCTTTCAGGTCTGAACTCCTCCACTGTTAGGTAGGTAACGTCAGAACCTCCGCATGGCTCCGAGGTTTTACAGAACCCTACCCCTATTACCTCTTCAGGTGCATTTCTCACATCTCTGCCCCGTATTCCCCACTCCAACAATGGCGAATTTTCAATTCTATGGTCTCCTACTGATGGGACTATTCTTTATGCTTTATCGTCTGGTTAGTTCATCCTTCAGATCTGGCTTGGAGGGCAATCCCGTAGTCATTCATACCCCTTTCTCTCACACCATGCTACACCAGGCTGAGAACATCACCTCTCACTCAGCACCAACATCATTTGCCTGCATTCTCTCTTCCTGAAGACAGCAAGCTCCCTAAGACCATCTATCTTATTCCTTTTTGGCACTAATAAATAGCACTTAGCAGATACATAATACTAATACTTCATTTAATTTTCTCAATTTACACACCTTATCTCATTCTTCAAAATGGATAAAACCTTCCAAGAGCATTTATGTAATTTCAAAAGAAACAGACTGAAAATTTTGTGTTAAATATTCTATGAACTCTGGCAATTTAAAATCACCTTTTGTTGTTTTAACAGTTAGCTACTTTTAAGGAGTATCTGCCAGAAGCAAAGATGTTGTTCAACAGACTTCCACATTTCCAAGTCGGCTGTAAACATACTGCAACATCCTTAACCTCCTCATGGTGTTCTCTCTGACAATTACACTGGGTCAAAGTGGATTATTCTCCAACATTCTGTTTATCAAGCGGGCAGAGGGAGGGTCAGCATTTTCTCAGTTCTCCACTGTAAATACCAGGTCTCAAACTTGACTCTGGGTAAGAATCATCCGAGAAAACTACTAAAAATGCAGTTCTTAGCTGCCTGCTGTAATTCTTGTTAAGCTGGAGTGTGGAGCCCAGGAGTCAGAATTTCAAACAAGTAAGCCAGATGACTCAGCTGCTGGGAATCCTCTGTCTAGGTCCTGAGGAACTCTGCCACGGCTGACTCCCACCCCTCACTGCCCTAAGAACAGCCCAGGCTACTCCACTCCGTCACTCACCTTCTGTGCAGCCAGTCCAGGGTGCTGACATACCCAAGTTTTCTGTTCTAGCCACAACTCCTACTATTATCCTGGGTGTTCCCAACGTTTTGCACGCTGTACTGGGCACACTTTCAGGGAATGATTCTCTGTTCAGTCTGCAATTCCTTTCAAAGCGATATATAAGGCATCTAAGCTGAGTTTTCATAGCTCATCAAAAACATTCTACTCATGGCACAGCATGTAGTATGCAGCTTTTTTAAAAAATAGAAATTGTGAAATACTTGAAATAAAGTCTGCTGCATGAGCCCGTCTACCTACACTGATGTGGGATGATGGGCTGCAGTAGTAACAGTCTGTAAAGATGTGGAATGCTTTTCCCTTCAGTATGCTTGTAGGAAGCCTAAGGTAGGTAGTTTGATTCAGATTCGGTGATTTGTGGTTAGACAAGGGGCCAAAAGAGTGTGATGGCAGATAAAAAAATATACTCAACTAACACAATACACCCAAACCTACACTTAAATCTCAGATACAATGCCTTTCATCTTTCACGCCCAGTTTTACTCACACAACCGGAACTCCCAGGGCCACTCTCTGAACCCTGTCATTGCTCAGGAAGCAACCCTTGTGGAATTTTAAACCTAACAACTTATTTTATGACCACAGTCTCCTCCCACATCTGTTATTCCACGTGATCGAGACAGATCTCCTGGCTTGCCTGCTTTCCCCATTTCATCCACACACACACACACACACACACACACACACACACAATATCTCAATCTCACTTCTCTCTCCCTCCCCACCTCCCTCTCAGTCACTCAACAAACTTCTAACAAGAACTTAGAGCATCACTATCTTCTGAGAGTTTACTGTCTATTCTCTTGGTCCCACCCCAACCCCCGCATCCAGACTATGGTCTCGATTTTAAGTAGTACTGAAGAGTTTGATAAGAATGAAATTATTTACCAATTTGCATCAAGAAAATTCCAAATTCATTCAAAAACTATTACTGTGGAAATATTTTTATGTGACTACATTCAAAACAATTTCTCCTAGATTGTGAAAGTTGTCCATGATAGCATTTGTTTATAAAGGCACAATCTAAAAATTATAATTAAGATACACAGGGCTTCAGCCTTTTATTAAAAATTATGTTTATTCACAATTTTCTATTTCCCAAATAGGAATATGAATCCAGAGTTAATTTACTAGATGTATATTTAATAAACACATTTTAAAATTTAATTTGTGACAGTACTAAGAATATAGTCTATATTTTAAAAAAAGCAAATATTAAAATGAATCTATATTTGCAAGGATTAAACAACCCTTGAAAAACATTTGGCATATCTTTGAAAGTGTCCAAGATATACATCTAGTAAAAACTAGCCTTAGGGAAAAGCCCTCATCAAATGTGACTGCATTACTAAATTTTTCAGATAATGCACAAATATTCATCACATGCTATTCAAACTCCAGGGTAGGATGACTGAGATAGAAAATACGTTAAATTTAAGTCGAACTAAAATTCAATTTTTTATTGAAAAATTATTGTGATCCATAAGCTGTACAGTATGCATATACTATCTCTGGCCTAAATGTAATTGCAAGTTCTTGGGAAAAGCAGGCACATAAATGGACAGTTACATTATTAAGGTGAAGGGAGGAAATATGTTGAAAACAGGCTCTTGTAATTCCTATTCTTCTATTCTTTCTCAAGTCTTTAGACTGCTGAAGTATATTATCCAAACTGATAAGCACAAGGGAATGGAGAAACAACTTAACAAAATAACAACAACAAAAAAAAGTAAAAGAAAAATAACAATAAAAACCTTCAAAACAATAAAATTTCCAGCAGCAACAACAATGACCATGATGCATGCTGGAAAATTAAGGACACAGGATGTGCCCAGTCTAAAAGTATATTCCTTCCTGTTGTTCCAGGGAACTCTTGAAACTGTGTTTCTAGTTCTCATCCTAGTATCTGTTCATTCATTCACCAAACATTTAATGAAAGCCCGATGGTCAGTTACGTGGAGCACCGCAGCCAGGCCTGGACATAAGGCAGTGGATGCACATTCCTGGCGACGCTGTACTTACAGCCAGTCACGTAAGCTTTTGGTACAGCTAGTCAATGTAGGCAATTTCATCAGAACCTCAGGGCCCCTTTTCCTCAGGTGTAGACCAAAGTAGTGAGAGCCAGGGATCCTCGAGATACTTCTATTGGATTAACATTCTGTGATTTAACTCAAAACTTGTAGACCAGGAATATTTAAGACATAGGGAGCCCGAGGATCCACAGGCAGATTGCAAGTACCCTAAACTCCTTGAAATTGAACACACGATTTGGCAGTTTTGTATATATGTACATTTTTCTGGAGACAGGGTCCATAGGTGGAAAAAGCTAAATTAGGAATTTTAGTTTTGGGCCTACCAGAGGAAGTTTTATTTTAGCTAAGATAATTTTTCTAAATCTGCCAAATATAACTTAATTCACAAGAAGTTTCAATTTAACTCACAAGGAGCTAATATTTGCTTTTTAAACTCATGGTACAAACTGCACATTTCTAACCTAATATTTTGACCAGCACTATAGGACTCATGCTGAAGCTGAAACTCCATTATTTTGGTCATCTGATACAAAAGCTGACTCACTGCAAAAGTCCCTAATGCTGGGAAAGATGGAGAGCAGAAGGAGAAGAGGGCGTCAGAGGATGACATGGCTGGATGGCATCACCGATGCAATGGACATGAACTTGGGCAAACTTCAGGAGCTGGTGAAGGAGAGGGAAGCTCGGTGTGCTGCAGTCCACGGGGTCGCAAAGGGTCAGACCCGACTAGGTGACTGAACAATGTAACAGAATAAATTATAAATGACATGTAGCTTATAAGTAAAAGAATAATTTGTATTCTTTAGAGATTAAACTCTACTCTTTAAAAAATACCAACTGCTTTTTATTTAGAAGCAAAAATAGTTTTGCTGTACAGATAATACTAAGATTATTATCCTATTCTCTCGTCACATAGCTGTTGCCCCTCTAAGACAAGTAATAAACCTCGAAACATTAACAAATGTTAAGCTGCTACCAGGAAATTTCTAGGGCAAATTCTACCATTATATCCTCTATTTCAATGTGAATGTAAGGGTCAAGTCCACCAGGGCGTCTCATAATAGGAGATTAAGAAGGGAAATCAAATGAAAAATCAAACAGTGGCAGTAAGACACAAAAAGAACAGAAGCGTTTCCACGCTCACTGCCTGGGCCACAGTGTCACCAACTGGCCAGCCGAGTTATGACAACTTAACAAGCCATCATCTTAATTTTTGGCTCAGATGGTAAAGAATCTGCCTGCAATTCAGAAGACCCAGATTCGATCTCTGGGTCCGGAAGAGTCCCTGGAGGAGGGAATGGCTACCCACTCCATATCCTTGCCTGGAGAAGCCCATGGACAGAGGAGCCTGGCAGGCTACAGTCCATGGGGTCGTGGAGTCGGACACGACTAAGCAAGTAACACATTCATATCATATATATATATGATTATATATATATAATTTTTTATAAGACTTTATACTTATTAAAGTATAATACACATTAAATAAAAGCCATTATATGATTTATTTCATTTTTATCAATTTTTAAAATTGAAGGATAGTGTATTTACAGTGTTGTGAGTTACATAATTTAAGACATCAAGTATGTATAAATGAAGATGTATATTAGTAAAACATGCTTTTAAAACTAGAAAACCATAGTTATGAGGTAGTTTTTCATACAATCTCTTTACTAGTCTACATAACGCTAAGCAATATTTAATACATTATACACACTTACTTTCCCTATGAACTTTTATCTATTTGAAAAGAGAAACATGAATTTAATGTTAAATATTGATACAATTTCCCTTTTATTCCTCAGGAAAATAAAGGAGTGTCCCAAAATGCCGGTAAATATATGCCTAACAGATCTTGAGTATAATTCATTTAAAAGAGTCAAAAGATGCTACTGAAATACTGTTTTCACTCATAGTAAAAGGGATCATAGAGGCAATTTTTATTTTTAAATATTAAATATGTAAGAAACTCTCATGATACATTTTTGCTTTCGTAAGAGCAGGTACAAAGAGAAACAAGCTTTATGATGTTGAATTTCTTTATGGAGGTAAAGTGGGATGTACTGGTTGACTGAATTATTGCTTCTAAGGAGACCCAATGCAGCCAAAACTAAATATTTAAAAAAATAAATTTTTAAAATTAAAATATCACCTTCTGATAAACTAAAGAACTTTATTCTCAAACATACGAAGTAAAAGAGTCCAATTTAAGCTGTAAAATAATTCAAGTATCTTTCAACCATTATTTTTTCAAGAATATGAAAACTGTATCTTTAAAGTTATTTAACATTGTACACAGGTGTCAAGTGTTTGACACCCACGTGTCAAAAAACAATGTTCAACGGAAATATCTCCAGAAATAATATCACTATCATTTCTAGGACTATATTAGGAATATTATTTATTTTAATCTCATTTAATATTACCATCACCATTAAAAACAAAGTTCTCATTTAGAGAAATTAGAATAAGTAAATATCTGCCCAAGGTTACACTGCTAAGAAAGGCATAGCTGAAATCTGAACCCACATTATCTCTAAACCCATGGTGTTTCCATTTAAATGCATTAAATTTCAATTTCAAATGAGAGGCAGATCAAAATTAAACAGATCCTAAGTTTCATTTTCCACTGAGTGAAATATGTCACTAGAAAGTAAACAGCAAAGTGAAGAGGCACCTACATAGGAATTATGCACTAAGAAAAGAGACCAATGTTTTAAAGGATAATCTATAGTATTTTTTCTTATCACAAGTACAATGAAGTAGTTTTTTAATAAAATTATAAGCCAAAATCATCAGAGACACTCTTGCTCTGATTATACAATAAAATCACAGATAGTAACATCAAAGCCTAAATGTTTTACTGGCCAGAAGCCTATTCTAGACAAACTACTAACATGACCCACCTAGTCATCCCTCCATAACCACATTAGATTCCAGAATACAGTCAGTCTAAGAACATATTCCTGTATTATGGATGAACTCTACCCCTCTCATCTCAGCACCTAAGGGCTTATCATGGCTCTCTGTATTGCGAGACAGAAGTGTTCTCACCCTATTAAAGCCGTGTTCACGAGAGTCATCGACTTCCCCATTACTAGTCACTGGGATTTCTGCTGCTGCATTTTTTGGAGATTCTTGAGCCATAGCAGACTCCTAAAAAAAAAGAAGAAAGAAATAGTCATGAGTAACACCAAATCATAAAAGGCAAATATTCAGAAGACTATATTCATGTTTATAGCACATAAAAGATACCATTATAGCCTACCTAATCCTTATATGATCAACATGATACCAATATAACAAAAACGCATCTGGCTTTTAAAACCGCATTCAACTTAGATTTCTTGATCTTACTGTAGGTACCTTATTGTAGGTTCCTGGGGGCAAATGATATAAAAATTTAAAAAAATGAAAATAATGTCATAGTATTACTGAAAATGGGCTTCCCAGGAAGCTCAGAGGGTAAAGAGTGTGTCTGCAATGCAGGACACCTGAGTTCAATCCGTGCCTCAGGAAGATACCCTGGAGAAGATACTTCTATTCTTGCCTAGAGAATTCTGTGGACAGAAGGGCTGCCAGGCTGTAGTCCATGGGGTTGCAAAGTGTCAGACATGACTGACTAACACACATTACTGAACATAGTTTTAACCTTACAGACTCCCTGAAAGATTCTTGGGTCTACAGACCGCACTCTGAAAAACAATGGTATAGACAAATTTTAAAAGGGCTTTCCAGGTGGTGCTAATGGTAAGAGACAGGGTTTTGACCCTGGATCGGGAGGATCCCCTGCAGAAGGGGATGGCAACCCACTCCAGTATTCTTGTCTGGAGAATCCCATCAACAGAGGAGCCTGGTGGGCTACAGGCCATAGGGCCACAGAGTCAGACACAGCTGAAGTGACTTAGTACGCTGGCACAGACAGATAAATTTAACCAACACTTAGTGAAACTTGTTATGAGCAAGGCATTCTATCAGATTCTACAGAATATAAAAAACAAGTAAGGCAGTCACTGCTCTAGGAAAAAGAACCACTGATTTATTGTGGGAGACTGACTGGACCCTTCAGTAAACACCTAGAACAGTTACATATCTGTCCCTTTTTCTTGAGGATCCTCTAAAACTTCTGGAATAGCTATAGACTGCATAAATCGTAGGGTCTTCCTAGGCCAGATTTCTATTTCTTGGTGGCTCTAGAAATGTTCTACTTTCAACAGATCCTCTTTTAGATTAATTACACTTCTACTCCTTATACAAACCTCTTTCTTTACCATGACAAATTTTATATTAATACATGCTTCTAATGTCTGACACAAAACTGAGTATCTCTATATCTTTGTATTCCCAGGGCAACAGAATGCAGATCTAAGCAAAGTAATACATTCCCTTTTAGTAAGGTCAGGTCCCCGAGGACAGAGACAGACAGAGCCATTGCTGTATCATCAGATTAGCCCAGGGTCTGACAAGCAAGAGGTTCTTAACAAACGTTAACTGAATAAAAAGGATATGAGTTACATCAAAGGTCTGACTCGCAGTTACAAAGGTGTTACAACGGTCATTATACACTTAAGCTCCACACTCACCCCTTGTCCCACCCATGGAGCATGGAGCCTCATGTTGGTTACTTATGAATATTACTGCAGGAAGACAAACTAATGGGAAATGTCTGGAGTAGCAAAACCAAAAAAAAAAAGTGAATTATCAAGTACCTCAAAATCAGTGTACTTAATTACTTGGTGACAGTTTTAATAAAAGACTAAAATGTCAAACTGAAATCCTAATTGGTTAAGCCAATGAAAATAGAACTTTTTTAATAATGTCAAATCCTATAATATAATCACTTAAAACATTTCTCAGAAAACTTAGTTATTTCCTTCCATTTTTAAAATATCTTATAAAAAATACTGATTTAAAAAATGCCATATTTCAGAGTCTATCATATCATAGGCTCGAAACTAGTGACGGAATCAATAAACTGAACATCTCGCGTAAGCCTTGAAAATTGAAAAAAAGAAATTTCAGAGAGAAAATTTCAAAAAGTTGAAGGTGGGAAAACAAAACATTCCTCTGCTTTAGACTGGATCCTGGGGAAGTCTCTGAATGCACGAAGCTTACAGTAGAGTCCTCCACTAACGTGCGTGAGGGCAGCCAGACTCGGCAGAGCTGCAGTGCAGCTGTAAGGCTTGGCCCGTCTACACACAGCACTGAGGCTGAGGCTCTTCGAGGTGTTCCCGATTAAGGCAGCGGGACCAGGCCTATGAGCCCCCACATCCATACCCAATTATTAGATGCAAGCTATCCCCTAGACGGGGTGTCACTGTGGACAACGCAGCTCTCTTTCGCAGAGGCAATGCCTGGAGAGACTCAGCTATGAGCCCTCAGCAGCACCACTCCCCCAAGGAGGGCCCTGGTCCTAAAGCAGGTAAGGGAGCCCCTCATCATAGCATCCATTCTATCTTCCTTATTATTATTCTAAAGTAGTACCTACTTTAAAAGGATTTGAAATGTCTTCTTTAAATTATATTTGGCTACCTTTATGCATGTATGAGGCCTGGCGTGCTGCAGTCCATGGGGTTGCAGAGTGGGACACAATGGAGCGACGGAACTGAACTGAGTCCATGTATTTACGGATGTTCACTGATCTCTACTAAGAGAAACTGCCTCTTTCACAGTCCCCAATTAAGAGGTGGCCACTGATTGAGCCAAAGAAGAATCCCTGACACGAGGCCCTGCAATTCACAGGTGTGACAAGAGGGCCTGGTTAGAAAATTACTGCCAATACAGAAAAGAGGAATTTTCCCGAGCCAATCAAACTCTTTCTGAAGGTCAGAACTGGGGATCCTGAGTGAATCAACCAACTAGGGTACTGGGAAGACAAATGAAAGCGCAATAAGAGCAAAGAGTAGAATTATACTGATGAAAAGTCACAGCTTAAAAATTCACAAACTCTACTTGACAACTGTTAGCAAACTTGTCAAAGTTTGCTGACAAAGTGTTATCTGTGTCTAGATCTTTTGTTTCTAAATTATGACCTTATAATCATAATAAACCTTGCCTTTATATTCCTTTTTATTGTGGTAAAAAAAAGCGTAACATAAAATTTACCTTTTAATCATTTCTAAATGTATAGTTCAGTAGGGTTACATATATTTACACTGCTGTGTAATCAATCTCCAGAATTCTTTCACAGTGGAGAACTGAAATTTTATACCCATTAAAAAATGACTCCATTTCCATCCTCCTCCAACTCCCCTCTCATCCTTGGTAAGCATCATTCTACTTTGTTTCTATGAGCTTGATTGCTCTAGACACCTCATATCAATGCAGTCATATAGTATTTGACTTTTTGTGACTGGCTTACTTCTCTACATGATGTCTTCAAGATTCATCCATATTGGACATGAGTCAAACTTTCCTTTCTTTTTAAGGCTGAATAATAAGCCTCTGAATATACTGTGGTTGTTAAGTTGCTGGGTTGTGTCTGATTCTTCGCAACCCCGTGGACTGCAGCGTGCCAGGCTTCCCTGTCCTCCACTGTCTCCCAGAGTTTGCTCAAGCTGATGTCCACTGCACGTCTATACCACATTCATTCCGCTCACTGACGGACGGTTAGGCTGCTGCCATTTCTCGGCTATTATGAATGGTGCTGCTACTGCTGCTACGAACACGGGTGTGGATGTATCTCTTCAAGGTCTTGCTTTCAATTCTTTTGGAAACATACCCCAAAGTGGGACTGCTAGACCACATGGTAATTCAGAAACAGAGCAAGACCCTGTGATCCTTGCCCCTCTGTCCCATGTCCTTTGCCTGCCTTTTGTCTATGGAAAACTTCAGTTGAAGAATAAGCTTAATCAGAGAAATGAGAAATGCAGAAACAAAGGAAAACAGTCAAAGAAAAAAAATAATAATAATATATTATAATAATATATAATAATAATAATAATAATGTAGTCAATAAGCATAGTCAAGGACTCTTAGTTCCTTCTCAAGAACTACAGATGATATCCTGAGCCATATCGTGTGAGCTGTCTTATAGATACTGAAATCCCAGGTCAAAGAAGCTACCTATATGATGACAAGGCTGCCACAATTCTGAGAACTGGCCTCAAAGAAATGAGAACAAATGGGCCTTGGAACTGAAGATTAGCTGCACCTAACACAATCAAGATGACACTGGTCAGACCACTCATGACCAATCTGAAGATGAGTATCAGAGATGACTGTGTTGTTTCTGCATGTAGGCCCCCCCCCATCCCCTCACGTCTGTCTATAAAAGCTCCTGCCCCACTGACTGCCAGTAGGGAGGAGTCAGCCTTTGGACAGATGTCCGTCCTCCCAGCCAGGTGCCAGCATCTGAATTAAAGCAAACTTCCCTTTTCACCATCCTAGCCTATTTATTGGCTTTTCAGTGGCAAGCAGCCAGACCCCAAACTCTTCTGGTAACAAGTTTATTTTTTTTTAGGAAACATTACACTATTTTCCATAATGGTTTCACCATTTTATATTCCTACCAACAGTGCATAAAGGCTCACCAATAATTGTTATTTACATTTTTCAAATAGTAACCATCCTAACAAGTATGAGGAAATATCTCATTGTGGTTCTGATTTGCATTTCCCTAATGATTAGTGATGCTGAACATTTTTTCATACGTTTGTTGGCGATTTATGTATCATCTTTGAAGAAATGTCTATTCACGTCTTTAGCCCATATTTTAATTGGGTTATTTGTGTCTTACTTGTCGACTTCAAGGAGTTTTTTTTTTTTTTTTACATATTCTGGATATTAACCTCAAAAGATGTATAATTTGTAAATATTTTCTCTCAATTCTGTAGGCTTTTTACTCTGTTGATTGTTTATACGTTTTGATGTATAAAAATTTGATGTATAAAAAGGTTTAGTTTAGATGTAGTTCTATTTGTCATTTTTGCTTCTGTTGCCAGTGCTTTCAATCTCATGTTCAGGAAATCTTTGCCAAAGCTACTATCATAATCTTTTCTTCTCAGTTTTACAATTACAGGTCTTACACTTAGGTCTCTGATACACTTGGGGCTGATTTTGTGTACGATGTAAGACAGGGTCCAGCTGGTATGTTGATATTCAGTTTTCCCAGCACTACTTGTTAAAGAGACTTTCCCTTTTCCATGGAAGGGCCTCAGCATCTTGGATACTTCTGAGATCCCTATTTGCTTCACTGCCACTGCATCCTTACAGTATATCCAGATTATCTGAGGCTACTGGAGTTAAGTTTCTACTTCTCACAAATAAGAGATACACAGATACTAACTTCATAGCTCAGGTGGTAAAGAATCTGCCTGCAATGCAGGAGACTTGGGTTTGATCCCTGGGCCAGGAAGATCCCCTGGAGAAGGAAATGGCAACCCACTCCAGTATTCTTGCCTGGAGAATCCCATCGACAGAGGAGCCTGGCAGGCTGCAGTCCATGGGGTTGTAAGAGTCAGATATGACTGAGTGACTAAACCACCACAAATACTAGATACTTGACCTCTAATCCAACCAGAAAGACTAAGATTTTGTTCTCTAAATAATTATCACTCTTCCAAAAATTGTAAGATATGCTCTTACTTTCTCCCTCCTAATAACAGCTGGTGATTCAACAGGTACTCGCTATCTTCTATGCAATATGCATGGGATAAAACAGAAACAGAAATCAGATCTTAGGCTTCCAAGAACTAGAAGTACTGGCAAAAAGTAATTACAAGACAGTGCTGTGAGCACCTGAGGGAAGCATTTAATACGGGAAGCACGCAGAAGGAAAACTTAATCAGAGGTGGACACTTAAGCTGAATCTTGTAGGATGACAGACGGGGACACAGTAGAGATTCTAAATAGAATAATAGGAGCAGAATAGAATCTAATATATTCCAGAAACCCAAGTAAAGCAATTTTGCTAGAATGGTGATTGTTCATTCATGATTTATCGAGCTCTCTGATGTGCTGGGCAGGATGTCAGATACTTAGGACAGAGTGGTGAACCAAACAGAGAAAACTTCCTACCCTCGAAGAGCTTATATCCTAGTTGGGGAAAACAAACAAATAAATACACACACTATGCAGTCCTAAATGCTAAACACAAATGTATATGAACACATTTGTTCGCGAATGTGCTGTTTTAAATAAGGTGGTCAGGGAAAAACTTAAAAGAGGCATCATATTTTTGTAAGACATGAATAAAGTGAGGGAGTGAGTCATTAAGATACCTGGAGTACAGAATCCCAGGCGGAAGAAATAGTAAATACAAAGACAAGGAGGTGGGAACACGCTCAGCTTCTCCAGGAACAGGAAACAGTTTGAGGGCAAGGGGAGAACAGAAAGAAATGTCAGAGAGGCAGCAAGAACACAAGAAGCGTTGAAGACAGTAGCAGGAATTCTGCACTTTATTCTTCGTGAAATGAGAAACCACTGAAGGGTTCTGAACTTAAGAGTGAAATGATCTGACTTACATTTAAGGATCACCTTTTTCCTGCTGAGGTGCACTAAACTATAAGTGAGCAAAAGGCAGAAGCAGGGAGAATAATTTTATGGAATAATCTAGGCAAGAGATAATGCTAGCCTGGAGTAGAGTGACAGTGGCTGAGGAGCTAAGAAGTAGTTAGATCCTAGACACACTCTGAAGACAGAGCAAACTGGAATTTCTTACAGACAGGTGTGAGAGGTCCAGGACAACTACAGAGGTCTCTGGCCTGAGCAGCTGTTAAAGTGGAACTGCCGTTAACAGAACTAGGCAAGGCTCAGAGTGGAGCACAAGGTAGAAAAAACAGCTGGAGTTTAGATTACGATATATTAAGATTTGTATAGATAAGGGTACTAGGTTTTTATGAGCTTGAAGTCCAGAAGAAAGCTTGAAGCTGGGGATAAGAAATTTATAAGTCACTGTTGTTGTAGAAGGCATTTAAATTCTTGGACTGCATAAGATTACCTAGATCAGGGGTCAGCGAGAATTTCTATAAAGGGCTAAATGGCAAACACTATAGGCTTTTGTAAGCCTACACAACTACTCAACTCTGCTGTCAACTCTGATGTTGTAAACCAAAGCAGCCAAAGAAAATACGTAAATGAGTAGGCATGGATTCTGACCTCCCACGTGGCAATGCAGGAGCCACAGGAGACGTGGGTTTGATCCCTGGGTTGGGAAGATCCCTTGAAGGAGGAAATGGCAACCCACCCCAGTGTTCTTGCCTGGAGAATCCCATGGACAGAGGAGCCTGGCGGACTACAGTCCATGTGGTCATAGAGAGTCAGACACGACTGAGTGAGCACGCATGCAGATGTGGCTTGACGTTTGATCTAGAAAGTCAATGCAGATAGAAGAGAGCTTTGCAGACTGAACTCTAGGACACTTAATATTTAGACATGGGAGGAACTAGCAAAGGAAACTTACAAGGGATGGCAAGTAGGGTAGGAGGAAAAAACACAACAGGTGGCTCCCAAGCACAGGTAAAAAAGGCAGGTTTTTGTTTCTGGAACTATCCTAAACCTCCCCAACCCTACACAGAAAACAACTGAAAAACACAATTTAAAAAGCAAGTACTTGAAGGCATGGAGAGCAAAGAGAGGCACTCTAGCGCTTGCTTGGAGAAGAGGGGCCAGGGAGCTATGTGAGGAAGTGTCCATCTTTTTGGCTTGTAGACAAAACCTAAATCCGATCCATGCTGTGCGCCCAGTAGCTGCCATGGCGTCCAGTGGAAAACTAGTCCTTTTCAGTTGGCGAAAAACTAAGCTGACAAAAGTAAAAGGAAGCGGGTAATGCTGAAAAAGAAAGGTCCAGAAAGGGGATTCCAAAACTGTCTACTCACCTCTCTAGTCCCTCAATGTACCTGCACAGGCAAGAAACTGAGTTTGAAATGCAAGTCCAGCCAAGAAAATTAGCAACCAAAACAAAGGAAGTAACCCTCACTGGAATAGAATGAGAGAATCTACGATCTTCGCATCTCAATGTTCAAACTGTTCAGGATACAACCCAAAATTACCAGATACACAATGAACCAAGAAAATGACACAGGATTCCCTGGAGAAAAGAAAAATAATTTAGTCTGGCTCTGATACGAAGCAGAGATTGGAACTGATATGGATTTAAATGAAGCTACAGTACCTGCAAATAAGTGAAACATTTTCAGTGAATCAAAAATCTCAGTGAAAAAAAATAGGAATTCTCTCAGCACAGTAAAAATGAAGCAAATGGATTCTATTATATAACTGAAAACCACAATTTTTCAAAGAAAAAATCACTAGATGGACCTAGCCAAATGAAGATGACATACAAAACAGTAAGTAAAACTACATTATCCAAGGTAGAGAGTAGAGCAAAGACAAAGACTAAATGAAAAGCTTCATGGAACAATAAGATAATATTAACTATTCCAACTTATGTGTAAGTAAAATGCTAGAAGAAAAGGGTACAGAAAGAGTATTTGGAGAACTAATGGCCCAATTTTTTCCAAATTTGATGAAAGATAAAAATTTATAGATGCAAGATATTTAATGAACAACATGCAGAATAAACACAAAGTACACCACAAACTATTTAAAGATAAAAAGGTAACCTCAAAAGTAGCAAGAGAAAAAAAATATTACTATCAGAAACAAAAATCCAACAAATGGCTGCTTTCTCATCAAAAACTGTAAATGCCAGAAGAGAGCAGAACACTGGTAAAAAGAAAGTTGCCCACCTATTACTCCATATCCAGGGAAAATATTAAGAATTACAGAGGGTATTAAGGATTTATTTTCAAATAAAACTAAGAGAATTCATCACCAGCAGACCTGAACTATAACAAAATGCTAAAGGAAATTCTCCTACTGAAAGGAAATAAAACCAGACAGGAAAAATTGAATGTTCAGAAAAAAATGAGAAGGAAATGAAATGATAATTACCTGGGTAAATGCAAAAACCATTTTGTTTTTACCAATTCACCTCAACTTCTTTATAAACCATATAACTGCTTAAAGCAAATTTGACAACATCATTTCTGTGGTTTACAATGTATCCAGATGTAACATATATAAAACAAGTATATCAAAAAACAAGAGGGGAGATAAGGGAAATATTGACTCAATGGAAAAGACCTTGATGCTGGGAAAGATTGAAGGCAGAAGAAGAGGGTGACAAAGGATAAGATGGTTGGATGGCATCATCAATTCAATGGAAATGAACTTGGGAGATGGTGAGGGACAGGGAAGCCTGGTGTGCTGCAGTCCGTGGGGTCACGTGACTCAACGACTGAACAACAAGAGGGAAATACAGACCTAAAAGGTTACGAAATTTCTGTTTTAAGAGAAAATCAGTACATTATGAATTATAAGTGAGATATGAAAAGTTTAATATATATACTATAATTATTATCGCAAGCCCGGTCATGTGGCTTGCAGCATCTTAGTTCCCTGACTGAGACTGAACCCAGACCACTGGCAGTGAAAGCACAGAACTCTGGTCACTGGGCCACCAGGAAATTTCTTGAATATAGGTGTATATACACACATATTTTTAATGGTCCTACTATATTCTATATATATAATTCTACTATACATATATATGCATCTACAAGAGATGCACTTTAAAGACAAAGGTATAATAGTATAGATTAAAAATAAATAGATGAACAAAGATCCACCACACAAAGAGTAGGCACAGGCAAGCTAGCACAGTTTTATTATTAATAATATCTGATAAAATAGTTTTTTAAAAAAATATCACCAGAGATAAAGAGGGTAGTATCACTCTGGTATTTCATAATGATGAAACGATCAATTCATTAGGAATACAAAACAATCACAAATGTGTATGTTGGTTCCAATAACACAGCTTCAAAATAAATGAAACAAACATTGACAGAATTAAAAGGAGAAACAGAACTCTGCAATCATAGTTGGAGACTTTACCATCACTCTTTTAGCAACTGACAGAACTAGACAAAGAAAACCAGCATAAACACAGAAAATCTGAACACCATCAACCACTCTGATACTTACAGAATAGGAAATAATAATGGCAGAATACATATTATTTTCATGGGAACATGCTGTGTTCAGCAAAACAGATCATATTTTAGGACATAAAACACAACTCAATAAATTTTAAAAGAATGAAACCATATAAAGAATGTTCTATGACCACAGAGGAATTTAATTACAATCAACTCACATAAGATATGCAGGGGCCTTCCCCAAATTTGGAAACTAAACAACAAATCTAAAACATTAATGTGAAAAAGAAGAAATCACAAGAGAAAGAAAATATTTTTTAACTGAATGAAAATGCAAATGCAGGGGAGAAGGAGGGGGAAAAAAGAAAGAAAGAAAACGAAAATGCAACACAGTAGTATTTGTGGGATGCACCTAAAGAAGCAATGCTGAGAGAAATTTATAGCTTTAAATGCTTATATCTGAATAGAAGATCTTAAACCAACAACCTAAGATTGCACCTTAAGAAAATAGAAAACGAGCAAATTAAACTAAAAGTAAGATATAGGAAGGAAAGAATAAAGACCAAAAATCATGGAAATAGATGGTAAATAGTAGAAAACCTGGCTCGTACACTCGATAAAGCTTAAGGTCATGAAAAACAAAAGTAGATGAACTGTTGCAGATAAAAGCAGACAAGAGAAAAGACAGCTAAATACAATATATATTACAGACTGGATCACAAAACAGGAAAAAAAAATAGCTGTAAAGGATATTATTGGAACAACTGTGGATTAAATAATAGTACTGTATCAATTTTCTGAATAATTTTCTCATTTTGATAAAAGTACTGAGATTATATAAGAGAAAGTCCTTGTTCTTAGGAACAAATGGACATAATGTCTGCAAATCACCCTCAAATGGTTCAAAAGAGAAGAAACTCTGTATTTAAAGAGAAAATGTTATAGTAAATGGGACAAAACAATGGTGAATCTGGGTAGAGTTTGATTTTTCTGTATGAAATTTTATCAAAATTAGGTTTTAAAAATAAAAATGACAAGGAGGCTAGAAAAGTATGTGAGACTATCATGATGGACTTCATAAATGCTAGACCAAGAACTGTGAACTTCTCCTTAAAGAGATATGGAGAAAGTAGAAAAATCTGATCAATTTATTTTAGAGAACAGCCTGATAGGAAATTAGACTGAAGGGAAAGAAGGAAAGACTAGAAGTAGAAAAACCATTTAGGAAGCATTTTACAGTGTAAGAAATAATAAAGATCTAAATTAAGGCTGTGGGAATAGAAAAAGGTGAATTTTTTTTTTGGAGAATTCTTTAGGAGGTAAAGTAAGAGCCTTACAGAGTGACTAGAATGTGGGGGATCAAGAGTAGGGGAGAAATGTAGGGTAACCCAGGCCTTCTCCCAGCTCCCTATCCAATTTTTGGCTTGGGCAATGAGAAAGACGAACATGTCACTCACCAAAGGGTACAGCAAAGTCCTGAGAGGCACAGAGTGCTTCATTCATAAATGCCGATGATTTTCAACCCTCTCTGCATCCTAGAATTACCTGGGGAACTTTAAGCTTTAAAAGTTCACCAGGTGCTTCCAAAGTGTAGCTAATGAGAACTACTGCTATAAGCATGTACTAGACTCTTTAAGCAAACATAAAATTTCAGTATTAGGAAAGATCTACAAGTCAACTGTGTCTGCCTCTTTGTGACCCAGTGGACTGTAGCCCACCAGGGCCCCCTGTCCATGGAATTCTCCATGCAAGAATACTGGAGTGGGTGGCAATTCCTTTCTCCAGAAGACCTTTCTGAACCAGGAAAAGAACCCAGGTCTTCCACATTTCAGGTGGATTCTTTACCATCTGAGTCACCTGCACATTCAGTTTAATTTGTCATGCAGATTAAAACCATGGATCAGATACTACTAACACCCATTAAAATGGCCAAATTTAGAAAGACTGACACAATTAAGCATTAGCAAGTATGTAGATTCTCATACATTGCTGGTGCAAGTAAAATTTGGTAAAATCACTTTGAAAACTTTCTGGCAATACTATTAAACATATGTCTATTCTACAACCCAGAAATTCTACTCCTGGAAACATACCTGTGAAATACAGTGCATCTTCCCATCATAAAACAAGTACAAGACTATTCACAGCAGCTTTATCCATAATATAGCTTAAAACTGGAAACAACTCAAATGTCCATCAACAGTAGAACAGATAAACTGTAGTATAATCAAACAATGGAACAGTACACTACACAGCAATAAAACAGAACTACTGCTATTAAAAACAAAAAATTCCTACAGACCGTGTCGAGCCACCGAAGCCAGACACAAAGAGTATCTACTGTATGATTCGATTCAAAAAGGAAACCAATTCTGGTTGGTCTATTTGCAGCTTTTTAAGGAACCTCCACACTGTTCTCCATAGTGGCTGTACTAGTTTGCATTCCCACCAACAGTGTAAGAGGGTTCCCTTTTCTCCACATCCTCTCCAGCATTTATTGCTTGTAGACTTTTGGATGGCAGCCATTCTGACTGGTGTAAAGTGGTACCTCATTGTAGTTTTGATTTGCATTTCTCTGATAATGAGTGATGTTGAGCATCTTTTCATGTGTTTGTTAGCCATTTTTATATCTTCTTTGGAGAAATGTCTGTTAAGTTCTTTGGCCCACTTTTTAATTGGGTTGTTTATTTTTCTAGAATGGAGCTGCAGGAGTTGCTTGTATATTTTTGAGATTGTTTGTCCATTGCTTCATTGGCTATTATTTTCTCCCATTCTGAAGGCTGTCTTTTCACCTTGCTTATAGTTTCCTTTGTTGTGCAAAAGCTTTTAATTTTAATTAGGTCCCATTTGTTTATTCGTGTTTTTATTTCCAATATTCTGGGAGGTGGGTCATGGAGTATCCCGCTTTGGATTATAGCAGAGAGTGTTTTGCCTATGTTATCCTCTAGGAGTTTTATAGTTTCTGGTCTTATGCTTAGATCTTTGATCCATTTTGAGTTTATCTTTGTGTATGGTGTTAGAAAGTGATCTAGTTTTTCTTTTACAAGTGGCTGTCCAGTTTTCCCAGCACCACTTGTTAAAGAGGTTGTCTTTTCTCCATTGTATATTCTTGCCTCCTTTGTCAAAGATAAGGTGTCCATAGATGCGTGGATTTATCTCTGGGCTTTCTATTCTGTTCCATTGATCTATATTTCTGTCTTTGTGCCAGTACCATACTGTCTTAATGACTGTGGATTTGTAGTATAGCCTAAAGTCAGGTAGGTTGATTCCACCAGTTCCATTCTTCTTTCTCAAGATTGCTTTGGCTATACGAGGTTTTTTGTATTTCCATACAAATTGAGAAATTATTTGTTCTAATTCTTTGAAAAAGACCTCTGGTAGCTTGATAGGAATTGCATTGAATCTATAGATTGCTTTGGGTAGTATACTCATTTTCACTATATTGATTCTTCCAATCCACGAACACGGCACATTTCTCCATCTGTTTGTGTCCTCCTTGATTTCTTTCATCAGTGTTTTATAGTTATCTATATACAAGTCTTTTGATTCTTTAGGTAGAAATACTCCTAAGTATTTTATTCTTTTTGTTTTGATGGTGAATGGAATTGTTTCCTTAATTTCTCTTTCTTATTTCTCACTGTTAGTGTATTGGAATGCCAGGGATTTCTGTGTGTTGATTTTGTATCCTGAAACTTTGCTATATTCACTGATTAGCTCTAGTAATTTTCTCGTAGAGTCTTTAGCATTTTCAATATAGAGGATCATGTCATCTGCAAACAGAGAGTTTTACTTCTTCTTTTCCAATCTGGATTCCTTTGATTTCTTTATCTGCTCTGATAGAGCCACGTGTACCCCAATGTTCATCGCTGCATTGTTTACAATAGCCAGGACATGGAAGCAACCTAGATGCCCATCAACTGACGAATGGATAGGAAAGCTGTGGTACATATACACAATGGAATATTACTCAGCATTAAAAAAAAAATTCATTTGAAGCAATTCTACTCAGATGGACGAAACTGGAGCCCATTATCCAGAGTGAAGTAAGCCAGAAGCAAAAACAACAATACAGTATATTAACACATATATATGGAATTTAGAAAGACGGTAATGAGAACCCAACATGCGAGACAGCAAAAGGAACGCAGATGTATAGAATAGACTGGTGGACTTTGTGGATGAGGGTAAGGGTGGGATGATATGGGAGAAGGGCATTGAAACATGTTAATTATCATATGTCTAATCAATCGCCAGCCCAGGATTGATGCTCAGGGCTGGTGCAGCGAGATTTCCCGGGGGGGAGGGAGGAGGGAGGGGGGTTCTGGAGGGGAAGCATATGTAAACCCATGGTGATATCATGTCATTGTATGGCAAAAACAATCAAAATAAATAAATAAAAAATAAAAGTTAGTGTTTGTTAAAAAAAAAAAAGGAAACCAATAAGGTATGATGACAGCAGGCAGAACAGCAGTTATCTTGGGGTGGGGACTTCTGCTTTCATTTCTGCATGTAAGGAGCTTGGAAATCACCATCTCATTGTAACAAGGACGCTGAACACACTAAAAAAATCAATAAGTCTCCTTGGATTAATAAAAGAGGGGAGGACACAGGGCACACTGTCACTCCCAAATTTGGAGAGAGGCAAATGCAAAGAGTCATGGCTTACCAGAGCAAAAACCAGTGGAAACCAACTCAGTAACCAGTGTCGTGGTAGGAAAATCTGAACTGTCATCAGTGAGTTGCTGGAGGCTCAGCGTGGACAACTCTTGAGAGGTAAAGACTCCAGAGGAACCCAGTCATAAGCAGGGCCCCCCAATATTCACTGTTGCTTTCAAGAGCGGGACCAGGTTACCCCAGTAATATCACAGAAAAACTCCCTCATCCTTCCAGCAAGTGGTGAGAACTGGAGCCACCGTGACACACACTAAGCAGTCCATTCTTTTTTTCTTGGCTGTGCTGGGTCTTCGCTGCTGCGTGAGGGCTTTCTCTAGCTGCAGAGAGTGGCGGCTCCTCGTCTCACTGCAGTGGCTTCTCTCCTCTGCAGCCCGGGCTCTAGGGCGTGCGGGCTTCAGCAGTGTGGCTCACAGGCTGAGCTGCCCCACACAGCATGTGGGGTCTTCCCAGACCAGGGGTTGAGCCCGTGTCCCAGGCATTGGCAGAATTCTTATCCACTGCACCACCAGGGAAGTCCCTAAGTACTCTATCTTAACAAGGCTTACCCTGAGGAGAAACCAGAACCTAGCCTGCTTGGGTCCTAACCAGCGCCTAACAGAGCTGAGCAGGGAAACAGCCCAACCCAGCACATTCTAGCTATCCTGTGCCACCTAAGGAGAGGAGAGAAAAACTGAGAAACACTGCAGAATTTCACAATCCAGAGGCACAGGCTCACTAACAGCTGACCCCTAATCTTAGGATATATAATGCTCCCCTCCTCCTACATTTTATGCCCACATTTACAGCTGGTCCTTTTACCTGATACATCACGTCTGATTAACAAGTAAAAATTACAAGGTCTACAAAAGGCAAAAAACACAATTTGAAGTCACAAAGCAAACATCACAATCAGAAATGGCACAGATGTTGGAATTACCAGACCAGGAATTTAAAACAATTATGATTAACATGGGCTTCCCTGGTGGCTCAGATGGCTGTAATGGATAAAGTAGACAGCATGCATGAACAGCTGGACAACATAAACAGAGATGTATAAATACTAAGAAAGAACCAAAAAGAAATGCTAGAGATAAAAATCACTTAATAACAGAAATGAAGAATGCCTTTGATGGGTTTATTAGTAGACTTCACAATGACTTTGGAGTAGGCAAATATTTTCTTAGGAAACGGAAAACATAAACAAGAGAAACACTGATAATTTGGACTTCATCAAAATTAAAAACTTTTCAAAATGACACCATTTAAAACATGAAAAGATGAACTATAGATTGGGAGAAAACAGATGTAAGATATGTATCTGATAAATGACTGGTATTCAAAATAAACTGTTGTTCAGTCGCTCAGTCCCGCTGGATTCTTTTGTGACCCCATGGACTGTAGCCCACCAGGCTCCTCTGTTCACAGGATTTCCCAGGCAAGAACACTGAAGTGGGCTGCCATTTCCTTCTTCAGGAGAGCTTTCTGACCTAGGGATTGAACCTGAGTTTCCTGCATTGGCAGGCAGACTCTTTACCACTGAGCAATAAGGGAAGCCCCATTTAAAATAAATAAATAAGTCTTATTTAAATAAAATTCATTAAGAAGACAACCCAAATAAAATACGGACAAAACTTTAACAGGCACCTCACTAAAGAAAAAAAATAAATGGCAAGTGCATGGAAGATGTTTAACATCACTAATCATCAGGGAAATGCAATTTAACGCCACCAGAAGACACAGGCACACATCCAATACAACAGCTGAAGTTCAGAAAGGCTGACAATACCAAGCATTGGTTAAAGAGTAGTGATTGGAACTTGCATACACTGCCGGTGGTTTAGTTGCTAAGTCGTGTCCAACTCCTTGCGACCCCACGGACTGTAGCCTGCCAGGCTCCGCTGTCCATGGCATTCTCCAGGCAAAAATACTGGAGTGGGTTGCCATTTCCTTCTCCAATACACTGCTGGAAGAAATGTAAAAAACCACTTCACTTAGCAATTTCTTACGAAATTAAACATACGCTTGATCATATAACTCAGTCATTCTACACCTAAGCATTTACCAAACAAATAAAAACAAGCGTCCCAGAGACTTGTATGTATATATTCATAGCAGGCTTACTTACAAGAAGAAGAAGAAATGAGAAGAAAATAAGAAGAAAAAAATGTCCATCAACAGGTTAATGGATAAACGAATTATAGTTTATACTTATAATGGAATATTCCTCAGCAATAAAAAGGAGCAAATTACTGATGTATACAATAGCTGTTGTTTAATATCAATATTCTGAGCTAAAAATCCAGACACAAAAGGAATACATATCAGAACTGTAGAACACAAAATTCTCATTTTTGTAGGTGAAGAAGGGCTTTCCCAGGTGGCCCAGTGGTATCTCCTGCCAGCGTAGGAGATACAAGAGATGGGGGTTCAATCTTGGGGCTGGGAAGATCCCCTGGAGAAGGAAAAGGCAGCCCACTCCAGTATTTTTGCCTGGAAAACCCCACGGACAGCAGAGCCTGGAGGGCTACAGGCCACAGTGTCACGAAGAGTTGGACGTGACTAACAACTGAGCACACGCAGAGCACATGAAAGGGACTGATCGTGAGAGACCAGCTCCTGCCTAGGGAGAGGGGCAGGCACAGGAGCGTGGACTGCAAAGGGCCCGGAAACTGTCTGTGTCCTGACTGAGGTTACGGCTTCCCAAATTTACATACTTGTCAAGCTGTGCATTCTAAATGAACATTTTATCACATGCAAAAGTTACCTCAATAAACTCAGCTTTTTAAAGGGGGAAATTCCATTCTACCACCTCTAATGGCAGAGGATCTGCTTTTCTTGAAAGCCCCAAATCCACCCCTAGGGAGATCACCCAGTCTGGTGGTGGCAGGCGTATGGTCCTAAATACAGTGCCCACCTACGAGGAAGGACTGACCTGCGGCTCTAGGCTTTACAATCCAGCAGCAAACAACATTTACCAATTTTCCAAAACTGGTCTTCGTGACAAAAATAAACTAGGCCAATACCCTCTCACTATAAAATTGTCGCAGAATCCTAAGTGTTAAGTATAGACACATATTCCCTATTTGATCCAGAGTTCTCCTCCAGGTAAATAAAAAATGGCAGAGCACTAAAAGAAAAAAAATCCCTCTGATCCTCAGATTCAGTGTCCCTCATCCTGGGGCTTTTAAAACAGCAACAGAGGCAACAACCAGTTTGCCAAGTCAGACTCTAGCCAAGTACTGAGTCTCCATCTCCTTCTCCTGACTGCCTAGTCACAGTCCCCTTCTAATGTTGGGGAAAGCCTCCACATAAGGCTGGGGAAAGGCAGAACCTCCTTCTTCTTATACAACAGCTCAAAATACCCGATAATCAAGCAAATATCTGCAGCCAGATTACTTGTGTTCAATCCCTAGTTCCTCCACATATTATGTAAACTTCCTAAAAGTCCCAAAGTTCCTAAAATTCTCTTTCCTCATTAGTAAAATGATATTAGTACCTATCTTAGTTGTCCTAAAGATAAAATGAAATATATACAAAGTACTTAGAAAAGTACCTGGCATATATAAGTTCTATATAAGTTGCATTATTATTATTTGTTTCCCAGGCTCTGGGGGAACTGCCATGTGACCTGGGAGACCGGAAATCAGAAACTAGTGAGGACAAGAGGAATGACACAAACTCACTGTGGGGCAGCAGTAACTGCAGTGAGCCCCAACAGCCACACCAGGGAGCAGCACCACCGCTGGTGCCCAGAGCCCGGGGCTGAGCCACGGCCACACGGCGCCCGCTCTGAGACTGTACTGGCTCGGGACTTGGGGCTCACTCCAAGATACGGAGCCTGGGTTCTGGTTCTCCAGCTTCCGAGTAAGTTACCTCAGACCCTCTTAGTAAACCTCTTTTCTGTGTAAGTGACCTGGAATTAGTTTCATCTGCTTGCAACGTTAAGACGCCGACAGCTGAACTACAAGTGGATAAATGGAAAAAAGTATTATGATATCTTCGTGAGTGCTTTTGAATATCAACAATAACTGTGAAACGCTCTAGAAACCTTTCAGAATGTTAGTGAATGAATTACCTATGAAACCTGTTTGACAGCTTCATGGTTCCCTAATTTGCCAGTAATAACTGAATGCTGACCTTTATTACCTGCCGTCTATCTATGACAGGTGCCAGGCTAATAACCATATTACCTGAAACATTTCCTTTAACGTTTACAACTGCCCAGTGAAGGAGTTAACGTTGGTCACTCCATGCATTCAGATGGGAATCTCTTTCCTTTTCTCCTTTGCTTTTCGCTTCTATTCTTTTCACAGCTATTTCTAAGGCCTCAGACAATCATTTTGCTTTTTTGCATTTCTTTTTCTTAGGGATGGTCTTAATCCCTGTCTCCTGTACAATGTCACAAACCTCCATCCATAGTTCATCAGGCACTCTGTCTTTCAGATCTAGTTCCTTAAATCTATTTCTCACTTCCACTGTATAATTACAAGGGACTTGATTTAGGTCATACCTGAATGGTCTAGTGGTTTTCCCTACTTTCTTCAATTTCAGTCTGAATTTGGCAATAAGGAGTTCATGATCTGAGCTGCAGTCAGCTCCCGGTCTTGTTTTTGCTGACAGTATAGAGCTTCTCCATCTTTGGCTGCAAAGAATATAATCAATTTGATTTCAGTGTATAGAGCTTCTACATCTTTGGCTGCAAAGAATATAATCAATCTGATTTCGGTGTTGACCATCTGGTCATGTCCATGTGTAGAGTCTTCTCTTGTGTTGTTGGAAGAGGGTGTTTGCTATGACCAGTGCGTTCTCTTGGCAAAACTATTAGCCTTCGCTCTGCTTCATTCTGGACTCTAAGGCCAAATTTGTCTGTTACTCCAGGTGTTTCCTGACTTCCTACTTTTGCATTCCAGTCCCCTATAATGAAAAGGACATCTTTTTTGGGTGTTAGTTCTAAAAGGTCTTGTAGGTCTTCATAGAACTGTTCAACTTCAGCTTCTTCAGCATTACTGGTTGGGGCATAGGCTTGGATTACCGTGACACTGAATGGTTTGCCTTGAAAACGAACAGAGACCATTTTGTCATTTCTGAGATTGCATCCAAGTACTGCATTTTGGACTCTTTTGTTGACTATGATGGCTACTCCATGTCTTCTAAGGGATTCCTGCCCACAGTAGTAGATATAATGGTCATCTGAGTTAAATTCACTCATTCCAGTCCATCTTAGTTCGCTGATTCACTCTTGCCATCTCCTGTTTGACTACTTCCAATTTGCCTTGATTCATGAACCTAACACTCCAGGTTCCTATGCAATATTGCTCTTTACATCATTGAACCTTGCTTCTATCATTAATGCTGCCTTTTGCTAATACCAGGGCCCAAGAGACAGGACTGGAAAAGGTCAGTTTTCATTCCAATACCAAAGAAAGGCAATGCCAAAGAATGTTCGAACTACCACACAATTGCACTCATCTCACATGCTAGTTAAGGTAATGCTCAAAATTCTCCAAGCCAGTCTTCAGCAATACGTGAACCGTGAACTTCCAGATGTTCAAGCTGGTTTTAGAAAAGGCAGAGGAACCAGAGATCAAATTGCCAACATCCAATGGATCATCGAAAAAGCAAGAGAGTTCCAGAAAAATATCTATTTCTTCTTTATGCACTATGCCAAAGGCTTTGACTGTGTGACTCACAATAAACTGTGGAAAATTCTGAAAGAGATGGGAATACCAGACCATCTGACGTGTCTCTTGAGAAACCTGCATGCAGGTCAGGAAGCAACAGTTAGAAATAGACATGGAACAACAGACTGGTTCCAAATAGGAAAAGGAGTACGTCAAGGCTGTATACTGTCACCCTGCTTATTTAACTTATATGCAGAGTACATCATGAGAAACGCTGGACTGGAAGAAGCACAAGCTGGAATCAAAATTGCCAGGAGAAATATCAATAACCTCGATATGCAGATGACACCATCCTTATGGCAGAAAGTGAAGAGGAACTAAAAGCCTCTTGATGAAAGTGAAAGAGGAGAGTGAAAAAATTGACTTAAAGCTCAACATTCAGAAGACTAAAATCATGGCATCTGGTCCCATCACTTCATAGCAAATAGATGGGGAAACAGTGGAAACAGTGGCAGACTTTATTTTGGGGGGCTCCAAAATCACTGCAGATGGTGACTGCAGCCATGAAATTAAAAGACGCTTACTCCTTGGAGGCTAAGTTATGACCAATCTAGATAGCATATTGAAAATCAGATACATTACTTTGCCAACAAAGGTCCGTCTAATCAAGGCTATGGTTTTTCCAGCACTCATGTATGGATGTGAGAGTTGGACGGTGAAGAAGGCTGAGCACCGAAGGATTGATGGTTTTGAACTGTGGTGTTGGAGAAGACTCTTGAGAGTCCTTTGGACTGCAAGGAGATCCACCCAGTCCATCCTAAAGGAGATCAGTCCTGGGTGTTCATTGGAAGGACTGATGTTGAAGCTGAAACTCCAGTACTTTGGCCACCTCATGCGAAGAGCTGACTCACTGGAAAAGACCCTATTGCTGGGAAGGATTGGGGGCAGGAGGAGAAGGGGATGACAGAGAATGAGACAGCTGGATGGCATCACCAACTCGACGGACATGGGGTTTGGGTAGCCTCTGGGAGTTGGTGATGGACAGGGAGGCCTAACATGCAGCGATTCATGGGGTCACAAAGAATTGGACACAACTGAGCAACTGAACTGAACTGAGAGGCAGCTGCATCTAGGACTTCCTACTCCTAGTTGTGGGGGGGCTGCAGAATTAAACTAGTATATCTAGGCATCAGGAGCTTCAAGATATGGACTAAGCCTGTTATTGCAAATAGCATCAGCTGCCAGAATATATGGATGTTATTACTGATCCTGATAACTCCATAGTTATTAACTGGGGTCAAGTTTAATACCCTTCTCCCCCTCTAGAGACATTTCTGTATGTTATAGCTGGGGATGGTATGCTACTGGCATCTTGGAAGATACAGGGCAGGAATGTTGCTAGAGGTCCTACAATGTACAGGATAATGTCCCACAATGAAAAGCCTTGTAGCGAAATATGTCATATTGTTAAGGCTGAAAAACTCGGTAAATAGCCTGATGCTACATATTGGTTCTTACAATAGCAGAACTTATTGGTCTAAAACATACTCATTTTACCAAATTACCCATGACATCTTTCACAGAAGTAGAACAAATAATCTTAAAATTATATTGAACCAGAACTGCCAGAGCAATCCTAAGGATAAAAACAAAGCTGGAGGCATAATCTTTCCAGACTTCAGACAATATTACAAGGCCACAGTAATCAAAATAGTGTGGTATTGGGGGTGGGGCGGGGCAGAAACAGATATATGGATCAGTGGAACAGAACAAAGAGCCCAGATACAAACCCATACACCTACAGTCAATTAATCTTTAACAAAGGAGGAAAAAATACCCAACGGGGAAAAGACAGTCTCTCAGCAATTGTTATTGGGAAAGCTGGACAGCCTCATGTTAATCAATGAAGTTAAAACACACCCTCACACCATACACAAAAATAAACTCACAACGGCTTAAAGCAGTGGTCCCCAACCTTTTTGGCACCAGAGACTCGTTTCATGGAAGACAATGTTTCCAGGGACCAGGCATGAGGGGGATGGTTTGGGGATGATTCAAGTGCGTCACTTTTACTGTGCACTTTCTTTCTTATCTAATGGCACTGATCTGACAAGAGGTACTGGTCTGCAGTTTGGAAGCTGGGGCCCCTGGCTTAAAGGCTTAAAATACAAAGCATGACACAATGGAACTCCTAGAAGAAAACACAGGCAAAACGTCTCCTGCCATAAATTGTACAGACGATTTTTCAGGTCAGTCTCTCAAGACAAAAGAAACAAAAGCAAAAATAAACAAATGGGACCTACTCAAAATAAGTTTTCACACAGCAAAAGAAACCATAAAAAAAGGAAAAGACAACCTATGAACTGGGAGAAAATACTAGCAAATGATGTGACTAATAAGGGCTTCAAACAGCTCATACAACTCAATAACCAAACCAAGAGCCCATTCAAAAAATGGGGAGACACTTAAGTAGACATTTTTCCAAAGAAGACATACAGATGGCTAGCAGGCACATGAAAAGATGCTAAACATTGCTAATTACTAGAGAAATACAAATCACAACTACAAGGCACCACCTTACATGGGTCAGAACGGCCATCACCAAAAAGTATACAATCAAGTGCTGGAGAGGGTATGAAGAGCAGAGAACCCGCCTACACTCCTGGTAGGACCGTGAGCTGGTGCAGCCACTAGGGAAATCAGTATGAGTGTGCGCATGCTAAGCTGTTCAGTCATGTCTGACCCTGCGGCCCTGTGGATTGTGACCTGTCAGGCTGCTCTGTCCATGAGGTTCTCCAGGCAAGAACACTGGAGTGGGCTGCCATTTTCTCCTCCAGGGGGTAGTCCCGGCCCAGTGAGTGCTCACTGACTGATACTCCTTGGGGTCCGGAGTTCTCTGGCGGTCTAGTGTCCTGGACTCAGTATTCCCACTCAGGCAACTCAGGCCCAACCTCTGGTCAGGGAACCAAGATCCCACAAGCCATTTGTTACGGTAACAAAGGGGTTTAAAACAAACAAGCTAACAAACAAAAACATACACACAAAAAAAAGCTTCACAAAAACAACAACAAAAAAAACCTCCAAAAATACCACACCAACAACCAACAAACACAAAATGCAAACATTAAAAGCAAAATCATACAAACAGAAAGCAAAACAAAGGAACACACACACACACACACACAACAAAAACAGACCAAAGAAGACTAAGTACAGGAGAGTGACTTGGCGAGCAAAGTCGGCCAAAACGGTATCAAAACGATATCGACCAGTCAGAAACAAAACTAAAAGAGAGCGCCAAGTGAGGAGTAAAGCAAAGAAAACAAAATAACCAACCAAACATGATGGAGAAAAATAGGAGAGCAAACACTATTTAAAAAAAGGGGGGGGGGGGCTTTCCAGGTGGCTCAGTGGTCAAGAATCTGCCTGACAAGCGGGACGCATGGGTTTGATCCCTACATTGGCAAGTTCCCTGGAGAAGGAAATGGCAACCCACTACAGTATTCTTGCCCAGGAAATCCCAAGGACAGAGGAGCCTCGGGGAGCTACAGTTCATAGGGTTAAGAAGAGCTAGACACAACTTAGCAACTAAACAATTTATGATGATGGAAACACTTCACAGAAAATCAAAGATGCAACAATAACAAAAATTCACCCAAAGACTAAAAGTCTATCTTAATAATGTAACAGAAGGCATACTGGAAATAAGTTTATTGATGTTATCAATGTATAACATTAAGGATAGTAAAACCTAATTTCTAAAATGCTTATTATAAACAAGACAGAAACTTTCTAGAAAGGATATAAAAGAACTTGTCTTAGCCTTAGTTAGACTTCTGGAACAATACAAGACACTACTTCTTCTAAAACACATGTATTTAACACTGTTGTTTAATCTACTTTGCCACTGAGTAGGTACGAATAAAGTTCAATAATAAGCTTCAAGCTTTTCATTATGCACCTATATGTACCATTTTTAAATGTTATTTGAAAATTCATTATAAAAGCACTGTAAAATATTTCTAATGATCAGCAGGTATTTTGTTCTGCTATCAAGTAGTTATATTGTCTTCTAATTTAAAAAATTAACTTCTTAATCTCAGTCAAACCTAAACAAAACAGCAATGAATAAAGTAAGCAGTGTGGAAAAAAAGAAAAAGAAGTCACAAATAGTCAACTTCAATTGTTCTAGTTATGGCTTCACACAAAGAAGGTCGAAGTGCTTAGTAAACTAATTATGCATGTCAACAGAGACCATATTCTGTTCTAAAACCAAAAAGCACAAATGCCTTCTGTGTCAGATGAAATTAAGACTCTTTTTTTGCCTACAAAAAGAAAAAGCAATTCTATTAAAATCATAATTCAGTCTTTGAAATTTCTGTCTGAATCAGTAAAAATATGACCTTTAAAACATGGTTAGTGTATTTATGGCAAAGTCAATTTAGCATGGTTCAAGAGCATTAGGTGAATAAGCCCACCCATGACATCTCAGGAGAACTAATCAACATATCAGGAGACACAGGTTTAAGGACTGGCTCTGCCCCTTTTTATAACTGTACATAAGTCACCTGTACTTCTCTCGGTCTCAATTTCCTCTTTTATGAAACAAGATTCTTAACCTCACCTATACCTCATACAGCTATTAAAAGAATCAAATGTGAAATAGCTTAGAAAATTAAAACCATCATATAAAGTTGCTGTAATCCTAGCACACTGATTTTAGCTAAGGACCAACAGGACAAACACTGGAGTTGTTCCATCAACAGCAGCATTTACCAGCACAGCTACTCCTAACTTAGTCACTAGCTACAATGTAGTTGTACCCTAACTACATTTCTCTAAAATGGACCAGTATCAAGACAGAGTTGAAATAAGGTTACAAATGTTATTGTCTGGCCAAGTTCTTTCTTTTTTCTCTTTATTCCATCTTGTCACTGTCTATTTCATGGTTTTTAAAAGGGAGGTGATCCTATGTAAGAATGGATAAAGCAACTGTGGTCAAGTCGAAATAATGATTGAATCTGGATGATGAGTCTATGGGAGTTTATTTACTACTTCACTTTTATTTCATATGCTGCAAACTTAACAAATGTTTTAATCTACTAGTATCAACATCTATTTGTCTTATATTTTCCAATCACTTGCTACTTGAATCCTGCACTTCAGATCTCCCAAGCTCCTAATCTTCTGTCAGTCATTCTTACTTTTGGGCCAAGCAAATCTTAGCAGCTAGCTACTGCATTTCCTTCCCCTCTTTTCTCACTCACCCTCAGTTCCAGCCAGAGTCCTCACCACTATTCCTCAAACATACCAATCTTATTTTTGCTCTTGCTGTTTCCTCTTTCTGGAAGGTTCTTACTCCCAGATTTTCACATTCCCCTCCCTCAACTCACTGAGGTATTTGCTCACCCAGAAAGGGGCTGTCCTGACCAACTCATGTAAATTAGCACTCAACACTCTTTAGCCTTTTATCCTGATTTACAGCAGTAAAGATTACTTTACATTATAATTTCAGTTCAGTCCAGTTGCTCAGTCATGTCCGACTCTTTACGACCCCGTGGACTGCGGCACACCAGGCCTCCCTGTCCATCACCAACTCCTGGAGCTTGCTTGAACTCATGCCCATTGAGTCAGTGATGCCGTCCAACCATCTCATCCTCTGTCGTCCCCTTCTCCTCCTGCCTTCAGTCTTTTCCAGCATCAGGGTCTTTTCCAATGAGTCAGTTCTTCATATCAGGTGGCCAAGGTTTCAGCTTAAGCATCAGTCCTTCCAATGAATAATCAGGACTGATCTCCTTTAGGGTGGACTGGTTGGATCTCCTTGCTGTCCAACAGACTCTCAAGAGTCTTCTCCAACACCACAGTTCAAAAGCATCAATTCTTTGGCGCTCAGCTTTCTTTATGGTCCACCTCTCACATCCATACATGACTACTGGAAAAAACCATAGCGTTGACTAGATGGACCTTTGTTGTCTATAATTTATGTATATGCTATACATATTTTTAACATGCCTGTCTTCCTCCCCAATATATTTACAACATAAAAGCCAACTCCACCTGACACAATCTTTCCATGACCTGCACTATCTTCTTAACAACCAATTATGCTTCTTCAGATACCCTATTAAATCAAACTTATTCATGCTTCCCCATATACGTCTGTTTCCTTTCTCTATGACTCTGCCCAAGTAGTGACCATCACTAGTCACATGCTCAAATGCTACCCCACACTGTAAGACAGTTTAAAGACCACCTTAACTGATATTCCTGGCTGACACTTCCTGAACTGCTATAATTCTTCATGTGAACCACTCCAAAAGCATTATTATTCCACACTCCATTTTACTTATTTATTAAAATTTCCCCTAAAAACATGCAGCTTGTATGCAGGATCTGAACAAATTCACTTTTAGACCTCTGAGTTACTTATGTAAAGAAGGAATGAAAATATTTGTATATGTATTTTGTGGTATATTAGAATCAAGTATATGCATTACTGTTAGTATATCAAAGGGCAGACAGAAAAGAAGAAGTCATGCAAAAATCCTAAAATAGACTAATAAATACCTAATACAACTACTCTGCTTTCCCTTTTTTTTTGTTGTTGGCAAAAATACACCTGTTTTCCCAACTTCCTTTCTTCTGTCTTTATATAATTTTTCCCTATTAAGTTTCTTAAATTTACTCATTTTCCTCATTTTTCTTTATGTTCAAATCACAGCTCTTTGACGTTAAGACTTCCAGGTCTCAGTCACCACAGTCTGTTTTCCAGTTTGTTGTGATCCACACAGTAATGTCATATAGAACCTAACCGAACCTTGAGTCTCTTCTTATTCTCTTAGGGTTGATGTTTTCGGCTCAGTTCAAAATGTTGAGAGTTTTTGCTGTTTTGTTTTGCTTTTAAAGAAATGAGAAATATAATTCAGGTCATCAATTCGTGTTTCTAAGAGACCATATATCATTTACTAGTAGAGTGAGGATTATCAAACTGTGAGGTTCATCAAACTGATCATCAGTTTACGTGCCAAGCTCTGCTATGATTATCCTGAATTACTGAAAAGTTTGATGTATAGAACATTTACAAGTTAATGGCCAAAATACATATAGAGTTATAATACATTAAACGAAGAATTCTTATAAGCAAATTTGAGCCCTAAAATGTTTCATCAAGGATATTGAAAACAGAATATTTAAGTTAGTAGAATTCTAATAAATGAGCAATTTCAAAGTCACAAAATATTCCTAAATCTGACTTCAGTTAACTGTAATAAACTCATACAAACCTTTTCAATTTGGGTATAAATTCAGATTATACTCACACAACTGGTTTTTCTTTTTTTTTCTTTAAGTACAATATTCCCTGGGTATGGCTAAAAACACAGAGAATGCCTAATTTGACTTTACACACAAAGGTGAACAATTACTTGGCAGTGGATTCCTTCAGATCATTGTCATCCAGGTTTAACTCTCTACTGGGCAGGAAATTTCTAGTTTAGTATCTATCCAGGTGACATTCAAGTAGTTGAAATTCAGTGGTAAACCACAAAACGAATAGTTTCATTTACAATTATAAGCCCCATCAATGGCTGGGCTGCCAATCCTTTCTATAGTTCACAGGTGTCAAACTTCTGATCATCTCTCAACAGTACAGACTCAGAGATCCAATCGCAAAAAATAAAATACAAGAGTTAAGACAAAAATGGTATACATAATTCCTTAGGTTCTCAGAATTAAATATAACTACAACACTGCTTTGACAAATGGTAAACAGCCAAGCTATTTTAAATCACAAAGAATTCTGAATCCCTAACAGATAATACATCTTCTGCCAGTCAGAGCTCATCTTTGACTCCTGAGTGAAAAGTAACTGATCTAGCTCTAAATCCTACATTAAATAAAGCTCAGTGTCTCGGGAGGACGGTGAAACATCATGCCTAGCAGTGCCGCCTACACAGACAGCAAGCTGACTTTTTAACACTGCGACGGGAGTTGGAAGAGCCCATGTTGTGCTCCAGACTTGCCCGTTACCCCAAGTCAGCTACTACCTCTCTGAAAGTTAAAGGATGTCCAGCAAATAAATGAGGAGAATAACGGCTGTTCTTCTTACCTAACTGGGTTACATCAAATCAGTCTAAGGGGCCAGGTGGAAAAATATGAAAGTGCTACTCTGTAAGTCTTTAACCACTATAAATTTGAGAGCTGTTACTAGGATTAGATGTTCAAAGAAATATGATTATCTGAATTCAATAAAAGATTAATTTCTTAATATCTCTGTATTCTAATGAGCTAGACAGTCGTGTTGAGGTGATACAGAATCACCTGTAGACTTTCAGAAAACAACAGCAGCAACAAAAACACACACAAAGCCCAGTATCTAGCACTACAGACTCAGATTTAGTGAGTCTGAGGTAAAGTCCAAAACTCAGTATTTTTTTTTAAACATTACACTTAGATTCTGGTATGTTATTAACTAGAGACAATACAGGATCAGATAAGCACAAATGTGAACCAATTACTACTATTACTTCAACAGACACTTTGCTGCGTATTTAAATTTAAAACTATAGTCTGACTTGACTTTTATTTTTTATGGCACAGGTATATTGTAGAATTTCATATGCCCAAAGGCAAATGATAACTGGCTTACAATTATAAAGAAATAGCTCTCTTTCCTCCCATGCCTTTCCTGTGTCTATGTGTGTAGAAGAGTTTATTTCGAACGGCACATGGTTAGACAAACTAACTCAATTTGGACAGTCTAAACTCGATTGATATGGGCTGACTTTAAAAAACAACATAAATATCACCCAATCACCTCAGAACTAGATTTGACTTCTTCTGTGGCTGGTTTAGATGTACCAAGAGTTGAAGTATCATTGCTGTAGTCAGACATACCTAAAAGTAAAATGTGTTAAGCATACATTGAATAATTTAGTTAAGAGAGCTGTATCACTTCACCGATATTCTTACAAACATTCCACAACATAAATTATTTACCTGCAGTCAGAATTTGCTTTGCTGAACCATCTACAATCATATGAGTATCTATTGATTTTAACAGGTAAGTGATTCTAAAAACAAACAAAAATTTAGGATAAGTTTTCATGCAAAACATAAAAATACATACTTCAATGACTAAAAAATTATTTCATTTAATCCTTTTAGATATGAAACAAGTCAAAAGATCAGAGTGTCCACTTGATTTGACAGATGAAAAAACTGACACCCAAAGATGTCAAGATACCCAAAGATGAAGCCAAAATATTATTTACTTATGGCCTACATAAAATCAAAGTCTCAGATTAGAACTCGGACATGCTCCAGTTTCCTGGCCGGTGCTCTTTAATACTATAACAAATGTAACTGCTCATTGTCAAAATCAAACACTAAAATCAGATTTCATTCAATACAACTTTAAGAGGCTATTTCTGCTTCTGACTTATTCAACAACATTAGAGAATGCCAACTACAAATAAAGAATTAAAATTCAGCAGTGGCCACAGGACTAGGAAAAAAATCACTTTTAATTCCAATTGCAAAGAAAGGCAATGCCAAAGAAGGTTCCAACTACCACACAATCACACTCATTTCATATACTAGCAAGATTATGCTCAAAATCCTTCAAGCTAGGCTTCAGCAGTATGTGAACTGAGAACTTCCAGATGTACAAGGTGTATTTAGAAAAGGCAGAGGAACCAGAGATAAACTGCCAATATCTGTTAGTGAGAGAAAGCAAGAGAATTCCAGAAAAAACATTTACTTCTGCTTCACTGACTACACTAAAGCCTTTGACTGTGTGGATCACAACAAACTGTGGACAATTCTTAAAGAGATGGGAATACCAGACCACCTCACCTGTCTCCTGAGAAACCTGTCTGCAGGTCAAGAAGTAACAGTTAGAACTTGACATGGAACAATGGACTAGTTCAAAATTGGGAAAGGAGTACAAAAAGGCTATATATGGTCACCCTGCTTATTTAACTTATATGCAGAGTACATCCTGTGAAATGCTTGGCTGGATGAAGCACAAGCTGGAATCAAGATTGCTGGGAGAAATGTCAACAACCTCAGATATGCAGAGGACCCCACTCATGGCAGAAAGTAAAGAGGAACTAAAAAACCTCTTGATGAAGGTAAAAGAGGAGAGTGAAAAAACTAGCTTAAAACTCAACTAAAGATCATGGCATCCGGTCCCATCACTTCATGGCAAAGAGATGGGAAAAAGTGGAAACAGTGATAGACTTTATTTTCTTGGGCTCCAAAATCACTGCAGATGGCAACTGCAGTCATGAAATTAAAAGATACTTGCTCCTTGGGAGAAAAGCCATGACAAAGTTAGACAGCATATTAAAAAGCAGAGACACCACTTTGCTGACAAAGGTCCGCATAGTCAAGGCTATGGTTTTTCCAGTAGTCATGTATGGATATAAGAGCTGGACCATAAAGAAGGCTGAGCACCAAAGAATTAATGTTTTCAAACTGTAGCGCTGGAGAAGACTCTTGAGAGTCCCCTGGACAAGCAAGGAGATCCAACCAGTCAATCCTAAAGGAAATCAATCTTGAATATTCATTGGAAGGACTGATGCTGAAGCTCCAAGACTTTGCCTACCTGACGTGAAGAGCTGACTCACTGGAAAAGACCCTGATGCTGGGAAAGATCAAGGACAAGAGAAGGGGGCAACAGAGGACAAGATGGATGGATGACATCACTGACTCAATTGACATGAGTTTAAACAAATTTCAGGAGATAATGAAGGACAGGGAAGCCTGATGTGTTGCAGTTCATGGGGTCTCAAACAGTTGGACATGACTTAGTTATTGAACAACAACAATAAGGAAACAGAGAAAATCTAATTCAAGCTGAAAGAGTAGTCAGTCCTCCATATCTGCAGGTTCAAAGATGGAAAATATTAAAAAAAAGAAAAAAAGAAAGAAAGAAAAAAAAACCCTTCGGAAAGTTCCAAAACGCAAAACTTGAATTTGCCATACACCAGCAACTATTTACATAGCGTTTACATTACATTATATACTACAAACATGTGTACATGCTGCAGTTCATGGAGTCACAAAGTCAGACACGACTTAGCAACTGAACAATAATAACATATTATAGGTAATTTAGAGATGATTTAAAGCATATGGGAGTATGTGCGTAAGTTAGATGGAGAAGGCAATGGCAGCCCACTCCAGTACTCTTGCCTAGAGAATCCCATGGACAGAGGAGCCTGGTAGGCTGCAGTCCATGGGGTCACAAAGAGTCGGACACGACTGAGCGACTTCACTTTCACTTTTCCCTTTCATGCATTGGAGAAGGAAATGGCAACCCACTCCAGTGTTCTTGCCTGGAGAGTCCCAGGCACGGGGGGCCTGGTGGGCTGCCGTCTATGGGGTCACACAGTCAGACACGACTGAAGTGACGCAGCAGCAGCAGCAGAAGTTAGATGCAAATATTATACCATTTTATACAAGGGCCTTCTTATCTAAGAGCGCAAAAGAACCAATGCCCCATAGATACCAAGAGTGACTGTACTCTGAATCTAATCAAGGAGATAGATAAATAAGTACAAAATACCACATTAGGTACTATAATGCAGATAAACAAAAAAACTCATGAAATACAATAGAGGGAACAATTTTTGTGCATGCTCGGTCACTCAGTCATATCTGACTCTTTGTGACCCCATGGACTGTAGCCCTCCAGTCTCCTCTGTCCATGGGATTTCCCAAGCAAGAATACCGGAGTGGGTTGCCATTTCCTCCTCTGAACAATTTTACTGCTTGCCAACTAAATCCAGTACTACATTAAGAAAATAATACAACATGAACAAGTGGGATTTATCCCAGGAATACAAGACTGTTCAGTTAAGAAAATCTTTTAATATATAATATATTCATTAATCTAAGCTGAAAAACATGGTTTTCTACACAGATGAGAAATCTACTGACAGAATTCAACACCCATTCACAATTCAATTATCAAGGAAGAAGGAATTAAGGGAGACATCTTCAACACGATACAGGCTTTAATCCTACAACCATTATCTTATTTAATAAATAACAGAGGCATTTCCATTAAGAATAGGAGCAGTGCAAAAACCCACCATCTCTGCTACTATTCAACAATGAACTAAAGGTATTAGCCAATCCAAGGAGATAAGAAAAATCAATTATAAGAATAATAGGTAAAAAAGTAAACATTTCTTTTTGCAGATCATATAACAGTACACCTGAAAAACTCCAAAAAAATCAATGCTAAGACTAAGTAAAAAATAGAATAATTTAGTGAAAAAGTAGGATATAAAATTAACATACATAAGGCATTTGGGGTTAACATATATACACTACTATATATAAAAGATAATTTTTGAAATAATATTGAAAAGTAGTAACAAGAGAACATAATGGCAGAGAAAAATCTTATTTACAATAACAGCAAAGAAGATTAAATAACTTAGGAATAAATTAAACAATGTATAAAGTCTATATGAAAAAAATGTTTACACATAATTGATAAGACCCTAAAGACTGAGCAAACAAAAAGACATGCCGTATTCTTAGCTATGATGATGTTATATGTGCATGCATGCTCAGTCACTTCAGCTGTGTCCATCTCTTTGTGACCCCGTGGACTGCAGCCCTCCAGGCTCCTCTGTCCATGGGATTTTCCCAGCAAGAACACTGGAGTGGGTTGCCATGTCCTTCTCCAGGGAATCTTCCTGATCCAGGGATTGACCCCACATCTCTTGCATTGCAGGCAGTTCTTTACCACTGAGCTACCAGGGAAGCCCATGATGATATGATATTAAAGGAAGTCATTTCTTCCTTACTTAATTTACAAATTCAATGCAATATAAGAAAGACATATAACAAGTTAAATTATACAGTTAGACAAGTTAAACTACAGTTGATAAGGAAAAATCAAAGAGGACCAACTTTGTCAGACACTAAAACATACCATAAAGCACCAATAATTAAAGCAGTATGGCAGTAGTACAAGAATAAACAAAGAGACTAGAATAAAAAGCCAAGTTAGACTATATATACACAAAATTTTAATATACAACAAAGGTGACATCTTAAATCACTTAGTTAAAAATGGACTTCCCAATAAATAATACCAGGAAAATTAGGTAGCCATTTGGAAAAATACAAAATTAGATCCATATCTCACACCACACACAAGAATAAACTCCAAATGAATTAGAAATCCAGATACAAAAAATGAAAACTGAAATAAATTGCTAAAAGAAAACATATATGAGCTGTACTTTAAATTTTCTAAGAATCTAGAGACAATTTACAAAGTTGATAAATTTGCTTAAATAAGAATTTTAACACTGAATAACATAAGCGTTAAAAAGACAAAAAGGTAGAAATACTCCTAAGTATTTTATTCTTTTTGTTTCGATGGTGAATGGAATTGTTTCCTTAATTTCTCTTTCTGTTTTCTCATTGTTAGTGTATAGAAATGCCAGGGATTTCTGTGTGTTGATTTTGTATCCTGAAACTTTACTATATTCACTGATTAGCTCTAGTAATTTTCTGGTAGAGTCTTTAGGGTTTTCAATGTAGAGGATCATGTCATCTGCAAACAGAGAGAGTTTTACTTCTTCTTTTCCAATCTGGATCCCTTTAATTTCTTTATCTGCTCTGATTGCTGTGGCCAAGACTTCCAAAACTATGTTGAATAGTAGTGGTGAGAGTGGGCACCCTTGTCTTGTTCCTGACTTCAGAGGAAATGCTTTCAGTTTTTCACCATTGAGGATAATGTTTGCTGTGGGTTTGTCATATATAGCTTTTATTATGTTGAGGTATGTTCCTTCTATTCCTGCTTTTTGGAGGGGTTTTATCATAAATGGATGTTGAATTTTGTCAAAGGCTTTCTCTGCATCTATTGAGATAATCATGTGGTTTTTATTTTTCAATGTGTTAATGTGGTGTATTACATTGATTGATTTGCGAATATGGTACATATACACAATGGAATATTACTCAGCATTAAAAAAAAATTCATTTGAATCAGTTCTACTCAGGTGGACGGAACTGGAGCCTATTATCCAGAGTGAAGTAAGCCAGAAGGAAAAACAATACAGTATACTAACCCATATATACGGAATTTAGAAAGATGGCAGCAAGAACCCTGCATGCGAGACAACAAAAAGAACGCAGACGTATAGAACAGACTCATGGACCCTGTGGATGAGGGCAAGGGTGGGATGATATGGGAGAATGGCATTAAAACATGTTAATTATCATATGCGAAATCAATCGCCAGCCCAGGACTGATGCTCGGGGCTGCTGCACCGAGATGTCCCAGGGGGAGGGAATCAGGAGGGAGGAGGGAGGGGGGTTCTGGAGGGGGAGCATATGTAAACCCATGGCGGTATCATGTCATTGTATGGCAAAACCAATAAAAAAAATAATAATAAAATTTTTTTAAAAATAGTAGGAAAAAAAAAAGAAATTTCCAAACTGTTTTCAAAAAAAAAGACAACTGAAAAACTAGGGAAATACTCATAACATATGCTATAATAGGTTAATAGTCCTAACATAAAGAACTCTTAAAAACAAAGGGGAAGAAAACAAAAAACCAGAAGGCAGGAAAAAGACATGAACAGACAATTCACAAAAAAAAGATTAAAATAGCCTCTAAAATATAAAATATGATCAAATTCACTCATGTTAGAGAAATTCAGGTTAAAACAACACTGAAATACCATTTCTCATCTATTAGATAGGCAAAATTTTTTAAATAACAAAATATTCTGTTACTGAGGATGTAAGGAAACAAGTAGTCAAATACACTGCTGATGGGAATAAAAATTTGTACATTCATTCTGGAGGGAACTTTGGTAATGCCTAACACACACGCACTTACTTTTGAACCCAGCAATCCATTTCTAGGAATACATCACCAGCAATATAAAACTACATACACACTGCCACATTCTTCATAAACGTAAAGTATTGGAGAAAAGGTGCCTAAATGTCTACACACTGGAAAGTGACTGACTAAACTATGACACATCCAGACAATGGAGTACTGTACTGTACTGCTGGAAAAAATGAAGACCTCTATGGTATGCAGTAATTTCCAAGACACAGTGATAAGTCAAAAAAGCAAAGTTCAAAAGCACCTATAGATACGCTGTCTCAATGTAAGAACAGAAAGGATACATGAAAATACATGCTTCTGTTCAGTGGAACAAAAAAAAATACAAGCATAAACCAGAAACTAAGGAGGTAGGTTACTACCTACAGGGAATCAGTGGGAAAGGAGTGGGGAAACTAGGAAATGGGAACAAGGGAGAAGGAATAAGGAACGAGTGACACTTCTTTGTATATTTAGTGTTAAATAATTCGGACTCTTAGAACCACAGTAATTTTGAAAGGGATTCAAATGGTATAAAATCATAACAAATGAAACTAACTGTATTAAAAAAGAACCCAGGAAACAGAAGGGGAAACGAGGATGGGCAAAGAGAGAAGGAGGAGAAGAAAGTGAAGAGGGGGGAGGGGAAGAATGGGAGCCAGAGAGAAAGCAAAGGCAGGAGAAAAGAAGATCCTGCCTGGACACTGTGAGGCCACAGACAAAGAGAACTACATACAAATTCTAGTAGTACAGTATTTCTCACAGGGGTATAGGTCAATAATTCTTAAACTACTCTATGTGTGTAACAGAACAGAACAAGTACGTGAATAGAATGTAGGTACTAAAACCTTAAGTTTCTCACTGTTGGAGAAAAAATTACAAAGAAAGGAGAAATGCTAAATAAATAAGCACTATTGGACTGGAAACAGTTATCCATATTGCTTTTAACATACGTATATGTACTTGTGTATATCTGTTATACACACATATATGCATGTATGTCCTGGTTTCCTAGCTGTCTCCACTGAGAGGACCTAGAAGCAGTGATACCCAGTAACAATGAGTACATCTGGTATTCACATCTTGGTCCCTGAACATTGTTTTCCAATAAAAGGAACGACCGTTCTTAAGGAAAAGCAGACAATTCTAAGACTGGGATAAGGAAAATACAAGATGAGCCTGGGACATTTTCTGGTGTCAGAAATAAGAAAAAAATCAATAAAAGAAGGGGACTTGCCAAAAGAAGAAAGGACGGAACCTGAAGGAGCTCCTAATGGCTACTGCTGGGACATCTTGAGCAACAAAGCAAATGACGGTAGTACTAGATTTGAACTCACATAATAAAACAAATATTAATGAGTCCACACTGATATAAAAAATAATCAAATATAAATGGGGTAAAGTGACAATTCCTCACAGGAGAATTTCAATTAATAAGCACAGAAAAGAGAAAACCAGAAATCCCCACGAGGCAACCACTGTAGTAAGTGTTGCAAAATGGATGTTAAAATAAAAGGGCAGAAGTTTGAGGAGAAACAGAATTTACATAACCTGCTAGTATCTCCTATAACGTACTCAACTGAAAAAAGAACGACAGCAAATGGAGGGACTCATAGTTCACAATGAAGAAACTGAACAGGTCTCTCTTAACCAAGTGACTAAGTAATCACCAGTAGTTAAGACCTACCAAGAGCATAATCCCTAAGATGCTGGACTGAGAAGGACAACCTCATTTTTGCAGTGTTCTTCCCCAAAATGCATAATGATGAGGAAACACTGGGCAAACCCAAACTAAGGAACATTCTAGAAGATACTTGAGCAAGACTTTTCAAAAGTGACATGGTCATGAAAGACTAGTAAAGTGTGAGAAATGTACATATTGAAAGAGACTTTGGAGAAATGAATAATTTCAATGTGGGTTCCTAGACAGGATCCTAAACAGGAAAAGGACAGTCAGTGGAAAATCTGGTGAAATTCTAATAACGTCTGTAGTTTAGTTAATAATATTATACCAAATGTTAGTTTCCTATTCTTGATAATTATGTTATGGTTATGTGAGCATTAGAGGAAGGAGGTTAAAAGTATAAGGAAACTGTACTATTTTTGCAAGTCTAAAATCAGACCAAAATAAAAGTTTTTTAAGAACAATAAAGAAGTCTGAGCAAAGTTAGAGGAACTACCCTCAGACAGAAAGAGGAAATCTCTTTCACAGAGGGAAGAGTGAAAGGAAGGAAGGAACCCACAGAAATAGTGAAGCACGGAATGGAAAACAGAAGAGTTAGGGGAGTTCATTTTTGCCGTCTGCTACTTTCAGGAGTTATCATCTGCTCCCGTGTATTAACCAGCAGCACCAAATAGGAAAACATATCATTATTACCCAGCTTAAAAGACCAAATGATAGCTTTAGAATGGGGGAGGTCACCAGAATGACCACATCACAGTTAGAAGTGCGGAACTTTCAGAGGCAAGAGGAGATAGAGACTGAGTTAACAACTGAAAATGGCTCGGTGAGGAAGTCTCCACAAAAACCCCCAAACTATGCGGTCTAGAGAAATCTGTGGTGAACACATCCATGTCCTGGAATCATGGAACACCATAACTCACAGGGACAGAAGCTGAGAACCATTCCAGATCTTGTCCAATGTATCACTTCATCTAGCTATCTATCTGTGCCCTTTATCATATCCTTTATTAGTAGTATGTAATAAACTGCTAAGTATAAAAAAAATTACTCCTGGCAGACAGGGAAAGAGTGAATCAAATTTCTGAGAATTACAGAGACAGATACTAAGTTTGTGTTTCATTCATATTATTGAAATGTTCCAACCTTCACATTTTTTAGAAGTTCATTTGTTCATAACTTTAATAACTGGCAACACTGGGAATGACAAGATTCAAAAATAATGACATTCACTAAACTTACTGTGACAATCACATCATGATGCATGTAAATCAAATCATTATGCTGTGAACCTTAAGCTTATACAGTGTTTTATGTCAATCATATCTCAAAAAAGCTGGAAGAAAAAATAAAACAATTATGGGGAGAAAAAGTGACTTGCAATATGTGCTGTTTAAGATATATGTTTTCTGATCTTTACATGAATTTAAAGTTATCTTTAACAGTGATTTTCAAAATAAAATGATAAATCATTATTTCAAAACTACCATCAACACTGAAGCTTCACAGACTAGTTTATACTGGAGGCCAAAAATATCTTGTCATCTCTGGGGTTTTACTTCTATAAATTGGCCGGAAGTATTCACTAACTAATGAGTGCAAGAACCAATGACTTACAAAGTGAATTACTAATTAGCACCTGTAAAAATGCATAATTAATGTTACATAAAGTTCATAATTCACCCCACTGTTCAGGTTGCTTTTAATTCATTATCACAATCACATTTTGCTTTCTACAAACTGAACAGGCCGTTCTGTCCTGGTGGCTCTAGGGTAAAGGACCTGTCCCAGGACAGGAGAGTTTGATGAGGGAGAATCTGATACCCTACAACTGTTAAGTGCATTCAGGATCTTTCTCAGGACCCAGGAAAGAGAGAGCAGGAAGTCAGAGATTTGCCAGGACCTTGGGACCTTGGAAAATAAAAAGATAAAAAGAAAAAGAAACACAAGATTCCATGGATACCAGAAAAGAAAAAACTGCATTTACAACTGCCATGATGCTGAGGAGTTAAAGATTTAGAAGTATAATACTAAAGAAAGAAAGCTGAACAGAAATTACAACATGAATATTTCAAATTAAGGTACTCACATATCACAGGGCATCTGAAAAGGTATGCTCAAGACACAGGAAAGCAAATATAAACATGGCAGACATAAACAGGACAAACATAGCACAGTACAGTGGAATGAGAATTTACATTTTTGGAATGAAAATAAGTATGCTATTATAGAATCTAAAACAAAATTCACTTGAATAAAATACATACAAGCTGTCTAAGAAACCTCTTTAATTTTTATGATGAAATAGGAGTCTCCAAAGAACTATCTCAAGAGTTATTCTTTCTAGGGTACATTAGTAAAAAAGTTGGAGAAGTACTATGAATAACTGTCAAGAAGTTCTGCTGGAACTCAAGGACAATGCTAGTAAGGTAGACAACAGAAAATTGAGGGCAATAAGTAGCAAAACCTAGGCTTGCTTTGGTCTGAACTTGCTTTAACTTCTCTAGATAGAGTATATCACTGATTTCAGAAACGGGTTACTGATTAAAAGAAAGTGGCTCTATTTCTTTTCCTCTAGATAGAATCTATTGAAATATATCTAGCTTTTCTTGTTTGTGGATAAATAAGAAAAGAATGGGTTAAGATTTGTTTTTATTTCATAACTCAATATTAGTCTTCAAGTTGCACTGACTGGTTTACAATAAAAAAAATTGTAAAGCTAAAAATTAGTTTTCTTAGTCAAAACAATTCAAATAGTGTGTAATTTTTTTTTTTAATGATGATAGCTCCCTTAACCTAGGGGGAAAATCCTTTTCCCTATAGTCAACACAAATGATGCTGAACCAAAAGTGGTTTACCATACAATATGTTCAAAGTATGTTACACTTTCTTTCATAAGTAGAATAATCAAATAAAATTTAAAAAATCATTTACATTATACTACTGTCTTTATGTCAATAACTATCTAGTATCTGTAAAAGCTATGTTGTTAGACACTCATTAGTCCTTTTAGGTAGTAATAAATTCAGTTCATGTTGCCCATTAAGATAAACACATCAGTCTAGACAATTCAAAAGTAGAAAACTCTGACAAAATATAGTTAATTCTCAATTATGTATAGCAATGAGAAACAATTTAAAAATCAACAAAACAGATATTCAACTATTTTCATCCTCATCATTATCCCCAACTTCTAACCAAGTGACAAAATTAACAATTGGAGAAGTCTTTTTATTTGCCCCATTCAGACTGTGTTACAGAGAAACTAATGAGAAGTCAACCGATAAGACTCTCAAAGCTAAATTACTCCCTGAAAAGAAAACTAGTTGTAAATAAACTCAAAATTATTCAAGATACTGTGGCCTCATTCTTCACAGATGGCTAGCTAAGGTCCAGAACATCAGCAGTGAAGTGAACCAAGAGAACTGGAGAGTTCCTTTAGTTCTGTTATTAATTTCCAAAACCATATAAAATAAACCCTTCAATATTCACAGGTACTTTTTTCAATAGGAAAAAGCTCAGAGTAAATAATCTAAGAATACCGCTTAGTAATATAGATACAGAGAGCTATATAGAAATAGATATTTATAGATATGTGTATTTACATGAGTTAGCGTATATTTCTTAGAAGCAACCCTAGCAACAGTGAGCACACACAGCGCCCAGATCTTGGTTTCTAACACCATTCTCCAATAAAGGGCACCGGAGCTCCTTGGAGAGAGCTGATTCTAGGAGTGGGGCGGGATATACACAAGATGAGCCTGGAGCATCTTGTACTGCTGCAAAGAAAGAACTGCTTTTTAAAAAAACCCCACAGAACAGAACGACAACAAAAATCTCAAAAGAATATAAGAACCAACTGAAAAAGCTTCCAAAGGCTAAAGGTGGAACAATCTGAGCAACAAAAATAAATACTGGATTATATACTATATTACCGTATAAAGTAATACCAGGTTTTATGCAAAGTATAAAATACCCAAGAGTCAATCAATACTGATGTAAATAAATGACTGAATAAATAAATATGAGAAAAGAGGCAAATCTCCTTTGTAGAAAAATCCCCCCAAATTTATGTACATACCACCGTTAAGGAGGTAGAATATAATACCCCACACATTAAGAGTGCGTTTCATACAATGACTTTCTTCTAAAAAGTACAATATACAAAGTGGGGGTAACTTTACAATGTACAGACTTGACTGTCAAAAGCCAGGTGATCAAAGTTAACATCAACAATGGTAAGGCAGATTAATAATATCTATTCTTGATACAAGAGCTGCACTTTACCTCAGTGGTCTTTCTCCCCCAGACACATTACCCAGTTGAATAACGATAAAAGGACCACACAAACCCCAACTGAGGGACAATCTACAATCCCCTGCTCCTGTATTCTTGCCTGGAGAATCCCATGGACAGTGGAGCCTGGCAGGCCATGGTCCACGGGGTTGCAGAGGCAGACACAACTGAAGCGACTAAGCACGCACGCAGCACTACAATCTCGTGACCTGATCTCCTCAAAACTATCAACCTGTCATCAAAAATGAGGAGTCCTTGAGAGAAACTTTAAAAGAGGACACATGACAACTTAAGTTTGGATTTATTCCAGGATGGAATCCTGGGATAGAAAAAGTACTTACGAGAAAACTGAGACAATCTCTACGTTACGAGAAAACTGAGACAATCTCAATACACATTAGTTAATAATGTATAAATACTGGTTCATGAATTGCGACAAATGTGCCATACTAATGTAATACGTTAATATTGTGGGAAACTGGGGATAGTGTACATAGGAGTCTGTACACTATTTCTACAATAATTGTTAGTCTAAAACTATTCTAAAATAAGAGTTTATTATAAAATAATCAAAGAATATTGTGCTATAGTATTCTTACTATATAATATGCATTGTTTTGTTAATATCAATACAAACTTACACTATTAAAATAATTTGTCTTCATGCACTTGGAAAAAATAATATGACTGGCAATTTAACTGTTATAAATATTTATATTTAAAATCCTATATTACAAATTCCATGAACTGAAACCTTTCATACTATCAACTTGGAAATTCAATCAATATTTAGGTGTCAGGAACTGAGATAGGTCTGTGGGAGTCAATGAGCCAAAAAATATAAGATGTGGTCCCTCTCTGCATGGAAATGGAGAGGGTGGAAAAGAAAGGCAACTATACGATCACATATATAAATGTAAACTGCAACTGTGGTAAATGTACGATGTTACTGTCTCATTGGGGAGGTTAGATTATGTCCTAAAGAAGCAAAACTTCAATTGAGGTGTGAAGGACAGTTAGAAGCCAACAAGTAAAACGAAAGTAAAGAAAGAGTGGTCTAGACAGGGAGAAAAGCATGTGCCAAAGCCGTGTAATGCAAGGAGCAAGAGGGGCGCAAAGGACTGATGAAGGCCAGCACGGGTGAAATGAAGAGCTAAGGCTGGAGGGCTAAGCACTGCTACGGAGTTTTGTTTTTATCCAAAAAGCAATGAGAAGCCCTAAGAAGACTGGGAGGGAGGAGGGAGGAGTTGACATTCAGATGTGTATTTCAAACTAAATCACTGTGCCTTTAGGATGGATAATGGATTAGAGATGATCTGAAGGAGAGGTTCGTAAACAAGAAAGAAGGCTACTGTAGAAATTTCAGGCAAGATTATGGTAACAAAGTAAAGTGGCAGTAGTGGAAATGGGAAACACTAGACAGACTGAAGAGATATTTAGAAAGTAAGACTAATAAAAACGTGTTGACAGACTGGACATATCAGGGAGAGGGAGTGAATGAGCATAGCTCCTACTTTCCTGGATTTTCCAACTGGAAAGATAATGGAGTCATTCACTAAAATAAAAAACAAAGAAAGAGGAAAAAACATATCAGGGCTGGGGGTTGGGAGTGAGGGAGAGATCAGTTTAGTTTCAGACCTCGTATAATAGATAATATATTCCAGAGAGGTGCCAACTTAAAAGATATACAGATCAAGAGCTCAGAGGCGATAGAAAACACTCACATCCTTAGAAAAGCTGACATCTTTATCCTAGAAAAGCAGCTAACCGTAATCCCCAAACATCCAAGGAAAATATTAAGACTGACCATCTGGATTTAGTTAAAACAAAAAGCTGAGAAAAACACGGGAGTAATATTTCATCAGCTAAAACAAAAACTACACAGCATGCCAAACAGAGATTTAAAAGAATCTTGTTTCAATGGTATATTTATTATGTCACCAACCATACAGTATTTTAAAGTTCTAGCAGGGCTGGCCAATGTCTTTGGAAATATTCAACACCTGTGCTGGGCAATAAAGTGGCCACTCCCCATCCTGTTTCATCTTAACTAATTCAAACAGCCACATGTGGCAAGTGGCTACTCTGTCAGACAGCGGCAGTTTAGAGCTTTCTCATGAATTTCATCTAATCCCCAACATCTACTTTGTGAATTAACTGACAACAGGTGTGAGGGATAGAAGGATTAAAGAAGTAGAAGCTTTCATTCCATTTGCTTATTATTTCAATTTTTCTTTCAAGAATATATCTTAGTTGTAATGCCAAAAATATGCTTAATTTTACAAGTAAATAATACACTGTACAGAAAAATGAGGAAATACAGAAAAAAGAAAAACAAAAATAATCTATAAACGTACCTTTAAGAAATAATCTACAATTTACATGTAGTCAAATATGAAGAGGATCTACCTTTTTAGCCCTTTTGTTAGAAGGAGCACCAATGGCTTAAGTTACTCTCTCTGAGTTTTACCACATTTCTTCTCTCCCCCATCCCCAACACTTTGGAGACCCTATGAAAAAACCATCATCTCTAGAACTCCATTTCAAGGCTGCCAAAAATAAACACTTAATAGTCCTCTTGCTTATCTCCCTTTCACCACCATCACCCTCTGCCACCAATGCCTCACACTTTAACTAGAAACCACAATGTCACAAAATCATTTAGTCACTTCAGTGAAACAGAGTACAAGCTTTGCAGTACCTTTGTGAGTCTCCTTTAATTAGCCCAATTAGTTGACTAATTATTTCTGCTGGTTTCTACACCTGTTCCTTTATTTAACAGAAAATAAGAATACCTGTAACACATAAAGCATCTATAAAGCGTAACGCCTAGCCAGAGGAGTACTCAATAAATGACATCTATTATAGACTGCTTATATCCTGGTGCTATCCTAGATACTTAACATAGAGCTCTGAAACAAAACAGAAAGCCATCCTAGAGGTTATATTCCCCTGGCTTAGCGCCCAGGAATCTTTCTACCTGGGATGTGAATTCCTGATCCATCCTTTATTAGGTACTTTACAAAGTACTTTATCAGAATACCATCCTCCTCTTCTCTTGGACAAAGCTTTTCCAACCAATGTGCCAAGAATGATTACGGATGTGCTGAAACACTGACCCCCCCGCCACTTCCTGGGCCCCTCAGCCTTCAGGGAGCCAGGAGACTGCCATACAAATAACCATTTTATGTGTGCCACGATGAGGAAAAGTTTGGAAACCTTGCTCTAACACACTATCTCATGTTGGCAGAATGGTGGACCTGGCAGCTTCCTTCCTCTAGATGATTTAGGTCTCACCACCAACTCTGTTACTCTTACAATCCTGCTTCAAAGACAGCAAGCAGTGTCACAGTTCTCCCAAAGGATCAAAAAGGATCAAGCCTGAACATCAAGGAGCTGCGAGTCCAACACCACATAGATACACAAAAAAATGAAACAAAAACTCTCAGGTGACAATATGGCAAAGATGCTAACAAATTTTCACAAAACATGTGAGCAATTTCCAGCAATATCTGCCTGTAACTATTTTAAGGCAAAAGTTTAGAAGTAACGGAGGAAAGATTAAAGAGAAAGTCACAAAGGAAAGAGAAAACGAAAATGCGTACTTTTGAGAGGAGAGCTGAGGATTTAAGAGCTGCTCAGTGGCTTCCATGACTGGCTAAAGTTAGGAGACACTAAAGAGAGCACGATTGTTTTCAAGTTAATTTGCTTGACAGTCTTTTTTCATACTTCCTAGAACTAATGCTGGTGAATATCTGACTTTTAGACCATTATCGTCCCTAAGTCATCATCGTCCATATTTTGTGGAACTACTCTTTCCAGTCTGCACATATATTATTAGTTTTTCATCCATAACCATATTCTCAAATTCCCTATTAAATTTGCTTACTCCATCCTGAATTTATTCCTTACCCCATCCCAAATTCACCATTCTGGAATGTATTTATACCTCCAGACTCATATAATGCTAAGTTTATTACTTAAAGCCTTTCACGTTTTCCACTCCTCATATCACCTCACACACACAAAGATTTATATCTACCCCATAGGAAAACTATCAAATAATACTCCATAGGCCTCCTCCAAATTCATTTCTTTTTGTCATACTTTTTGATATGATATGAAATCAGGTGTTCAATTGAAAATTCTTAAAGGAAGAGAACTTCTTTAATGTCTGAGAGAAAATCAGGTGAGATATCTCCAACTCATTCCAAAAAAGACGTAAAGAAAATACGGTACAAGCAGGCTGGAGTAGTAGTTGCCTGGATTCAGTAGGTCATTGTCTGGATTCAGACAACCCAGGTTCAATCCTGGCTCCACCAGTGTAACTGTGAGCAGATTAGCTTCAGTTAATCATTTAGTTCCAGTTTCTTCATCTGTGTGTGTGTGCTCACTCAGTCGTGCCTGATTCTTTGCAACCCCATGGACTGTAGCCCGCCAGGCTCCTCTCTCCCTGGAATTCTCCAGGGAGAAATACTGGTGTGGGTTGCCATGACCTCTTCCAGGGGATCTTCCCGACCTAGGGATCAAACCTGTGCCTATTGCATCTCCTGCACTGGCAGGTGGATTATTTACCACTGCACCACCTGAGCAGCCCCTCTTAATCTACAAAAATGAAAATGTTAGTGAAGTCATAAGGTTGCTGTGAGAATGAGATGAGATAATCACGTAAAGTACTTAGCATAATGCCTGGCACACTGTAAGCAAACAAATGTTATGGTGTCAGATATCAATCTTCTGATTTCCTCATTACCTTGGAAGGAAACAAATTTAGCATGATTGATTTTTTTATAAAGTTATGTTTTCTGCTGCCCCCAAAGTAAGGATGCTTACTTTTATAGAGGGAAAATTAATTTTTGAGCAGAAGACACGAGTCACTCTGTATGGACTATGATGAGCTGTATAGTTCTCTTTAAGTTTAAACGTTCCATAAAATAGGCATCAAACATTTTAGAATGACATTCCTTGATCAACTCGTTATCCAATCAGCAAATTTCAATATGCACTCTAAACTTACATTAAGTTTGGAAGGATACTAACTTATTCACAAAAGAGAACTATCATTAAATTCTTAATCTAGAGGTAATATGGAGAGAAAGGAGATGTCAAGATGAGTAGCAGCATGCCAAAGACTTAAGAGACCACACCACTGAATCATGCTCTGCCCTTAGAAAATGAAAACAAAGTACAGTAGTTTAAACTTTTACTCTGAGCTATACCCAGTGGGTTGGTGATATTTAATATGTATTCAATAATCATAAGCATGTCAATTTATAAATCCACTGGATCTCTACAACATTGGCCACAGACAGCTATCCCTAAAAAGAAACCTCAAAACCACAAATCAGGAACTAAGTAAGTAGGCAGTCTAACTTCCTTCTCTAGGTCTAGGAAGGAATTTAGAAACACTGAAATTCTGAAGTACCTAGAGATTTCATCACTATAAAGCTAGAATCTCTGCATTCTACTCTCCACGGTGCCCAAACTAGGTATGTAGAGTTTGAAAAGAAAAAAAAAAAGCTCCACAAAAAAAAAGGGGGGGGAGGTTTCATTAACTTCAAGAAGACACTGCCTAAGGAGTGGTTTTTAATCTCTGGAGGTTATATATCTCATTTAAGAATTTTCTTCAGAGGGGAAAAAATGCACTGAAACAAACCTTTGCCCATAATTTGGGGGGTGGGGATGAGGAAGTCCCCTGAAAGTCACAGACCATGGACTCGCTAAGGCATGACCCAGGATTTAGGCAAACCAATTTATCAATCTGAAAAAGAAGGAAAGTAACTGAGGCAGAGATTTTAATATAAAAAATAAAATATGATTAGAAATATTTTCTGTTTTCTCAGCTAATGAGTGTTAGACCTGGTGGCTGGGAGGGAGAGTTGAGCAAGGAAAAAAAGTGGGATTAAAACAGAACTGACGGGTAATCTGTTGTCTTCAAATCCAAAGAGCAGCAATAAAACGGCCAACTTCTGCAGCCTTAACACAGGAAGGATTTAACAGAACCAATTCTCGTCCACATTCCCACACCGGTGAGGTTAATTAAACAGCAAATGGGAACACACACACACACATTTGCCACATCTGCAAGTGAAAGTGCAAGTTTAACCAAAGTCCTTCAAATCTTCCATCTTTTTCCTCCTTAAGAACGGACTTGGAGAAATTACATGCTTTAATCTAGGAGAAAAGGAAGGAAGGGGGACAGAAATCCTAAAAGGGGGCGGGGGGGTGTTTAAAAGGATGTGCAGGAAGTGGGAACTACAAACTTTTTGAGATCAAAGGGCTCAAGAGGGCGGATAAGAATACAAAGGAAGTAATAATAAAATAAAGTAAAAGGGAAAAGCGTCTAGAAACTGTTCTTTAAAAAAACCAAACAACAACAACAACAAAATCTCTTTCCTTTTCCCTAGACACGTCAACAGTAGTAACTTGGCAAAGAGGAACGGACGAGACGACAGCACAACTTCCTTCCCCAACTCCAGCATTCCTCGGACGGCCTCGCCAGCACAGTCAGGCTGGGGACATTCCCTCGCAAGGCTTCTGCCTGCACCACAGCCTGAGGAGCCCCTAGTAGGGACTGTCGCTGCGGGAGGGAAGTGGCGGATGCGGGGAAAGCAGCTCAGCAATACAGGCTGGACACCAGACCACTCGGAGACTCGCTCGAGAAGCCCCGGCTCCTGCAACCCCTTTCCCCACTCGACGCACTCACAGCCCGGAGGGTGCCGCCCTGGGAGCGCCGGTCCCGCCTGCGCACCCGGCCGCGCCGGGGCACACTCAGGGCGGCGAGAGGGACGAAGGGGCAGAAACGCAAGGCCGAGCACCCGCTGGAGAGGCGGCACGCGCGGCCCGCGGGCAGAAGCGCCCCGCGGAGGCACGGAACGGCGAGCCCCGGGCCACGCGCCCGCGGCCGCCGCCCCCTCCCGGCCGGCCGGCCCCGCCCTCACCTGCGCGCAGGGGCGCCGGCGGCGCTCCCAGAGGGCTGTCCCCGCCTCGCTCCCCGACGGCGCCTCGGCCCGGCCGGCAGCGAGCGGAAACGCGGCCTGGGCCTGCTCCTTGCTCCGCTCGCGCCGGGCGCCTCGCTCTCCGGGGCGGGGAGCGACAGCAGCTGTCACAGCCCCGCGCCGACCAGCCTCCGCGGACGCGCGGCCGGCAGCCCAGCGCCCGGCGGCCCGCAGCTCCCGCACCGGCGCGGCGGAGCCGGAAGTGAGCGGCCGGAAGTAGGCTGTCCGCGGCCCCGGCCGGCCTCTCTGCCCCGCGCCCGGCCGGCACGGCCGCGTCTCGATGGTGCCGGCGCCCTCCCGCGAGGCCCCCTCCGGGGCGGGCCCGCCCCGCCCACCGCGGCCCTAGCAACCACATCCGGGCCTCCGCGGGCGCCGCGGCCGGGGTCTCTCTGGCCGCCGCCAGCTCGCCGAGGCCGTGCGCCGGGTCGGGGCGCCCGCCCGCCTCGAGCGGCCGGAGGTCCGGGGGCGCCCAGCGTCGCGGGCTCACTCACACACCCCCGCCTCGCGCGCCAGGCCTCCCCCGGCCGACGGCGCGCCGGTGGCGGGAGGGCGCCGCGCGACCCCGCAGAGCCCGAGCCGCCTGCTCCGCTGCCGGAGCGCACGCCGAGGCTTACTCCAGCCCCGCGGGCGCCGAGAGCGCGGGGGCGGCGCGGGCTCCGGGCGCGGCCGGGCTGCGGCGCCCCGCTGTGCGCTCCCGGGCGACGCAGCCCCGAGTCGCGGCTCGCTCCGCCTTTGGGGTCACGTTCTGCCCTGCTTGCTCGCGGAGAGGGGAGCCGCGGTGCTGGCCCCCCCTGCTCCCCTTTACGCCGAGGGCCGATCTCTGCTCCCTTTGCTTGCCTCGGTACTGCAGAGACCACCGCCCCGGCTACGGACGCCGCCGAACAGTCCTCTCGGACCCCGCTGTCGCCTGCTAAGCGAGGCCCCCGCCTGCCCCCCGGCTCCGCGGCCCGTGCCCGCACAGTAGGCTCGGCCGCGGTGCTAGACGCCCGGAGCCCCTTTGCGTGCAGTACGTACCGGTGGTCCCGCCGCGCTAGGCGCCCTTCCAGCCTCCAGACTGCTTTTTCTGCCCTGTCACTTGCAGAAACGCCAAGGTTAGCAGCGCACCCCGTGGAATCTACCCCTCTAGACCGTACTTCTCACCTGCGTTCACAGGAGCTGACAAGACATTTTTAGTGGCTGAGTGCCCGGAGGCAGAATTCTGCCTCTCCGGATTCGTAGGGAGTTTCAGCCTAGTCAACCATACATCCCTGTACAAATACGTCTCCCCTATCTGTGAAGAGGAAATGCACCACACATGTTTCAAAAGTGAATACAAACGTCTATTGTCTGAGATTTCCAGGACACCTTCTCTGACAAAAACCATAATGAAGTCCCGAAACATAAATCTGTGGTTGCGTGCTGAATCGCTCCACTCGTGTCCGACCCTTTGCTATCCCATGGAGTGTAGCCCGCCAGGTTCCTCCTCCATGGGGACTCTCCATTCAAGAATACTGAAGTGGGTTGTCGTGCCCTCCTCCTGGGGAAATGGATTAATATATATTTTCGTTCATTTAGCTTTAGTTCTACAGTTTACTGTGGATTTTCTGCTTCAGAGCATTCCTGTTAGACTTCCCAATTATAAGAGAAGGATCCCCATCTAGAATAATTACTGCCTTCATGATATAGGAACAGAATGGAACTTAGTAGCAAGTACAAGGATTAGAGTTTCAGAAGGATGACTAGGAAGACGTGGGTGACAGAGCTCTAGAAAGATGCGTACTTAACTGTTTGAGCTGGCTGGGGCTATAACGATTCCTGCTAGCTGTCTCTTCAGTTTGGGGACCTTTAGCTAAAGTTTTCTATTAGACCATTAGGCTCAGAAGTATTTCTGATTTTAAAAAGGTAGACACGTGGTTTAGTTATTTGTCCTTAGCTGGATAGTTTTCTTGGCAGCTGCTGGTTTTGATAGAAATTCAGATGTGATTGGAACTAATGCTAACTTCTACTTGGTGAGGGTGCTGTAAATCATTTTAGGTAGTATGCAGTTAGTCCTTATATTAATACATAGTGTTATGCTGTGCAAGGCTGGCTATACACAGGATTAATCCTCCTATGATTTCTGTTACCCCCAGGGAAATTAGAAAGTAGAAAGGCCTGAGGGATACACTGGAAATTACTTCAGCTGGTGATGGAAAACAGTGAAAGTCTATGCACTTTCCTTGGGAAAAAAGGAAGTAGTAGCTATTATTCTTGGGTTTGGGGAAATTTTTTCATGCTGACTCTAAAGACTATTTTAAACCTAATCCTGCGTAGATGGAGATTCTCTCTCACTCTTTGCTTCCCTCCCTCCCCCTTTTCCTTGATCCCTCCTTCCCTCTCCCTCACTTTCTCTCTCCCTGTTTCCCTACAGCTTGGGGAATTCTTCCTGCCCATTCTCCTTGGGAAGAATAGATTGCTCTTTTTCTTTTAATTGGCATTGCGTTTGGAGAAGTATAACAAGAAGGGAACTGCTGCCTGCCATATATACTTATGACAGGGGGTTTATCTAGTCACTTACCTTTGCACTGCTATTGGCTATTATTCAGCTTTAGAAAAATCTGGTACCATTTATTCCCTTGGCTTATGGGGGAACTGTAGCAGCCCACTTTTTTATTTATTGACCAGGAAGAAAAGGAGGCAGTGGGTTAAAGGATATTGTTATTTTCCCTTTACAAGTGAATTCAATGGGCATAGTCTTTTCTCTTTGCTTTAGATGTTGAGTACTGTATTCTGCTCATCAATGTTATTTCCTCAAAAGAGAGAAGAAGGTGTGACCTTCAGGCCTTTTCTAGAGGAATTCTGGTAGTGTCGCAGCACCAGACAGCTTCCTTTTCATGAAGACATATTTAGTTACTGACTGCACAGTGTAGTTCTCTGAAAGTAAACCCTTTATTAAAGGGTACTGATTAATGCAATGTTTAAATAAGCCCATGTAAAGTAGAATAGGTAGAACATAAAGTAGAAATTGTTTTAACTACAAAGGGAAAAACTTATAATTCCATTGTCTACAGTTAACATCAACATTTTGGTCAATATCTTATACAAATATTTTTTCTTCATTTATTTAACAAATTGTTATTGGGAACCTACAGTTAGCTGGGCACTAAGCACTATATGAATAGCCATGAGCCTCTGCCCTCGTGGAACTTTCAGTATAGGTTATATTTGTTGGCATGCAATTTTGTATTTTGCTTTTCCCTTAATATTGATATATTATGATATTTCCCTCATATCATTAAACATTCTCCTTCAGTGGCTCAATACTATTTTAACACATAGATATTCCTTAAGTTATTTATCTAATCCTTTTTGTTACATATTTGGATTACTTTAAGTTTTCTCTATAGTTATAAAACAACCATGTAGGAAATAGTCTTGTGTGGTATAATTCTAAGATGAATTCCAATGACTTTCACCTTGTGTAATTCCTTCCTCTGCGAACATGATAGGACATCATTCTATGATTATGTTATATTATATGCAAGAGAAATTTTGCAGTTGTAATTAAAGTAACTACTCATTGACTTTGAGTTACTCAAAAGGAAGTTAATCTGGCAAGTCCTAAACTGACTACATGAGACTTATATTTTATTTATTTTTATCATAGTATCATTGATTTGTAATATTATATTAGTTTCAAATGTATAAAATAGTGATTCAATATTTCTATAGATTATATTTCATTTAAAGTTATTACAAAATAATAGCTACATTTTCCTGTGGTATACAATATATCCTTGTTGCTTATTTATTTTATACATAATAGTTTGTATCTCTTAATCCCATACACTTATCTTGTCCCCCTCATTTCCCTCTCCTCACTGGTAATCACTAGTTAGTTCCCTGTACCTGTGAGTCAGTCTCTGTTTTGTAAGATACATTCCTTTGTTCTAGATTGTACACAAAAGTGATAACAAGAGTGTTTGTCTTTCCCTGACTTATTTCACAAAGCATAACACCCTCTAGGTCCATCCACATTCTTGCAAATAGCAAAATGTCATTCTTTTTTGTGGCTGAGCAATATTCTATTATGTATTTATACGTCTTTATCCATTCACCTGTTGATAGACACTTAGGTTGCTTCCATATCCTGGCTATTGTAAGTGATGCTGTGATTAACAGTGGGGTGTGTGTATCTTTTCAAATTAAAGTTTTTGTTTTCTTCATACACACACACACACACACACACACAGAGCACTGAATTGCTGGATCATATGGTAGTTCATTTCCAGTTTTTTGAAGAACTTCCATACTGTTTTCCGTATTATTGCACCAATTTGTATTTCTGTCAACAGTGTACAAAGGTTTCCTTTTCTCCACATCGTTGCCTACGTTTGTTATTGTTTTTGATGATAGCCTTTCTGACAGGTTTGTGGTGATATCCTATTGTGGTTTTGATTTGCATTTTCCTCAGGATTATGATGTTGAGCATCATTTCATGTGCCTGTTGGCCGTCTGTGTATCTTCTTTGGAAAAATGTCGAATCAGATCCTCTGCCTATTTTTAATTGGGTTGTTTGGTTTTTGCTATAGTGTTATATGGGCTATTTATATAGCTTGGATATTATCCCCTTCTTGGTCACATCATTTACAAGTAAGCTGTCTTTTCATTTTGTCGATGGTTTCCTTTGCAGTTCAAAGCCTTTAAGTTTAATTGGGTTACATGAACCTTTTAAAAGCATAGAGTTTACTCTAGCTGAGGGCAGCAGAGGAAACTAGAGAGATCTGAAGCTTGAGAGATATTTGACATGAGAAAGGTTCTCTGTTGCTGAAATAAAGAGGACCCCAGGCCAGTACCTGAGAGAGGCCTCCAAGAGCTAAGGGTAATCTCTGCTCACCGTCAACAAAAACACGGGGACTTCATTCCTACAACCACAGAAGTCTAAATTCTTTACCAGCTGAGCCGCAGGTGAGCCCAGGAATACTGGAGTGGTTAGCTTATTCCTTCTCAAGCAGATCTTCCCAATCCAGGAATCAAACCAGGGTCTCCTGCATTTGATCAAACCAGGCGGGCAGATTCTTTACCAACTAAGCTATCAGGGGAGCCCACAAATAACCTGAATGATCTTGGAAGCAAATTCTCCTCCAGCTTCTAGAGCCCAGCCTGACTGACATCTTGATTTCAGCCCTGTAAGACACTAAGCAAAGGACTCAGTTAAGCCCACCTGGACTTATAGCTAGTTCTGTGAGATAATAAATGGATATTGTTTGAAGCCACTAAATGTCTGTTAATTTGTTACACAGCAATAGAAAATGAATCTATTTGTAAGATAGATTATTTTTACATCTATAATTTTGAGGGAGATGGGAGAATAAAATGGTAGGTGTGGACTTGCTGGATTAAAAGTTATGCACATTTTTAAAGTTTTCATATTATATTGCTAATCTGCTCTCAGTAAGCTTTATTCCATTTACATGCCTCCTAGCAATGTATGTTACTGCATCTTGGCAAACCCTAGATACTGCTGTTTTGATAAGCAAAAACAAAAAGGTAGCTCCTGTTTTGAAGGAAGATCTATATTTCTCTTACTACCAGTAGAATGGACAATTGTTTTCTATATTTGGTCAGTTGGTAAGTCTATTTTAGTGAGTTGCCTAGTCTTAGTCTTTAGTTATCTTTAGGAACTACTTTCTAAAGTATAGAAAAAGTACAGAGAAAGTAGTTCCTAACTACTAATAAGTAGTAGTACAGCATTTCTCCACTATAATATCTTCAATATCTTAGCGACTGTTTTTATTCAGTCGCTAAGTAGTGTCTGACACTTTGAGACTCCATGGGCTATAGGACACCAAATTCCTCTTTCCTCCACTGTCTCCCGGAGTTTGCTCAAATTCATGCCCATCTTCAAGGAGTAGCATGATTGAGAGAATGATTACTTCTAAGAAATATTAGCTGCTACCATCATTCCCTCCAAAAAACCCAGCCACTGTATTGTGGGAGAATGGAAAATTCCCACTCTCAATGAATTCAGCTTCATTGATTAGGCAGTATTGCCTAACTTTGCTAGGGAAAAAGCCTAGCTTGTCTGATTTGGCGTTGGAAATTTGGTTGTTTCAGGAATAAAGATGTATCACATCTTACCATGGAAAACTGTAACTTAGACAACTGTTTTAGAAGGAAATATATACTGTTAACTCTCAGGAAAAAAATCCTACTATCTTCCTAAAAAAAGTATCACTATTTTCAATTTGATCAAGATAATCATCTCTGATTTTGTGTATTTTATTGCTTTATTTGGAATAGGGTATGGGAGAAAACTCAAGTCACTTTTTCTGTAATCCTTATTATTTGAGATGATAGGGTTTATACCTGACAAATGAAATAAAATGGAAGGAAAGAAGAGGAAGAAAGAAATAAAAGAAAAACAACCAAACAGAAAGAAGGAAGGGATTCCCTTTTACTCTTGGAGAGTAGTTTTGCTTGATTTTGACTTTTCTTAAAAAATCAGTTCTTGCTGCCTAAATTTCTGAAGGTTGGTATCCTTCCTAATAAGAGAAAGATATTATTTTTTATTCTGAAATAATGGTATATTTTTAGGATATTGTAGAAAAATATGCAGGTAGGTTCAAGATATAAGAATTTTTTTAGTTGAATGGTCAAAACTTATTTGCTTAAAAAGTCAGCTCACCCTAAAATTGGAATGGGGTATGATTTCTGTTTATGTCCCCAGAATTCATAATGGCTGTTCTCCTGTGGAAAGCTTACACTGCCTTTTGGGGTGTATGTAGAGGGGGATAGCTTTGAAAAGGCATTGAAAACTCTAGCTTGGTGCTGGGGGCATAGAATGTGTAACTGTTGGAGGAGCCATGCCACATGTACAAAGAATGGTGGACTTGACCTTGGAAAGCCTGGATTCTGAACTGCTTTCAACCATGTTATAAGCAATTTCAACTGCTCAACCATATAAGAGCTTGGAGACCCAGGTTTACCTTCCTCCTGAGTTGTTTGGAATACAGGAAGTAAAGCAGTTTGGAAATGAACACCCTAGGCTCTCATTATTAAGGTCTTTTTTGCAATAACAGCAACAACAAAAAAGGCTCCTTTACTGGCTTTATTTCCTATAATAAAAATTATTTCTTTGATTTGGACAACAAAGGCAGAGGAATTTTGGTAAAGTTTTGTGCAAAAACAAAAAAAAAAGAAAGAAATGCATGTGTTATCTTGAAACCTCCAAGGACAGAGAGAAAAACTAGAGGAATGGAGTGTCTACCCTCTCACATGGAAGGAAGTAATCCCCCTCCCCAACACCCCCCCCCCCCCCCCACCCCCCCCCTCATCAGATTAGCTTGTTTCCTGGCCTGCAGGAGGCCCAAAGCCTGTGGATTCTAGTGAAGGAGATGCTACCTGGGAAGGCAGGGGCCAGCCCATGTAGGGTGACCATTCTCACTGCACTATTTGGCTTAAGAAGAGTTCTGCTTTCAGTATATTTAAGGTAGGAGTCTTGCTATCATTTGAAGTAGGATTTCATGAAATCTCAGAATTTTATAGACTGACACAGCAGACACATTAGAGGGAAGATAATAATGATGACAGTGAAAGTGATAGTCGCTCAGTCATGTCCAACTCTTTGCAACCCCCTGGATTATACAGTCCATGGAATTCTCCAGCGCAGAATATTGGAGTAGGTAGCCTCTTCCTTCTCTAGTGGATCTTCCTAACCCAAGGATCAAACCCAGGTCTCCAGCACTGCAGGCGGATTCTTTACCGGCTGAGCCACAAAATGATGATGAGGTCATCAAATATTTATTGAACACTTTGTAAGGTGCTAAATACTGTGCTAAGTGCTTTACACGCCCTCCTGGAATCTCACTGAGTGTGCTGTTACTCCATGAGGTACATGCTGTAGTCACCTTTATTTTACAGTGAGGGGGCCAAGCTTCAAAGGCTTAAGTGAACTACCCAGGATCACAGTAAGTACGAAATGGCAGAGTCGCTTGTCCACTCCGGTGTGTCTGGCACCAAAGCCCATCTCCTCACACTGTGATAAGCCCTTTATTTGACAGATAAAGAAGTAGAAGAGGTCCTGAGAGGTGAAAACCATGATCTCCCTCCTGCTTTTGTTTTTTCGGCATTATATCTTCTTAGTAATTTGTTTATTCCCATGCGTTTTGTCAAGGGTTTTCTGGCCTCTGTGCATCCGGCCAATGTGTCAAAGTGACGAAAAGTTACTAGAGTTTTAAGGGACTAGAATAAGATTTCAGTTTTTAAGAAGTGTAATGGGATCCCTTGATTGGATTTTTAGTGAAGCATTTTCTACCAGACTCCTATACAGGGGACGCCGTCTCCCATGTGCTATTAAAAGTCAGACCTTGTGACCACTGTCTGACTATGTTTTTCTTTTAGAGAAGCCGGAGGGGCAGCCTGTGACTTCATGGGAAAAGCAGCCACCAAAGATCTCCCCAGCATCATTTTTAGTTCTCTAATTTTGGTAAGCTCACATTTTTAAAACAGATTAAATTTGTCTGATTTAGTCCAGAAGTATATATTACAAAGCATTCAAAGGCAAATGAGAACTCAAGGGGTCAGAGCAGAGCTCGAGAGCTTTTCACAGAGACACCATTTGGGCGGTAAGCATTTCTTCTGGAAGCTTCAGTTACCATATTTTTAGAAACATGTTCCCATTCTTTTCATTATTATTAAAAGCATAACTAATTAATATAAATATTTTTTGATATTAAGTTGACATGTCATTGTTAAAATTCCTCTTTTTTTTTTTTTTTTAAAAAATGTTTCAAGTGACAGAGGATGTTGTCGAGTCTTAGAAGGGTTCTACCATTTTCTTCTCCGCCCTAAAGAGACTTGGAAATTAGCGGCTGACATTTTGCATGAAATTTCTGAATGCTTTTCTTCTTATCTCTGAGGCCTTCTGTGGAGAATTAAGAGGAGGTTGAATGCTTGCATGGATAAAATGGATCATCTTAAAGGATTGAAGTTCCAAAAATACATCAGCAGGACTGGACAGGTTTGACATAATGAGATTTCTATTTTAGCTTGACTTCTGGAACTCCGAATAAACTGAACTGCACAAGGTCCTAGGGAGGAGGTTTCTCTTCTAAAATATTCTAGCTGCAGATAATATTTTTCTTACTCAGATCCTTTGAAGAAACATATTTATTCATCCATTTCCACAGACATGAGACTATTAGACACTGACCAACTTTTAATATATGCAGTGGCATAGAAAGCAATCTGTATCATACTGGAAAATAAGTTTTCCTAAAGAAACAGACCCAGAGAGAGACGACACGTCTACATAAGCACAGGGTGAGATGGCAGAAGCTCCTGCAGGCGCCTCAGCTCTGCCCGTAACTGTGAAGAAAAAGAAAAGTCTTTCCATTGAAGAAAAGATTGACATCATAAATGCAGTAGAAAGCGGTAAGAAAAAGGCAGAGATTGCCGCTGAGTATGGAATAAAGAAAAATTCGTTGTCTTCTATTATGAAGAATAAAGACAAGGTTCTGGAAGCCTTTGAATCACTGAGATTTGATCCAAAGAGAAAAAGACTGAGAACTGCTTTTTACACAGACCTGGAAGAGGCCCTGATGAGGTGGTATCGGATCGCTCAGTGTCTGAATGTGCCCGTTAATGGTCCAATGCTGCGGCTGAAAGCTAATGATTTTGCCCAGAAACTGGGACATAATGATTTTAAGTGCAGCAATGGTTGGCTGGATCGCTTTAAATCCAGGTATGGCCTAGTATTCAGAGCTCAACCTGTAGAAGCTACAGGTGTATCAGTAGACCCTTCAGCTGTCTGGCACCAAAACATACTTCCTTATTATTTAAATGATTATCATCCTAAAAATGTTTTTAATGTACAAGAGACTGGGCTGCTTTACCGGATGTTGCCTACAAATACCTTTGCATTTAAAGGAGAAACCTGTTCAGTTGGCAAGTTATGCAAAGACAGAATAACTCTGGTGGTTGGAGCGAACATGGACGGCTCAGAGAAACTTCCTCTGCTTCTCATTGGGAAAAACAGAAATCCACACTGCTTTAAAGGCATAAAATCATTGCCTGTGTGTTATGAAGCTAACAAAATGGCATGGATGACTGCAGATATATTTGAACAGTGGATGCAGAAGCTGGATGAGAGATTTCAAGCTCAGCAAAGAAGAGTGGTGATTTTTATTGAATCTTCTCCTGCACACCCAGAGGTAAAAAACCTGAAGTCCATTGAATTAGCGTTCTTTCCATCATGTTTATCTTCCAAATTCATAGCTATGAAACAAGGTGTTATTAGAAGCCTTAAAATCAAATATCGACATTGCCTTATTAAGAAATTTCTGAGCTCTGTTGAAGGTAGCAAAGAATTTACCTTTTCCCTTCTAGATGCAGTTGATACATTGCATCTCTGTTGGAGGGCTATCACCCCGGAGACTATTGTTAAGAGCTATGAAGAGGCAGGATTCAAATCTCAAAGGGGAGAAAGTGAGGAGACAAATGCAGAGACAGACACTGATCTTGATTTGGTTGCTGACGCCCAGGCGGCAGGAGTGGAATTTCCCGAAGGCTTATCTGTAGAAGAGTATGCTGCCCTGGATGATGACTTAGAGATTTGTGAGGCCGCACCAAGCGGTGATGCTGTATGCTCCAAAGAAAGTGAATCAGATGAAACCGGATTTTATGCTTCTGATGAGGAGGATGACGGTGGAGCTCTGGAAAGCGAACTCCCTCTACCATCAAAGAATGAGGCAATAACTGCTTTAGATACTCTGAAAACTTTTCTTAGAAGTCAGGATATGAATGATAAGCTTCATAATTCTTTAGCAGACCTTGAAATTTTTATTAACTCTTTATCATCTAAGTAATTATTTATTGTACAACACCTGAAGATAATAGAGCTTTTTATAATGTATTTTGCTATTAATAGTTAAGGTATATAAAGGGAAAATACCTCTTAAACCTAAAAAATGCCTAACCAATAATTTTTGGTTTAATTGCAGATGTCTTTGGTCTGTCTGCAGAGTAAAGTTCCCTAGGTAGATTAAATGATGAGTAAGTGAATGAAAAACATGAATTTCAATTTAGTAAGATTTTGGGGAGCAGAAAATAAATTTCACAAGCCTAATATTTGAATTATATGGCATATATGTCAAAAACAAAAAGAACTTTCCAACTATTTGATTCACACAGGTTGAATTGGTGATTGCTATTTTCTGTTTTTTTCAAGTTCAGATCATGTTGTAAGATATTTAACTTTCTACCTCGTCTAAGAACCAAAACATGTATCTATTGGTCAGATATTTATTTTTATAACTAGACTCTAAAGTATCAAGTGCTAATTTTTAAATTATTTTTCTCATGACTAGCTAATTATCCTAATAAAAATTATGAAAAATTACTGGAAAAAAACTGACGCAATTATATACCCAGATGATTAAAATTATGCATCTAACTTTCAAATTATTTCTGTGTAAGGTCAAATGAAAGACTTTGACCTTATCAGGTTTTCTCAAATCATCTATAACCAGAAGATGATATGGATTCTTCCTAAATATTTGTATGTATATGTGTGTGTGTTTAACAGAAAAGTACATTATTAAAATATGAATTAAACTTTTTATATTTTAATAAGATTACTCTTAAAAATATGAAGAAACATATGCAGTTACTAAAAAAGAAAATATGTAATTCTTAGTTTTCTGACTTTAAGAGCTGAAACTTTTAATCTATAATATTGGATTTTTTTTATTTTACTGAATTTTAATTTCAGGACAAACTGATTGTTCTTTCCCCGTATTTTGATTTTTTTTTTTTCCAAATTCAGTGGGTAGCATTTTGGATTAACTTTCTGTTTGAGGAAGTTTTGTATTCAGAATGTTTTAAAATATTGTATGAAATTATTTATATTCCATAAAATAGTCTTTAACCAGTAGAAAAATATAACAATGTGTCTGACTTTTTTGTTGTTAAATTTTAAATACATTTAAGTTATTGCATCTAATTTAGTGTCCCTTTTGAAAAGTATTTTGATGATGTATAAAACATTATACCGATGATTTTTATTCTGAATTATTAGTCTGCCAACACAAGACACATTTGGAAGTGACTATTTATAGAAAGTATTTTTATTTTCCACTGTTGACTTACTTTGCATTTGAGATTTAGTAGTTTGTTAAGCCTGAAAAATGTATTAATATTAATTTTAGAATAAAATATAGATTGTTTATATTTAACTAAAAGCATTTTTATTAATGACTTGTTTTAAAATTTTAATATGATGGAATCATGGATGTAAATCATGGACCTTGATCTCTCTTAAGAGCCCCACTTGTAACTAAAGTACCCGGTAAATACTGAGCCCTCAATAATTTTTTTTCTCTTTCTTTCTCCACTTCATACCATTTGGATGTCAAATATTTTATTTAATCATTCCAGATATTTTATGACATAAGAATTATTATCTCCATTTTTACAGATGAGGGAATTAAAACTTGAAACGTTGATTTTGTTAAAATCTCAGGACGAAAACTAAAATGCAATAGTTCCTCATCACCTAGTCCTGTGTTCTGCTAACTATATACCACAATACTTCTTTTCTGTACTCTATAAAAGAAAATTCTATGGGGTTTTTTTTCCCCTTGAACTTAGGGTTCTGAGGTCAAAGTATTTCAGAGACTAACCTGAGTCTTTGCTGATAACTGTAGTCATACCTCTCTCCTAAGAACATTGTTGCTAATGAAATACCAGGACTTTCTGATTTGGTACTCTGTACCGTTTTAACACAGAAGTTCCGTGGAGTTCTAATGAAAATATTTAAAAACAACTTTCATATTCCCAAAGTGTTGAAAGAACCTACTCATTTCTTCTATATGACATCATCCATTTTTTACTACTGGGCATAATAAATCTCAAGGTGATAAAATAAGACAAGGCTCCTATGAAAACTAAGAAAAAGGTGCCCGAGATTTAAATTCAAAGAGAAACTTTAAAGTGATGGTGTACACAGTTCCATGTAGTTTGTAAGATATATAGATTTAGATCATTTTCAGAACAAAACAAAAAAGTCACTTTGCCTAAGACAGTCACTACTGCCTACCTCACTCCGGATCTAACTTCTCTATACTCAGTCAGTCTCAAGAGTTGGACACGACTGAGCGACTAACATACACACACACACACACACACACACACACACACACACACACACACACACACACAGCCAGTGTCTTTTCAAAGAAGAACTTGATTTACAATTCACTAGTTTTTCAATTAAATGTGACATTATTCTTCCTTAAAAATTCCTATTATTTCAATAATGTTTTTGCCTGTTTCTACTTCATCAAGCAACAAATCTTATGTTGAATTTGGGACACTGTTTCACTCCATCAGTGAGGGGTTTGGTTCAGGATAAAAGAGGACAATGAGTAAATCAAGGCCTGTTGGGTTTTATGGTACCTGCCTGGCTTTTTATTTGGACCTAAGAACAAATGTTAAGCCTCCCTTTTAACATATACAAAGCAGGCTAATTGGAAGGGGAAGTAAAGGAGGAGAGGAAGAGTGAAAGGAGAGCTTGCAACACAAATGCCTCAGACTTTAAAAGAAGCCTTTTCAGTCCCTCTTCCAGCAGGGGCTCCGTAGAAACTGGCAGAGAAGATGGCACCACACTTCTGCTCAGAGGGTCACAGTCCAGTGGTGGGTTGCATCTTTGTTAGCACTAAAAGTTTTCCAGGCTGAAAGCAGACAGCTACCCGAGTTTCTGGGAGGAGATCCCTTGAGAGAAAGGCCTAGGCTAAGGGCCACAGTATGCATACAGTTAAGTTCTCAGAAAGCATTTCAGTCACCGGATATATTAAATCTAGTCATAGTCCTATGCTGTCTTGCAAAAGACATTTCATTTCTCTGAATCTTAGTTTCCTACGCTCATAAAATGAGACTGACACTTCATTTGAATTTATTTTGCAGATGAAAGAAAAATTTGCATGTGAATGCTTTCAGCAAACTCGAAGTGTTCCACAGCTATAGCGAAAGACTGAAAGGTGCTTCCAGGTGACCACTCCCACATATGCCCAAGTATTAATGTTGTGGTCGCTAAACACCAATGAGAATTTTTTCATTGAAATTTCTTCTGTGCAGTAAAATAGGACAGTCAACATTTCTAGAAATATGCCATTTATCTTTAGAAATGAAAATTTTTTTCTGTTTTGAAAGAGGGAATAAGGTGACTTAAAAAGTTTCAGTTTTTTTAAAAATTGATCCTCATGGAAAGCAATTCAGTAAAATAAATGCTCCTTGCTAGTAGCTTTCTAAGTAGCCTGTCATATCACCACATTAGCTGATTGAATTGTACTGTTTCCTTGGGCTGTGTATCTGAGGGTAACCCAGAGTCTGGGGAAAGACTAATAAACACACTACTATTGTAATCTTCTTGGGCTGCAGAAATAAAATACCATTGACTGGGTGGCTTAAACAACAGAAATTTATTTTCTCACAGTTCTAGAGGCCAGAAGTCTTGAAATCAGGGTGCCAGCTGGTCAGTTTATGGTGAGGAATTTCGCCTTGGGCTGCAGACAGTCATCATCTTCCTGATGCTCATGTGACCTCTGCTTTGTCAGTGCAGGGAGAGAGAGAAAGTGCTAGGCCTCTGGTGTCTCTTCTTGTAAGAGCACTGTCCCATTGTGAGGGGCCCATCTTCATGACCTCATCTAACCCTGATTATGTTTTCAAAGCCCCATCTCCAAGTACCATCACACTGGAGAGTTAGGGCTTTAACATATGAATTCTGTCATCCAACTACCCGGTACTGATGCAAGTACAGTTGACCCTTGAAAAACACAGGTTTGAATGGCAAGGGCCCACCGAGATGTGGATTCCTTTTGCTAAAAATGTACTACAGTACTACACTGGTCCTCCGCTGGTTGAATGCATGTATACAGAGGGCACGCTGCAAAGTTATACACACGTTCTCAACATCCCTAACCCCCACATTGTTCAAGGGTTAATTTTTCACATATTAATCAGCTTCGTTTTGAAGCTGAAACTCCAGTACTTTGGCCACCCCATGTGAAGAGCTGACTCACTGGAAAAGACCCTGATGCTGGGAAGGATTGGGGGCAGGAGGAGAAGGGGATGACAGGATGAGATGGCTGGACTCGATGGACGTGAGTTTGGGTGAACTCTGGGAGTTGGTGATGGACAGGGAGGCCTGGCGTGCTGTGATTCATGCAGTTGCAAAGAGTCGGACACGACTGAGTGACTGAATTGAACTGAACTGAAAAGGACATGCATATTTCAGAACTTATTAATTAGCAGTAGCTATTAGCAAAGACTTTAAAGCTTATGAAACTTTGAGAAGAAATGGGGACATATTTCATGTCCTTGAACAAATGGGAAGACTCAATATTGAAATACACCTATTTCCTCCAAGTTAATTTCAAACAAAATCCCATTGCAGGTTTGTTGAAAATTTTGCAAAATATTGTTTGAAAATTTTGAAAAAATAATGCTGATTTGTATCTGGCAAAATAAAAATCTTTCTATATCTAAGAAATTCTTGAAAAATAAAAATAGGTAGTATTTGATCTACACCAGAAGTTTAAGCAATATGATGTTGGTGAGAGAATTAATAGGTCAATCAAAAGAATGATATATGATGTCTAGAAAAAAACAAAGAATTTGCATATGATAAAAATGGTTTTTATTCAGTGGTGAAAAAGATAGATTATTCAGTAACTGATACTGAGGCAATTGGCTAAGAGAATAGGATTTTTTAAAGTTATATTCAAAATGAATCCTAGAAGGATTAAAGACTTGGAAGGAAAGCAAAAAAAGGAGAAAGGAAGGATAAGAGGAATGGAAAAAGAAAGGACACAGAAAAAAATGAAGAGAGAAAGGAAAGAAACTTATAAAACACTAGGGGACAAAAAGGTAAATCTTTTAATAAAGAAGATCTTTTAAAAACTATGACACTCAAGTAAACACGAGTATGAAAATATTTTCAACATCACTAGAAATCAAAGAAATACAAGCAAAATGGGATAGCTTTGTGGGGAAGGTTTAGTACGTTAGAAAGATGAAGAATGATAATACTAAGTAGAGGCAGCATAGAAAAATGGATGCACTGCTGTTGGAAATAAAAATTGATACACTGTTACTATAATTATAGCTAACATGTATTAAATGCTTACTAATTACCAAACTGTGCTCAGTGTTTCACATGAAGTTACCTCACTCAATCCTCAGAATGATTTCAATTATTATCATTCTCATTTTACCAATGAGAAAATTTAAGTATAGATACAGGAAATCCCATGGACTAAGGAGCCTGGTAGACTACAGTCCATGGGGCTGCAAAAGAATCAGACACGACTTAGTGACAGAACAACAGCAGCTAATAAATAACAAAATGAAGATTGAAGCATAGAAAACCTGACTCAGAAATATGTTGTACATGATAAAAATTTATCCTAACAAAACAGAGATAACAAGAATATTTGTTTCAGTGTATCTATAGGGGCATGGGCTTCCCAGGTGGCTCAACGGTAAAGAATTCTGCCATTGCAGGAGATGCAGGGGACATGGGTTCGATCCTTGGGTCAGGAAGATCCCCTGAAGAAGGGAATGGCAACCCGCTCCAGTATTCTTACCTGGAAAACTCCATGGACAGCAGAGCTTCGTGGGCTACTGTCCACGATTCATGAAAAGCTGGACACAACTGAGCGACTGAGCACACGTGCAATACAGGGCCATAGCTCCATATCCAAAACCTTGGACGCATATATGTTTCAGACTTTCTCAGGTTTGAAAAAGACAGGATATGCATATACTTCATATTATATAACACCCCTGGGAATACTAGGGTAGCATACCACAACCAAACATTAATACTTTTGCAATGAAACATATTCACTTGAAGTCAGATACGTAAAGATTATAAATAGCTTAGTAGCTTCATAGTTTTTATTGCCAAATAAGTTCATGTCAGCCAGCTTTTACCACCACAAGGCTACAAAAAGGTTTTCAGAGCTTTTCATATTTCAGAATGCAGATAGCAGATTTGCAGTCCTATAATAACTTACAGCAAAATACCGAAAACTATCTGAATGTTTTTAAGAGAATTGATTAAATATATGTTTACATCGATGGAATATCAACATCTAAACTTTTGAAAAATTTCTTTTACTGTGTGTATTTGTAAATTTGCTTGCAAGAACTGAAGTGAATATTTTCTAAATTCAAATTTTCCTAAATTGCAAATTCTGGAACTAAAATCTTCTGATTCTTCTTGTTGAACATCTTACTGTCACCACAAGGCTAGGAAATTCCTTGCCAAATAAAACAGAAACTATACATAATATTGAACTGGTGAACAACTAGACTTACTGGTTTAACGTACTATAGATTATAATACATGTTCATCTTTGGGCATTAGCCCAATATAAGTCCAAAGAAATCAGCTTCCTTGATCGGAGAACTCTTGGCCAATTGTCAGAGAGAAAAATCAAAAGAATAAGAGCCCTATTTCATTCCACTTTTACTTATTTTTTTCTGAGTCATCAAATCCCAACAAGATCGTGTTTTGCTTTTTAAAGGACTGCTATTTAATCCCATTTTATCTTTCTAAGAGTACCTCATAAGCAGGTTGTTGATATGATTAATACCTGCTCAACTGGGGAACTAGGTGATGTTACAGATAGTCTTGTTTCCTGTATTAGGCATAAAGACCAGGTTTTGTTTTGTTTTATTTTCCTCTAACTTCCTCTATGAATGCCACTAAACTCCCCTGTTGTTAATGCAAAGTCACACCAGTGTTGCTGGCTGATGCCACACCTTATTTTCCATACTGCAAAAGAGATACCTCAGCATGGAGACAAGAGTCATGTTCATGTTACTACCTGCCCCACTGAGCAACCACTTCCAAAAAAAGATTCTGAGTTACATCTCTCAACACTTGGAGTGATTTGCAGAGAGATATTTGCCCCACCCCTACACCCTAAATATCTAGGAGAATCTCATACTGTTTGTGCAATGAACAGTCAATTACCAAGCTAAATTAAATCAAGCAAATTAGTTACCAAAAATTAAGAAAGCAAAATAAAGCAAATAATAACAAAAAAGACTCAGACCTATGCACTGCAACTATTTTAATTGTTATAAAGTCAGCCAACAATAAGCTTGGTAAAAGAAGACTCATAAGCACTATCACAAGAGAGTAATCTCTAATTTGATATACTCTAATTTTTAATTTAAAAATATAAGGAAGTATATATAAATATTTACCAATTTATATAATATGATGTTGGCTTCAGATTACCATATATATCCTTTATTTTCTTAATTTATTCCTAAATAATTCATAGCTTGATTGCTACTATGAACGTAGTTGTTTCCTTTTTAATTTTCTGATTACTGCTATTGTGGTGCTGTTGTTTAGTCACTAAGTCCTGTCCGACTCTTTGCAACCCCATGGACTATAGTCCACCAGGTTCCTCTGTCCGTGGGATTTTCCAGGCAAGAATACTGGAGTGGGTTGCCATTTCCTTCTCCAGGGGATCTTCCTGACCCAGAGATTGAACCCACTTCTTCTGCATTGGAAGGCAGATTCTTTACCACTGAGCCACCAGGGAAGCTCTACTGCTAATATAGAGACTAGTGAATGATTTTTGACTATATATAGTCACATCATCACGATTTCTTATTAATTCAAATATGTTTTCTAGTCAGATCATTTTATTATTAAAATTGAAATCATAATCTCTTGTGTTTTTTTAAATTTATACTAAGTATTTTATTCTTCTCATTCCTACTTAAAGGCCATGAAATTGTCCTCTGGATTTTCTTCTAGTAGCTTACAAGCTTTGTTTTCATATTTGGATTTATCCTGTGTGTAGTAGAGGCAAGGATCTAATCTAACTTTCTTAAAGGAAAAGTTATCACCCTCTGCTGACTAGTTTACTCTTTTGTAATGCCTTTTCTATTTATAATAAATTCCTGCACATGACTTCACTGAGAGGTCATGCTAAACAGTTTAAACCCTACAATGTCTGAGTAATTATAAAATAAATTAAATTTTAAACCAGAAGAAAGTTAATATTTAAGGGGAAAGATTGTTGTTTTCCTGCTACTTAATGGAAATGAGGGCTTGTGGACAAGTAATGTTTAATTTTGTAAAAAAAAAAAAAAAAAGTATGTTTTTGCATTCCTGCATTGTAGTTGTACAGTTTAAGTCTATTACAAGGCTAATAACCTTTCACAATAGCCACTTAGACTTAGACTTTGTCATTCCCCCCCCCACATTCGATCATTATCTGCCATATTCAATTATTCTGTTAGAGAAATCATGCAAAATCCTAGGAAGTCTAAATTGATATTGCCTAATTTATTTTGTTTCTCAGAGAGTTTTCCAAATAGACTCAATTCAAGCCTAGTGACTCTCAAAGGAAAAAAAAAATGGCTGTTTATTCCACAAGAATCTGTCACACACTTTACGTGAGGCACTGAGGATGTAATGGTAAGAGTGAAAAATATCCTTGCCTTTATGGAACTGGCAGGCTGGGGGATGAGGGTAGGAAGCAGACCAACCCCCAATAATGACACACAAAATATAAAATTGCAACCATGCTAAAAACTCTGCAGGTGCAGTACCTGCTTCTATAAAATCATATAATATGGGAAACTGACCTAATCTCAAGGTCAAGAAGGAAGCATCAGCTGAGACCTGAAGTTTGACTAATAAATAAGTGTGAATGGGACAAAGGAGATGAAAGGAGATGTTCTGGGCAAGGACTCTGGGAGGGAAGGAACCTGAGTAGGTTAAAGAACTGGAAGAAAGCCTCCCAGGCGAGGAAAAGTGGCATGAGACAGGTAGAGGCCAAGCCTGCCAGTCAGGCCTAGGTAAGCCTTCACTCTCTTATTAAAAAAAAAGAGTGAAAGGAGAAGTTGTCTCATCTTAGTTTTGAGCTTGAGGAAAGTGAAGTTTCCTCTCAAGATAAAAAAGATTTCCTCCAGGTGTGGGGAGAAAACAAAGGCCCTGAGAGCCACACAGGAATGAGGAAAATTATAGCCAGGGTCATTGAGAGGGACGTTATCTGAAGGTCAAGGAGCTACAGGAGCTGAGTCAGCTCTGCAGGTGGCCCACCACCCCTGGGGTGGGCAGTGTCGACTACCCCAGCCAGGGAGGGGCATCAGCACCCCTTCCTCCTCGTGGCATCCTGCAGAGTCTTCTTTTGACAGAAGTCAGTACTTTTCTGGTGACCACTGAGAAATAGAATATTCCCTACCATACTGGTAAACAAGGATGTCACAGTCATTACCAATTGCAGCCCTCTTATGGGAGCCAGTGAGCCCTAGGGGAACCCAGGAAGGAGGATACCTGCCATCTAGTACCCATCAGACTGCAGCCACTCTCTGTGGCGAGCTCTGAGGACCGCACGCCCAGGATGTGAAAACACAGAATACTGGCCCCAGCTAGCTGAGGTGCATACGAAAGGAATGATTTCAGTGAACCCACACTCCTGCATCTTCCTATACATAGAAAAGCACTAAATTCCTTAACTTGAGTTATCTGGTTTTCTTTAACGATCCTCTTTTGATTTTCAGACTCCCTGCTATTAGTTGCAAGCTTTCTAAATAAACTGGCTCCTCCCCTCAGCTCTTTGGAACGGTTCTTTCAGAGTCACTTGAGATGCTGTCTCCTGGGCTTGACGTGCTAAAAATTCCCACTGAATAAAACATAACTCTCAACTTTTAGGTTGTGCATATTTTTTAAGTCAACAATTATGGCAGCCACAAATGGACCAGAGCATATCCCTCTCCTCCGCCTGAACTCTACGAGGAGGATCCGGAGCCTTGATACCAGTAGAGGCCCCTCAGGGAGTCCAAATGAATTTGAATGAGTGTCTCCTGGTTCTAGGATTTCCTGTGTTGGCTGAGGATCCTAAGTTTTATTCGGTGGGGAAGATATTATCCTTGAAACTTGCTTTCAAGAAGTAACCGGATTATCCTCAGTTGAAGGACTTGGAAGATTTTGCTCAGTATAGGTGACTGAGCAGGTTAAACTCAGTGAAAGGCATTGGAAAGATCTTGCTCCAGCAGGTTATCCTCAGTGTAAAAGACACTGGGAAGACTTAATTTGGATATTGAGGGGTTATCCTCAGTTTACAGACTGGGAAGACTTTGCTCAAACACTGAGTAAGGTGAAACTGAGTTATAGGGGCAAGATTGGCTGTCATTTTTCCTAGGATTGGTTACCTTAATAGAGTTTGTTGAAATAAAACTGAAATCTTACAAGAGCCTCTGAGCTCTGGACAAGGGATTCTCTCCTCCTGGTTGGCAATGTCTTTCTCAGGTGACTGGAAAACATGCAGGAGTGGTGGAGGAAAGACCTCATGCTTTGCAGCTATCCCTGGAAGGAAACTTATTCACTTAATTAGCCAGGTCAGGCAGGGACTCATATAATAATTGGCCATTCTGTGACATGAGCAGCTGTGGAAGTCTACACTGCACTGGAATCACCTGAGACACGTAAGATGGGGCTGACACAACTCTGGGGAAAGCCAGAAAAGTTGAACTCTCAACACCACACTGGGCGATCACACACAATTGTCTCTAGCAATGTTATTTTGATAAACTGACTTCACAGTGGGAAATAAATGTTTGAAAATAAAAGAAAAAGAACAACAGATTGCCAGCCTCCAGGTAACACCACAGGGCTTCCCTGGTGGCTCTGACAGTAAAGAATCTTTTTGCAATGCGGAAGACCTGGGTTTGATTCCTGGGTTGGGAAGATCCCCTGGAGGAGGGCATGGCAACCCACCGCATGGATGGAGGAGTCTGCGCAGGCTATAGACCATGGGTAGCACAGAGTCAGGAACAACTGAGTGACTAAGCACAGCACAGCGAATATACAAAAGGGTAAACATATGTACAAAAATTACAGTTCAGTTCAGTTCAGTCACTCAGTCGTGTCCAACTCTTTGCAACCCCATAAACTGCAACACGCCAGGCTTCCCTGTCCATCACAAACTCCCGGAGTCTACCCAAACCCATGTCCATCAAGTCAGTGATGCCATTCAGCCATCTCATCCTCTGTCTTCCCCTTCTCCTCCTGCCCCCAATCCTTCCCAGCATTAGGGTCTTTTCCAATGAGTCAACTCTTTGCCTGAGGTGGCCAAAGTATTGGAGTTTCAGATTCAACATCAGACCTTCCAATGAACACCCAGGACTGATCTCCTTTAGGATGGACTGGTTGGATCTCTCAAGAGTCTTCTCCAACAAGGGACTCTCAAGAGTCTTCCCCAACACCACAGTTCAAAAGCATCAATTCTTTGATGCTCAGCTTTCTTCACCGTCCAACTCTCACATCCATACATGACCAATGGAAAAACCATAGCCTTGACTAGATGAACCTTTGCTGGCAAAGTAATGTCTCTGCTTTTACATATGCCATCTAGGTTGGTCATAATTTTCCTTAATTTTATGGCTTCAATCACCATCTGCAGTGATTTTGGAGCCCCCTAAAATAAAATCTGACACTGTCTCCAATGTTTCTCCATCTACTTCCCATGAAGTGATGGTACCAGATGCCAAGATCTTAGTTTTCTGAATGTTGAGCTTGAAGCCAACTTTTTCACTCTCCTCTTTCACTTTCACCAAGAGGCTTTTTATTTCCTCTTCACTTTCTGCCATAAGGGTGGTGTCGTCTGCATATCTGAGGTTATTGATTTTTCTCCCAGCAATCTTGATTCCAGCTTGTGCTTCTTCCAGCCCAGTGTTTCTCATGATGTTCTCTGCATATAAGTTAAATAAGCAGGGTGACAATATACAGCTCTGACGTACTCCTTTTCCTGTTTGGAACCAGTCTGTTGTTCCATGTCCAGTTCTAACTGTTGCTTCCTGACCTGCATATAGGTTTCTTAAGAGACAGGTCAGGTGACCTGGTATTCCCATCTCTTTCAGAATTTTCCACACTTTATTGTGATCCACACAGTCAAAGGCTTTGGCATGGTCAATAAAGCAGAAATAGAGGTTTTCTGGAACTCTCTTGCTTTTTTGATGATCCAGTGGATGTTGGCAATTTGATCTCTGGTTCCTTTGCCTTTGTATATGCTTAATTGGAAGTTAAAGAAACTCAAGCCCTAAAAATGAGGGAGCTCTACAGTTAAGTTAAATTATGGTTTTAAAAAAAGCTGGCTTGCTAAAACTTTAAATAAAGGCCTTCTAGAGGGAAACTTGCATTTCTCTATGCCTCTGAAATGCAGTGTTTGGGTGCAATCTCAAAAATGACAGAATGATCTCTGTTTCCAAGGCAAATCATTCAATATCACAGTAATCCAAGTCTATGCCCTGATGAGCAATGCTGAAGAAGCTGAAGTTGAACGGTTCTATGAAGACCTACAAGATCTAAAACTAACACCCCAAAAAGATGTCCTTTTCATTATAGGGAACTGGAGTGCAAAAGTAGGCAGTCAAGACATACTTGGTGTAACAGGCAAATTTGGCCTTGGAGTACAGAATGAAGCAGGGGAAAGGCTAACAGAGTTTTGGTCATAGCAAACACCCTCTTCCAACAACACAAGAGAAGATTCGACACATGGACATCACCAGATGGTCAATACTGAAACCAGATAAATTATATTCTTTGCAGCCAAAGATGGAGAAAGAAGCTCTATACAGTCAGGAAAAATAAGACCAAGAGCTGACTATGGCTCAGATCATGAACTCCTTATTGCAAACTCAGACTTAAATTGAAGAAAGTAGGGAAGGCCACTAGACCATTCAGGTATGATCTAAATCAAATCCTTCACAATTATACAGTAGAAGTGACAAATAGATTCAAGGGATTAGATCTGATAGAGTGCCTGAAGAACTATGGACGGAGGTTCATAACACTGTACAGGAGGCAGTGATTAAGACCATCCCCAAGAAAAAGAAATGCAAAATGGCAAAATGGTTGTCTGACGAGGCCTTACAAATAGTTGAGAAAAGAATAGAAATGAAAAGCAAAGGAGAAAAGGAAAGATATACCAATCTGAATGCAGAGTTCCCAAGAATAGCAAGGAGAGATTAGAAAGCCTTCCTCAGTGATCAGTGCAAAGAAATAGAAGAAAACAATTGAATGGGAAAGACTAGAGATATCTTCAAGAAAATTAGAGATACCAAGGAAACATTTCATGCAAAGGTGGGCACAATAAAGGAAAGAAATAGGATGGACCTAATAGAAGCAGAAGATATTAAAAAGAGGTGGCAAGAATACACAAAAGAACTATACAAAAAAGATCTTCATGACCCAGATAATCATGATAGTTTGATCACTCATCTAGAGCCAGACATCCTGGATGTGAAGTCAAGTGCGCCTTAGGAAGCATCACTACGAACACAGCTAGTACAGGTGATGGAATTCTAGTTGAGCTATTTCACATCCTAAAAGATGATGCTGTGAAAGTGCTGCACTCAATATGCCAGCAAATGCGGAAAAGTCAGCAGTGGCCACAGGACTGGAAAAGGTCAGTTTACATTCCTATCCCAAAGAAAAGCAATGCCAAAGAATGCTCCAACTACTGCACAATTGCACTCATTTCACACGCTAGTAAAGTAATGCTCAAAATTCTCCAAGCCAGGCTTTAGCAATACATGAACCATGGACTTCCAGATGTTCATGCTAGATTTTAAAAAAGTCAGAGGAACCAGAGATCAAATTGCCAACATCCATTGGATTATCAAAAGAAGAGAATTCCAGAAAAACATCTTTCTGCTTTATTGACTATGCCAAAGCCCTTGACTGTGTGGATCACCACAAACTGTGGAAAAGTCTTAAAGAGATGGGAATACCAGACCACTTGACCTGCCTCTTGAGAAATCTGTATGCAGGTCAAGAAGCAACAGTTAGAAATGGACATGGAGGAAGCAACCTAGATGCCCATCAACTGACAAATGGATAAGAAAGCTGTGGTACATATACACAATGGAATACTATTCAGCATTAAAAAAAATTCATTTGAAGCAGTTCTACTCAGATGGACGAAACTGGAGCCCATTATCCAGAGTGAAGTAAGCCAGAAACAAAAACAATAATACAGTATATTAACACATATATATGGAATTTAGAAAGACGGTAACAAGAACCCAACATGCGAGACAGCAAAAGGAACGCAGATGTATAGAATAGACTCGTGGACTCTATGGATGAGGGTAAGGGTGGGATGATATGGGAGAATGGCATTGAAACACGTTAATTATCATATGTCTAATCAATCGCCAGCCCAGGAGTGATGCTCGGGGCTGGTGCAACGAGATTTCCCGGGGGGAGGGAGGAGGGGGGGAGGAGGGAGGGGGGTTCTGGAGGGGGAGCATATGTAAACCCATGGTGATATCATGGCATTGTATGGCAAAAACAATAATAATAAATTAAATAAATAAATAAATAAATAAATGGACATGGAACAAGGGGCTGGTTCCAAATCATGAAAGGAGTATGTCAAGGCTCTATGTTGTCCCCCTGCTTATTTAACTTGTATGCAGTGTACATCATGAGAAATGCCAGGCTGGATAAGGCACAAGCTAGGATGAAGATTGCTGGGAGAAATATCAGTAACCTCAGATTCACAGATGATACCACGCTTATGGCAGAAAGTGAAAAGAATCTCTTGATGAAAGTGAAAGAGGAGAATGAAAAAGTTGACTTAAAACTCACCACTTAAAAAATAAAGATCATGGCATCCAGTCCCATCACTTCATGGCAAATAGATGGGGAAACAATGGAAACAGTGACAGATTTTATCTTCTTGAGCTCTAAAATCACTGCAGATGGTGACTGCAGCAATGAAATTAAAAGATGCTTGCTCCTTGGAAGAAAAGCTGTGACCAGCTTAGACAGAATATTAAAAAGCAAAGACATTACTTTGCCAACAGAGGTCCGCCTGGTCAAGGCTGTGGTTTTTCCAGTAGTCATGTATGGATGTGAGAGTTGGACAGTGAAAAAAGCTGAGCGCCAAAGAATTGATGCTTTTGAACTGTGGTGTTGGAGAAGACTCTTGAGAGTCCCTTGGACTGCAAGGAGATCCAACCAGTTCATCCTAAACGAGATCAGTCCTGAATATTCATTGGAAGGACTGATGCTGAAGCTGAAACTCCAATACTTTGGCCACCTAATGCTAAGAGCTGACTCATTGGAAAAGACCCTGATGGTGGTAAAGATTGAAGGTGAGAGGAGAAGGGGAGGACAGAGGATGAGATGGCTGAATGGCATCACTGACTCAATTGACATGGGTTTGAATAAACTCCTGGAGCTGGTGATGGATAGGAAGGCCTGGCATGCCGCAGCTCATGGGATCGCAATGAGTGGTACACAACTGAGCAACTGAACTGAAGGACTCTGAGATGTAAATTTCTATCTGATATTAGGACATCCTTTGTATTTATTTTGAAAGCTTGCCCTTGGCCATACTACAAGTAAACTCTCCAGACTTAGGTTACCTCCTCCCTCACTTTCTTATGGAGTGGCCTCTTGCATCTTAGTGGTTTGAGTCACTATTAATATATTTTATTAATGGCCAAAACAGGTCATTTTAAACTTGGAAAAACTAACAATCTGGTGAATCTAGAGCACTCATTATAAACAGCTATTTTATTGGTACCTATAACACAAAAATCAAATTAAAGGTAAAAAAAACTTTATGTAATGAACTTCTGTAGTTTAAAACAACTATGAAAAACTTGTTGGGGAAGCTTCATTTGCAGTTTTGCTTCCTCTCAGTGGGTCTTACAGATGCTAATAAGAGTATTAGAATATTTAATGTCAGCAGAAAGAACCTTTTAGGGAAAATCTAATTATTATTTCCAGCATTGTAGAAAACTTAAAAGGAATTATCTCAAATAAATAAATTTTTGTATACATAGTCGTTCAGCCTAATCCAACTCTTTATGACCCCATGGACTGTAGCCCTCCAGGCTTCTCTGTCCATGGGGAGTCTCCAGTTAAAAATTCTGGAGCGGGTTGCCATGCCCCTCCTCCAGAGGATCTTCCCAGCTCAGGGACTGAATCCAGATCTCCCACACTGCAGGGAGATTCTTTACCATCTGAGCCACCAGGGAAGGCAGATGTTTATTTAAAATGGGATAAACCAAATGAACATTTATTCATTCAAACAAGATTTGATATTACCGTACTAGCTCAAGTTAAATGTGCCTAAATTGACCCCAACTGGTCCCAACATTAAAAATCAAACCAATCTGATATATTTACTCCAGTTTTAAGTTATATTTAAGAGACTAGAAAAATTAAAGGTAACCTGATCAGCAATTATTTGGGCAACAGTTAGGCCAAAGTGCCTGACTTCCTCCTCTCAACCTCCTTCTGTGGATCGCAGAGCCTTTTATATACAAATAGATAAAATGGACAGGGAATGAAAATAGAAAAAAAAAAACAAACAAAGAAACAAAAAACCCAACATGTCATCCTTTAATATTAAAGCTTATGGATTAAATCCTAATGAAAACTCCAAAGTTAAAGGTATAAAGGTTGACAGAATTGAGATGAAAGTATATAAAATTGGGCTTCTCTGATAGCTCAGTTGGTAAAGAATCCACCTGCAATGCAGGAGATCCTGGTTTGATTCCTGGGTTGGGAAAATCCACTGGAGAAGGGATAGGCTACCCATCCCAGTATTCTTGGGCTTCCCTTGTGGTTCAGCTGGTAAAGAATACGCCTGTAATTCAGGAGATCCCAGTTCGATTCCTGGGTTGGGAAGACCTCCTGGAGAAGGCAAAGCTCACCCATTTCAGTATTCTGGCCTGGAGAATTCCATGGACTGTATAGTCCTTGGGGTCTCAAAGAGTCAGACACGACTTGAGATGAAAATATATAAAATTGGTGTATTTTAATGGGCTTTATAAGATGGCTATATCTCTTTTGTTTAATTATATTATGAGGCAAGCATGTTTCACTAAGGCATGCTTCCCTTGCATGCCATTATAAAACACATATGGATCTGTGCCTCAGGAAATATTAACTGAGACAGGTCAGGTGGTCTGGTATTCCCATCTCTTTAAGACTTTTCCACAGTTTGTGGTGATCCACACAGTGAAAGGCTTTGGCAGAGTTAATAAAGCAGAAATAGATGTTTTTCTGGAATTCTCTTCTTTTTTCGATAATCCAACGGATGTTGGCAATTTGATCTCTGGTTCCTCTGACTTTTCTAAATCTAGATTGAACATCTGGAAGTTCACGGTTTATGTACTGTTGAAGCCTGTCTTGAAGAATTTTGCGCTTTACTTTGTCAGCATGTGAGATGAGTGCAATTGTGTGGTAGTTTGAATATTCTTTGGCATTGCCTTTCTTTGGTATTGGAATGAAAGCTGACCTTTTCCAGTCCTGTGGCCACTGCTGACTTTTCCACATTTGCTGGCATATTGAGTGCAGCACTTTCACAGCATCATCTTTTAGGATTTGGAATAACTCAACTGGAATTCCTTCACCTCCACTAGCTTTGTTCATAGTGATGCTTCCTAAGGTGCACTTGACTTCACATCTAGGATGTCTGGCTCTAGGTGAGTGATCACACCGTCATGGTAATCTGGGTCATGAAGATCTTTTTTTACAGTTCTTTTGTGTATTCTTGCCACCTCTTCTTAATATCTTCTGCTTCTATTAGGTCCATCCTATTTCTTTCCTTTATTGTGCCCACCTTTGCATGAAATGTTCCCTTGGTATCTCTAATTTTCTTGAAGATATCTCTAGTCTTTCCCATTCAATTGTTTTCCTCTATTTCTTTGCACTGATCACTGAGAAAGGCTTTCTTATTGCTCCTTGCTTTTTTTTGGAGCTCCACATTCAAATGGGTATATCTTTCCTTTCCTGCTTTACTTTTCGCTTCTCGTCTTTTCAGAGCTATTTGTGTGGCCGCCTCAGACAGCCATTTTGCCATTTGGCATTTCTTTTTCTTGGAGATGGTCTTGATCCCTGTCTCCTGTACAATGTCATGAACCTCCATCCGTAGCTCATCAGGCACTCTGTCTATCAGATCAAATCCCTTCAATCTATTTCTCACTTCCACTGCATAAGTGTAAGGGATTTGATTTAGGTCATACCTGAATGGTCTAGTGGTTTACTTTCTTCAGTTTAAGTCTGAATTTTGCAGTAAGGAGTTCATGATCTGAGCCACAGTCAGCTCCTGGTCTTGCTTTTGCTAACTCTGTAGAGCTTCTCCATCTTTGGCTACAAAGAATATAATCAGTCTGATTTTGATGTTGACAATCTGGTGACGTCCACGTGTAGAGTCTTCTCTTGTGTTGTTGGAAGAGGGTGTTTGCTATGACCATTGTATTCTCTTAGCAAAACTCTGTTAGCCTTTGCCCTGCTTCATTCTGTACTCCAAGGCCAAATTTGTCTGTTACTCCAGGTGTTTCCTGAATTCCTATTTTTGCATTCCAGTTCTCTATAATGAAAAGAACATCTTTTTTGGGTGTTAGTTCTAGAAGGTCTTGCAGGTCTTCATATGACTGTTCACCTTCATCTTCTTCATCATTACGGGTCAAGGCATAGACTTGGATTACCGTAATACTGAATGGTTTGCCTTGAAAACAAACAAAGATTATTCTGTTGCTTTTTGAGATTGCACCCAAGAAATGCATTTCAGATTTTTGTTGTCTATGATAGCTACTCCATTTCTTCTAAGGGATTCTTGCTCACAGTAGTAGATATAATGGTCATCTGAGTTAACTTCACCCATTCTAGTACATTTTAGTTGTCGGATTCCTAAAATGTCGACATTCACTCTAGCCACCTCCTGTTTGACCACTTCCAATTTGCCTTGATTCATGGACCTAACATTTCAGGTTCCTATGCAGTATTGCTCTTTATAGTATCAGAGTTTGCATCTGTCATGAGTCACATCCAAAACTGGGTGTTGTTTTTGCTTTAGCTCCGTCTCTTCATTTTCTGTAGTTATTTCTCCACTGATCTCCAGTCGCATATTGTGCACCTACTGACCTGGGGGGTTCATCTTTCAGTGTCCTATCTTTTTGCCTCTTCATACTGTTCATGGTATCCTCAAGGCAAGAATACTGAAGCGGTTTGCCATTCCCTTCTCCAATGGACCATATTTTGTCAGAACTCTCCACCACGACCCGTCTGTCTTGGGTGGCCCTACATGGCATGCCGCATAGTTTCATTGAGTTAGACAAGGCTGTGGTCCAGGCTGTGGTCAGGAGCAGCGGCTGTGCTTCACTGGAGAGGTCGTGAGGAGATACCCCACGTCCAAGGTCAGAGAAACCCCAGTAAAACTGGAGGCGCTGGAGTGGCTGTGAGGAGATACCCCATGCCCAAGGGCAAAGGAGAAGCCCCAGCAAGATGGTAGGAGGGGCAAGTTTGCATTTAGAGTCAAACCCCATCCCTGCCAGAGAAACTCAGAGGGCTCAAAGAAACCATACGTGCACCAGGACCCAGGGACGCCACAGAGACTGAGACAGAACCGTATTTGAAAATCTCCTGTGCAGGTATGGGTCATTAGTGGACTGCCACAGGGACGGGCCTCTGGGTGCATCAGACTTGGGGAAGGTCTGGAGGAGGTCACCATTAACCCCACCATAGAGCTGCCAGAACTGACGCAGGACTGGGAAATAGACTCTTAGAGGGCACAGCAGAACCTTGTGCATCAGGACCCAGGAGAAAGGAGAAAGTGACTGACTCAGACTTGCCTGGGAGTGTCCAGGAGTTTCCAGTGGAGGCGTGGGTCGGTGGTGGCCTGATGCAGGGTTGGGGGCACTGAGTGTAGCAGTATGTGCATGGGATCTGTTGAAGGAGATCCCCATTATCTTGATTACTTCCACCATAGTTTGACCCCAGAGTGAAAGAGGAGAGTGAAAAAATTGGCTTAAAGCTCAACATCAGGAAAACTAAGATTACATCCACTCCTGTCACTTCATGGCAAATAGATGGGGAAACAGTGGCAGATGTTCTTTTTGGGGGCTCCAAAATCACTGCAGATGCTGACTGCAGCTATGAAATTAAAAGACACTTGCTCCATGGAAGGAAAGTTGACAGCATATTAAAAAGCAGAGACATTACTTTCCCAACAAAGTTCCATTTAGTCAAGGCTATGGTTTTTCCAGTGGTCATGTATGGATGTGAGAGTTGGACTATAAAGAAAGCTGAGCACCTAAGAATTGATGGTTTTGAACTGTGGTGTTGGAGAAGACTCTTGAGAGTCCCTTGAACTGCAAGGAGATCCAACCAGTCCATCCTAAAGGAGATCAGTCCTGAGTGTTCATTTGTAGGACTGATGTTGAAGCTGAAACTCCAATACTTTGGCCACCTGATGTGAAGAGCTGACTCATTTGAAAAGACTCTGATGCTGGAAAGGTAGAGGGGGTGAGGAGAAGGGAAAGACACAGGATAAGATGATTGGATGGCATCACCGACTCAGTGGACATGAGTTTGGGTAAACTCCGGAAATTGGTGATGGACGGGAGGCCTGGCGTGCTGCAGTCCATCGGATTGCAAAGATTTGGACACGACTGAGCGACTGAGGGACTGAACTAAATATCAGGGAGGAAACACAGCTCCACCCATCAACAGAAAATTGGATTAAAGATTTACTGAGTGTGGCCCCAACCCATCAGAACAAGACCCAGTTTCCCCTTCAGTCAGTCTCTCCCATCAGGAAACTTCCATAAGCCTCTTATCCTTCTCCATCAGAGGGCAGACAGACTGAAAACCACAATCACATAATTAAATTTAGATTGAACTTAACTAAATAAATTTTGTTAAGTAAGCTAATAATGCAAGACAGAAAGTTGATTTCTCTCTCTGTTAGAAGTGCCTCCTTTTGATAACAGATGGTATGAGTTTCTGTGTCCTCAAGTGATCTCTGTTTGTTTTCTTTTAATCATTTTGTCACTTTGGTTAAATGAAAAAGTATTGTTTCAGTGATTTATGATCCTGTTGCATTTTAAAACTTTTAGATTTTTTTTAAACAACTTTCCAAATAACAAAATCTAACTAAAGCTCTTTTAGCCTCCACCTGACTCTGTATGCTTCAAAGAAACATCTCTGAGACATCTCAGAGAGGAATGCTAAACTATATTTATTTGAGATTTTAAATTCAGAAATATTATCAAATGATTGGAGGTGAACTTTAAGTTGTAATGCATGGATAAATGTCATTAATATAAATATTCCAAAATGTATATGAAATCTGTAACATCTGGTATGTCCTGATATAATATTATTAGTCATAATTCTAGTTATTATCCTAAAATGTTGTTTGTTGCAGAAATATACAAGTTTCTTGCTAATTACATCAGCCATGCTATTTTAAGTTCTGTCCTTTATAGACAATCATAATTTTACATTGCTTTTACAAAATGAAGATTTTCAAGAAAACTCATATAAAGAACTTTTGAAACAAGTATAAGTTTCTGATAGCCTGTAGATAATACCACTGAACTGGGTTAAAAATGAAAAAATTAATTTTTAAAAATCTGATTACTTCATGCAGACATAGGAATCAATTACATGAGACTGAATGAACTGATTAATATAATTTAAAACTTTATGACTTTGGAAAATATACTAGATTGGATCTTTGTTTTCCAATAAAACTTTTGTCATATGCTGTGAGCACAAGTTGGTAAAGCATACCTTTGTAAACCAAGATAAAGCATTTATCTTTTTCTCTCTACCTGATCCTGCCAGAATTTGGCTGCTCTAATTGGCTCTCCTGTGGACTTCATGGTTTATTGCAACTGGATTACAACTAATTGTACTAATCATTGTTTTAACTTGTTCTTTGTTTCCAAATTGTTTATGCTACACTATGACTTTGTCAATGTTACTAGCTATATTACTTATACCTTGTCTATTTTATAAGATTGTTTAGGCCTCCAACAATAATAATAATGACTAGGTGACTTGAAGCAGTTGATCAGATATATAGTTCTGTATGCAATCAGTGATTGTAATAGTGCAACTCTAGATATGGGAAGATGCAACAAGGGAAAACATTTCTTGAATAGTAAGACAGGATCTATAAAATCTTTTATTATCTATCATTGGGCCTAATCCAAAAATTAGCACCTGGAATGGCACATCAATAAGAAATTTTGCTTGCTCTGAGATGAGCCTCCCAGCACTGTGGGACAAAAATTGGTTATGATATGTCTCCCAAATATTGGCTGAATTGGGGGCCAAGAGAGGAAACTGATAAATGGAATATTTCCTGCCATATCAGTAAACAAGGATGTCACGGTCATTACTGATTGCAGCCCTCTCATGGGAGCCAGTGAGCCCAATCGGAACTGAGGAAGGAGGAGAATACCCGCCATCTCGTAGCCGTCAGACTGCAGCCACTCCCTACGGTGAGCCCTGAGGAGAGGAAGCTCAGGATGTAAAAATACAAGAAACTGGCCTGATAGCTGAGGTGCATAAGAAAGGAACGATTTCAGTGAACCCAGACTCTTGCATCTTCCCATATATAGAGGAGTGCTAAATCCCTTAACTTGGGTTATCTGGTTTTCTTTAATTAGCAATAATGTTGTTATTATTGTTCAGATGTCAGACTACCTGCCCTTTGTTGCAAAACTTCTATACAGCCTGGCTCCTCCCCATGCCTCCTTGGAGCAGTTCTCTTGGGGTCACTCGAGATGCTGTCTCCTGGGCTTGAGGTGTCCAAAATTTCCACTGAATAAAACGTTGTTCTCAACTTTTAGGTTGTGAAGATTGTACCAGTTGACACCACCTTGCAAAAATTATCCAGTCTCAGACCCCAGACCTTGGCAGAGGTTACCCACTTTCCCACACAAGCAGCCTAGCTTTCAACTGCCCAAGAGAAGGGTGGATGAACCTTGGCCACTTCTGAGATGACAGCAGGTGAGGAAGACAGCTCTTCCCTTTCCGGAAATAGGACCTAAACAGAGCTCATTTAAGATCTCTGTAAACCGTCCCTTCTCCTCCCAACGCACCCTTGCAGAGTGGTGAAATCATTTCCTTTAGGCTAAGATAAACCTGGAAGAAAAAAGCATGTCTATGGAGCAAATAAATAAGGTCATGCTTCGAGACATACATCTTTACAAAGCAAAATAGATTTCAGCAGTCTCCTATTAACATTCTTGATTCCCTTCCTGCCACTTCTCTATAAATATTATGACTACTGTGTATAATTAGGAAGCACAGGTAGAATAATAACCAGGGTTCTCCTAATTTTCTGTTTCAAGGTGTGATTTTCAGGGACAGCTTGAATTATGTTAGGCCAGTGCTCTTACTGGGGATAATCATTCTCCTTGGAATAAAACATCCTCAATACTATTGGAAAATAAACAAATAATCCATCTGAAAGCCATGTTTTTTAAAGTTTAAGCCTCAAAGGGAGGATTTGAAAACACTTGAGGAGGGAAAAAACACGACAAAAGACAAAATAAATGTTTAAAAACAAATGCTTGTCTAATAAATGATTCTCTCTCTCTCTCTCTTTTTTTCTTATCTAGTATAACTTCCTTGGTGGCTCAGATGGTAAAGAGTCTGCTTGCAATGCAAGAGACCCAGGTTCAGTCCCTGGGTGAGGAAGATCCCCTGGAGAAGGAAATGGCAAGCCACTCCGGTATTCTTGCCTGAAAAATCTCATAGACAGAGGAGCTTGGTGGACTACACCCCATGGGGTCACAAAGAGTCAGACATGATTGAGTGACCAACACACACACACATAGTAACAAGATGTGTTGGTCTATACTACAGGCCGGGGCTCAAGAAGGTGTAGAATAAAAGCATATTTTAGGACATGGAAAATACAAGAGGTAGGATTCATTCGCTAATTTTTTATCTTGAGTCTTTGGTGTTTTAATCATATTCTGCTGATATCCTTAACATAAAAGACAGAATATATATTTTTAGAACTATTTGCCATTCTCTGTTGGCAACAAATTGTTGACAACAAACTCTGCTGTCACTTGTGTGTCCACAGTTTCCAGCTGGAGTGTCATTCACTGCTTTGTGACAAGCACATTGATAGCAGCAGGCATCTTTAAAGTTATTCACTGAAAATAAGTCTTTCTTCTCATAGTGCTCCACCTCCACCCTGTTCCATTATCCAGAAGCCAGATTTCTTACAAACTATCTCACATAACGCCCCTGGTTAGAAGATAGCTCTTTTGATTTTTATCCGTAAGGATCTTCTCCACAAGCTCAGGCAATCTTTTTTTTCCTTTCAGTAATGTGTGGGAAAGACACACTTCGCTGATCAGCTCAAAAACATCTGTGCTGTGTTGTGCCTAGTTGCTCAGTTGTGTCCGACTCTTTGCAACCCCATGAACTCTATCCCACCAGGCTCCTCTGTCCATGAGGATTCTCTAGGCAAAAATATTGGAGAGAGTTGCCATGCCTCCTCCAAGGGATCTTTCCAATCCAGGGATCAAACCCAGGTCCCCTGCACTGCAGGCTTCCCTGGTGGCTCAGCTGGTAAAGAATCCGCCTGCAATGCAGGAGACCAGATTTGATACCTGGGTTGGGAAGATCCCCTGGAGAAGGGAATGGCTCCCCACTCCAGTATTCTGGCCTGAAGAATTCCATGGACTGTATAGTCCATGGGGTCGCAGAGTCAGACACAACAGAGCGACTTTCACTCACTTTTTTCAAAAGCATCTGAGTCTAGGAAAGGCCCAGCTCCTAATTAACTGCCCAGAGAATGGTTTCACTATGTGGGAAATCTGTTAAGTACTTCTAGTGGGTTTTGTGGGACCTGAGGGAGATGATACTACATTTTTAATCAGGCAAACTAAAAAACTAACACTTTTTAATGACTAAGTGGCCCACTGCTATGAGGAATGCAGACGTTCAGAGCTCTGGAGAGCAACTCTAGAAATCCTAGTCAAGTTCCATAGGCCCAGGGGATCCTTATAAAAGCTTAGACTTTGGATAAATAATACCTGTGGGGTTTTCTTTTTTTCCCTTTTTAATTTTAAGATTATAAATTTATAGAATTTTGGGGGTTTTTTTTGGTTTACTTTAAAAGAAGTAAAAAATGCATTGACACTTGAGATGTACATGGATTAAAGGTAATTTGGAAGTGTCTACACCTCTCCTATTAAACTTGGAGTAATATGTAGGAAGGTTACCTGTAGTTTTCAAATCTCTTCTAATTAATAGTGTCTTCTAAGAATCCAAATAAAGCTTTGGATTTTCTCCAGCAAAAGGACGTGCACATAAAGTTTCCTTCAGATTTCAGTACCATATCTAAAGTTTTTGTTATTCAAAGCTACACAACATGTTAAAAAAAAAGGAAAATCAAACCCTCGGTCTCTGAGGAGGCTGAGCCAACATCCCATCTCTGACTTTTCTTTGTCAAACACTTCAGTGTTACCAATAAATACTTAAATAAATTTTAGTAGAATTGTTTTTCTAAACTTGTATTTGAGTTAAGCAATTTGGTCTTTTGCACATTATTTTTAATTTTCTTCTTTGAATGTTATTTTTAATAGCTTGCTTGTGTATTTTAACAAGGAATTAACTCCCCTTGCCAAATCCAACTAATAAATAGGACTGTCTGAAGCTGTGGCTCTTGAGCAGCTGAACACAGTGTCCAGAATTAGTCATTGGCTGAACCTCTGTCTCCAGGAAGTGCTCATTTTGAAACATGGCAATATTATCACCTGGTGAAGCATCCAAAACATAAGGTTTAAAAACTGAACCCTACAGACCCCAAGCTAACTTCTTCAGAATGACGTATTTTCTTTTTTCAGAGCAAAGAAAATAATGATTCAATCATAGAATCATTATAAGTTGAGTTATTTCTGAACTGGAAGGAGGAGTAAAATATTTCGAGAACCTACTCTGCCAATGCATTGTCTTAGGTAGTGAGAGGGGATAGAGTCCTTAAAGACCTCATCCCTACCTTGGATTTTGCCATCTGGTTGAGGAGACAGAATAAACATACTGGGTAATAAAAGCCGTTGTATGCTAAGTTTCAAGTCAATACAGCACAAGAATTCCTAAAGTCCAGAGAAGAGCTTGGTATGAGCTGCTTTAGGCAGGAAGCTTTCCTGCAGAGGGTCCTAGGCCTAGACAGGTGAAATACAGGGCAATAAAGCCAGACTGGAAGAATGCAGAGATTTTTAATTTGATATTTTCTGTGCTGTATACAGGGCTCCCCAGGTGGCATTAGTGATAAAGAACCCACTTGCCAGTGCAGGAGACACAAGAGACACGAGTTTGATCCTTGGGTCAGGAAGATCCCTTGGAGGAGGGCATGGCAACCCACTTTAGTCTTGCCTGGAGAATCCCATGGACAAAGGAGCCTGGTGGGCTACAGTCCATAGGGTCAACAGAGTTGGACATGGCTGAAGTGACAGCATGAATGCACACATGTGCTGTATATAAGAAAGAAAGGGTATACATTTACAGTATCTCCAAATGTAGACTGTAGAAGACAGGTCCATGAAGCCACTGGGACTTTGTGGATAAATCTACAAGAAGCCACCCTTGGGTGCAATAAAGCTCCAAGGAGAAAATGCCCTTCCATTTCATATGTGCATGGAATCTTCACAAGGAAACCAAACAATGATCAAAACAGCAGTCCCTGCCCTAGATATGAAAGAAAAAGTTAGAGGGGACCTAAGCTTGTGCTTCTATAATAAATCTGAGGGTAGGGTTGGCTGAAAGATCAAGTAAGGAAAACTCGAGTCCAGAAGAATGCTGAGGTCAGGAAATTATTTTGGGAGCTTGAAGTTCATATCAAGTATGTTAAGGAGTGGCTGGAAAGGCATCTGGCTCGAGTTACTCCTTCCTGCCCCAGCAGCAAGGTGACTTACAGGGAGCATGAGGCTGCCTGCATGCAAGGGTGGGATGAAAGAGCAACCCCTGCCTCGCCCTGCCACTCCCTGCCCCACTAGTTACTACTGGGTTTACTTGCTAGAGATTCAGTTTCTCAGTAACTTTAACCTTAACCAATTTAAGAATAAAAATTGTTCTAAGTAGTCTATTCAAAATCAGGTCCCACTCTCCAGCCCCCAATTCTAAACCATTAAAATTTAAGGCTCTACTTAAACCAGGTTTGTGCTAATAATAGGTCTTATGTAGGTGAAAAAAATCACTAAGTTAATGATAGGATCTAGGGAGCCAGGGCTAGATCAGTTCCTAGATGGAAGTGGTGAGTTTCCTCATGGTCTCACAAACTTCTATTTCTGCCCAGCAGTAGTAACACAAGCTACCTATGTTGGAAGCTTCCAATGTGCTGACACTGTACTCAGAGTTTTATGTTCCTTATCCCATTTAACACCCGAACAGCAATAAACCTGTGAGGCAGATAGTGTCCTGCTATCACACACGGAAAGACTAGTGAATGGTCAGGCTGGGAGGCAGGCATTTTAAAAGGTGAGTAACTCTGTCCCCTACATCCTGCCTCCTCCTGGAATGCCCTTCCCACTCCACTCTGCCCACCCATCCTGAGTGAAGGCCCAGCTTATATCCTATGTCCTCTGGTAAATGCTCCCACTGCCTACCTTGACCCCATCTCAAAACAGCACATTGGTAAGACCTGGAGTAGTGATTTCATAACCTAATCAGAGTTAAAATATATTAAGGACTTACTGTGTATGAGGAATTGTTCTAAGAACTGTATATGGATTAACTGACTTTGCTCTCATGGCAAGGCTATTAGGTCATATGAGGTCAGCGCTTTTACTATTTCCACTTTAGAGTTGGTAAAACCAAGACAGAGGGAGGTTAAGTAACTGTCCTAAGAGCACAGCATTATTTAATAATATGTGTGAACAGATAAGGGCTTCCCAGGTGGCACTAGTGGTAAAGAATCTGCTTTCCAAGGTGAGAGATGCAAGAGATGCAGGTTTGATCCCTGGGTCAGGAAGATCCCCTGGAGGAGGGTATGGCAATCCCATGGACAGAGGAGCCTGGCAGGCCACAGTCTATAGGACTGCACAGAGCTGGACACGACTGAAGCGACTTAGCACGCAGGCCCATGAACATGTAGAATAGTATCTGGTGTACGAGTATTGTATTATTGTCTCAGTCTACTTCCTCTCCAAAAACATTCTCTGTCTCCATTCAGTTGACTCATCTTTCCAGGAAAAAAGTAGTGCATCTTCAGAGTCAAATGCTGGTTACATAGAAAGTTTCATAGTTGTCGTTTCATTTCATTCATTTAACCACTATTTAATTGACCACCTGCCATGTGCCAGGTACTGTTCTAGGCATCAGGATATAACAGTGAGACAAGCAGAAGGCGTCCTCATGATAATCCTAGGAAGGGGATGTGTTGGTGCCATTATTACAGATGATCGAACTGAGGCTTACACTAGCCAGTTGAAGGCTCAGGGTTTAAACTTAAATCTCTCAAAAGTTCTGGGCCTCACACCACTACACCCAGGAAATAATGCTACTTGGACCTACTAGTCCCTTAATATAAACTCTTCTCCCCCATGGGACACAGTATTTGGAAATTAGGAAGCTATTGTTTCTCTCCCTCACATTTAGGTTACAGCTTCCCAGTAACGTTCATCACCCCAAAATAGTACTTAAAGAATATATACACCTCAGTGTTCACTGAAGCAGTGTTTAAAAGGGTCAAGACATGGAAGCAACCTAAATGTCCATCGACAGGTGAGTGGATAAAGATGTCGTATACATAAAATAGAATATTACTCAGCTATAAAAAAGGGAAATAATGCCATTTGCAGGAACATAGATGAATTTAGAGATTATTATACTAAGTAATGGATAAGGCAATGGCACCCCACTCCAGTACTCTTGCTTGGAAAATCCCATGGACGGAGGAGCCTGGTGGGCTGCAGTCCATGGGGTCGCTAAGAGTCAGACACGACTGAGCGACTTCACTTTCACTTTTCTCTTTCATGCACTGGAGAAGGAAATGGCAGCCCACTCCAGTGTTCATGCCTTGAGAATCCCAGGGACGGGGGAGCCTGATGGGCTGCCATCTATGGGGTCGCACAGAGTCAGACACAACTGAAGCGACTTAGCAACAGCAGCAGCATACTAAGTAAAATAAGCCATATAGAGAAAGACAAATAGCATATAGTGCTTATATGTGGCATCTAAAAAAAGTGATGAACTTATTTATAAAATGGAAACAGATTCACAGACATAGAAAACAAACTTAGCATTACCAAATGGGAAAGAGCGCATACTCAGTCGCTCAGTCATGTCCAACTCTTTGGGATTAATATATACATACTGCTGTACATAAAACAGATTAAATGACAAGGTACTACTCTAGAGCAAAGGAAACTTTATTCAATATCTCTTAATAACTGATAAGAATTTGAAAAATATATGTATGTATAACTGAATCACTTTGCTGTATACCTGAAACTAACACAGCACTGTAAATCAACCCTGCTTCAGTTTATTTTTTTTTATTTTTTTTATTTTTTTGAAGTAAACAGTCTCAAATTTTTATTGTCTTCATAATAAAACACAATATGAAGTTCAAAACTGGATCACTTGGCCCTTTCTCTTCTTATCGCCTCCCAGCTCAAAATGCTTGCATCTCTTAATAGCCAGCATTCTCTTCGATCTGCAGTTGGGCTCAACACATTCAAGCCTCAGTACAATCTTCTTTGTAGTTTTAGCCTTTTTCCGGAAAATCGGCTTAGTCTGCCCACCGTAGCCACTCTGCTTCCTGTCATAACGCCGCTTTCCCTGGGCATACAGAGAATCCTTGCCCTTCTTGTACTGTGTCACTTTGTGGGGCTGGTGCTTCCCACACTTCTTACAGAAAGTCCGGCGGGTTTTTGGGACGTTCACCATGTTTGCGAGAGCGATACCAGCACAGAAAGCCCTGCTTCAGTTTAAAAAGACTATATGCATGCTGGGTGTCTGGTGAAGCTGCTCCCCTGCACTGCCCCTGCTCCCCAGGAAAGTCTTCAAGCAGATGAACTGTTGGGGGCAGGGGAGCAGAGTCCTTCTGGTTGGTGGGGGGGTGTTGGGTGGCCTTGAGCCCCAGTAATTGCCTTGTCCTTGAATCCCTAAGGTGACCTCCAATAAAGCCTCAAGGAACTCTACTGTTCCACTTCACAAGAGAAACTGTTTTGATCGAGGGGAGAGCTCTGTTTGGGAAATCATAAAATCTATTTTATAAGCATTTGGGTTATTTATTTAACCAACACCCATGTATCATTTACTATGAGCCAGACACTGTTCAAAGCATTTTACAAATCCTAACTTCTGTTAGATCTTGATATGCGCCCTCATTTGCTCCTTACAAGTTGTGTGGTTATGGTCTAATCATTTAACTTCTTTGAGCCTCAGTTTCTTCATCTGTTAAATGGGAATAATGAAATCTGTCAAACTGCAAGAATCAAATGAAATGTCACATGCTAATGCTTTAGAAACTAACAAATATGCGTTAGTGTCGTTTTTTGAGTCATTGCCATTCTGTTCATTGTTGCTGTACAAAAGAATTACATGTTTCTCCTCCCAGGAGCTCCTGATCTGGGATGCCAGGAGAAGACTTAGTCAAGCCCCAGCTGTAGAGATTGGACAGTAGAACCAGAAATTGCACCTCACGTTTCAGAAGCACCTGAAATAGTAAGATTTCAGTTAGAGTTAATTTAGAATGATGTGTGTATGTGTGTGAGTGATTACTACAATAAACCTGGTCAATGTTTAACCCACAGGAGATTGGTTCCTTCTTCATTCCCTTATCTTATTTCCACTCACCTCTCAGGTTTCAGCTTAAAATTGCTTCCTCTTGGAAGCCCTCCTGATTCCCAACACTGTGTAAGGGATTTTTTGTGTGCTCCCACAGCGTTCTATACTTGCCAGCTTCTTTTCTTCATGGTTTTCTTGTCTAGGTCTTCAGCCAGATTGTAAGGTCGATAAGGAATTAAGCCATTCCCGTCTTTTTCAGCCTTGTACGATATCTAATCCTGGCACTTTGTGGGACCTCAATAAATAGTTGTGTGAAACGGTCATTGTGTACCTGGACTGAAGAGGTGGGAGGAACTTAGGTTCCCAGTATATTTCTAGGAGACTTCCAGAAATTTGCTTTGCCAAGAATACAGATCTTTTCTCATTATCATAAAACGCACGGGGATCACATGTTCCTAAGATGACTCTGAGACCAGGCCAGTGCCCAAGGTCACACTGGAAGTGCTCAGAAAGTACCTTTATCTCTGATTCCTAGATGGCCGTTGCCCACTATTAAAGACTTCCACGTGACAGATTATTCTTGATGGTGTGTGTCTATCATGAAGGCCTAAGTTCAGTTTGGCGATTTGAGCAAGATGGGAGAGGTTCTCCTTTTTAAGAACTCAGCCTCTGAAGTGTAGACAAGCTTGGGAGAGACTGGAAGGAAATCCAAACTGTTTTATTATTGGACTTGTTGGGGGCATGTGAGTATCCTTGTCAGCTTCAGAAGGGTCAGCGTGTATGCTATTCACTGAAAATTTTCATCCATTGTGAAGAGATGAAGTGGTACTGAGAATGAAATGAAATGTCACCCCCAGTGAGATGAAATGTCTGGGGGAAGGAAACGGCTGCTGACAAGGATGACAGAGTTGACAGTCGTGGGCAGACAGCCGTTTAGCATAAGTTAATTTACTGGCCAGCTCAATCCAAAAGAATGCTTCTATCTGGCTCACACTATGATATATTAGACTGTGACATGATGGTAGGAGGAGAGAGAAAAGGGCCATTTTCCAAGGACATAATATATTCTATGTATGATTTGCAGAAGCATAAAAAACACCAAGATGAAACTGCTTTTCATCTTTTTTAGACTCCTTATCTCCTTGTGTCTATACCAGCTCCTTCTCTGAAATGCAGGCTTCAAGCAATCTGATGCATCAAGTTAAACTGTGTATCTCTATGGAGGCGAATATGAGAGTTCACTGGGAATCAGCCCGAGATACGCAGTATATCCTATACTGGCAAAGGTAAGTATGTGATTAGTTTTCCATGAGTTAAAATCAGAAAACAAGTCAGCCAAGTAACAGACATATCTCTTTGTACTGGAGATTGGTAAATAAAGCCTCTGGTTGTAATTCAGAAACAAAGTGAACTGAATAAAACCTTGGTTTCTAAAAACTTGAAATGATTCAGAAAGACTAAATGACAACCTGATGTAGTGCTTTTCTAATTGTTAGTAGCTGACAAAAACAGTTCCTAGTAAAGCACCTGAAAGTTCTGACGTTTCTCCCTACGCTTACAGGGAGGGAAGCACAGAAGCAATTACACAGATGAAACATCAAAGAGGAAATGAGAGTGAGACACGGTTAGACCTTAAGCCACTCCCCTTGGGGCACCTTGGACAGAGTGGTGTTCAGCTGCCTTTATATAGGAGGTGAGGGTGTCCTTCCGAAGGAGGCCCGGGGCCTTTTGACATCCGAAATTGATTGGAAGCACGATCCAGGGGTCCTGTTGTTGCGGTTAGCTGTCACATGCTGGTCAATTACAGTAGAGCCCCAGGGGAAAGAAACGCCAAGATCTGGGCAGGATGACTATGCCCAGTCTGGGTTTGGCGTCCACCTCTGCAGCCTTGACACCTGCCTGGCCCCAAGGTGCCTGGGGAGCACTCGGTGGGGAGCACAAGTGAAGTCTTTGCTGTTATCCAGTCGATACGTCATGTCTGAGTCTTTGTGAATGCGTGGACTGAAGCATACCAGGCTCCTCCGTCCTTCACCATCTCCTGGAGTTTGCTGACATTCGTGTCCGTTGAGTCACTGATGCTATCTTACCATCTCATGCTCTGCTGCCCCCTTCTCTTTTTGCCTTCAGTTTTCCTCAACTTCAGGGTCTTTTTCGCTGAGATAGCTCTTTGCATCAGGTGGCCAAAGTATTGGAGCTTCGTCTTTAGCATCAGTCCTGCTATTGAATATTCAGGGTTGATTTCTTTTAGGACTGATGGTTTGATCTTGTTGTTCAAGGGACTCTCAAGAGTCTTCTCCAACAACCACAGTTCAAAAGCATCAATTCTTCAGTGCTTAGCCTTATTTATGGTCCAACTCTCACATCCGTACCTGACTACTGGAAAAATAACATAGCTTTGACTAGATGGGTAGGGGCTACAGATAAAATACCTTGCCTACCAATGACTGTCATTTAATCTGCAAAGAGTCCATGCTCTTGACGTTTTGGATTGAAATGTAAAATGGGATCATATTATAAATGCACTTCAGGAGTTGCTTGTGTAAAGGACATCCAAAGGACCTTCCCTCAAGTGCAAACTCTCTTCCTGTAAAGCACAACATTACAGACAGTAATATTTTAACCAATATAGCCTTTAAATTTGACTTTTAAACTGCATGGTTTCTTGTGGTGAAAAACCTTTATATTCTGAAATCTATTTCTGTACTTATTTTGTGTTACAAAGCAATAGAGTTGCAAAGCAATAAGTCATTAAACGTAAAATATATTCAGTATTTTTTTAAGGCACAGAACAGCAAAAATTTAGAGTTGCCCTCTCTAAATTCTGTGAGGTAGAAATCTGAGAAATACTAATTTAACATACAAAAAGTAAAAAGGCATAGCATAAAGGTCAGTTGGTATAGCCTGATGACAAATACAGGTGAAATATAATTTTACAAATGTATACCTAGTGTTTGACTTTAGGAGAACTGCAATGTGAAATTTTATTTTACGGTATTGCATTTATATAATTGTTGGTGTGATGCACATTTGTCAGTTTATGGTTATATATTCAATGAGATACCATCAAGCAGAGCAGAAAATTTCAGTTTGTCCTTGTATTTTGCCTTTATCATTCACTATTAACCTCTGTTTCACAAAGATTTGTTAACAAAAAATGGAAGTAACACTCTTCGTGGCATTTCCCTTTATTTGGACTGTTTCGTGTAAACTGAAGCAAGTTCCCTGAGCGCTCTGATGCTGTCCTTATTCCTCACTGGACCCTGGAGAATCCGGGATGCTAGGACCCAGAGGCCTTTGCATGCGTGTTTGTAAGTCCTTCAGTCGTGTCTGACTCTGTGACCCTGTGGACCACAGCCCACCTCTGTCCACGGGATTCTCCAGGCAAGAATAATGCGGGGGTTGCCATGCCCTCCCCGAGGATCTTCCCCACCCAGGGACTGAACCCGTGTCTCCTACATCTCCTGCCTTAGCAGCCAGGCTCTTTACCACTAGTGTCACCTGGGAAGCCCCCAGGTACCTATAAATCACCCTATTCAGTGATTCCCCTTAGCTGAGGCTGGGGCAGCTGGAGGCCCCAGGGTTTCAACTTAGGGCCTGCTGGGTTTGTGGGGAAAAATGCTTTGGCCTGTGAAAACTGCCCTTGGATCAGTGCTGTTCCATTGCTGAGCATTTGGGGACCTCTGTTCTACAGGATATAGATAAAGGTCAGGTTTACACTAACTGTCAATGTTAGTGAGACAGTTGGCTCTAGTAAGAATGCTACAGGGTAATCACAAGGGTAGTAAGGGTAATCACAAAGAGGAAATTAATTTCCTATCTTATAAATGCGTGTGTGTGTGTGTTGTTCAGTCGTGTCTGACTCTTTGCAACCCCGTGGACTGTAGCCCGCCAGGCTTCTCAGTCCATGGGATTCTCCAAGCAAGAGTGCTGGAGTGGGTTGCCATTCCCTTCTCCATTATAAATGCATAGTCTCCCCCTTTGGTCCATTTTCTGCAATAGGTCACACATGGTAGTGGGTTGCATAATATGCCCCTCCCCAAATTTATATCTACCCAGAATTTCAGAGTATGGACTTATTTGGAAGGAGGGTCTTTGCAGATGTAATTAAGGATCCTGAAATGAAATCATTCTGGATTTAGAGCAGGCCCTAAATTCAATGACCAGTGTTCTTATAAGGAGAGGAAAAGCTGTGCCTGGAACTGACAGAGTAGGTTCATCACACCTCAATAAACAAACACACTCACAGAAAAAGAGATCAGATTTGTGTTTACCGGAGGTGGGGAGTAGTGGTTAGCGGGGTGGGTAAGTGGAATTGGAGGGAGGCAGTCAGAAAGTATGAACTACAGATATAAGTCAATGCTGGGGGTGAAATGCACAGCATGATAAACATAATTAACACTGCTGCATACTATATGTGAAAGTTGTTAAGAGGGTAAATCTGAAGAATTTTCATCACAAAGAACAAAGGGGTTTTTTTTTCCCCCTCAATTCTGTATACGAGGTGATGGATATTCACAATTTGTTATGGTCGTCATTTCATGGTGTGTGTGAGTCAGGTCTTGACCCTGTACCCAACACAGTGCTATATGCCAATTACACATCAATAAAACTGGAAGGAAAAAATTCACACACACAGAGAAAATAAAATAAAAAGAGGGAAGGAAACCAACAAACACGCAAAGGAGAAGGCTATGTGAAGACAGAGGCGGACAGAAGTGATGCTGCCTCCGGCCGCAGAACACCAGGTGCCTCTAGAGGCTGGAAGACACAAGAAAAGCTTGTCCCCTGGAGCCTTCAGAGGCAGCACGGCCCTACCAGTGCCTTCAGTTTGGACTCTGGTCTCTGGAACTGTGAGAGAATAAATTTGTGTTGTTGTCTCTCAAGTTAGCAGTCCTAGCAAAGGAATACAAACATCTTCTGCCTTTTGTGACTCAATTCTCTCTTTTTTTTTTTTTCTCCCTTTTATTGTTTTTGCCATACAATGCCATGATATCACCATGGGTTTACATATGCTCCCCCTCCAGAAACCCCTCCCTCCCCCCTCCCTCCTCCCTCCCCCCAGGAAATCTTGATGCATCAGCCCCGAGAATCAATCCTGGGCTGGCGATTGATTAGACATATGATAATTAACATGTTTCAATGCCATTCTCCCATATCATCCCACCCTTTCCCTCATCCACAGAGTCCATGAGTCTATTCTATACATCCGCTCCTTTTGCTGTCTCGCATGTTGGGTTCTCGTTACTGTCTTTCTAAATTCCATATATATGTGTTAATATACTGTATTGTTGTTTTTGTTTCTGGCTTACTTCACTCTGGATAATGGGCTCCAGTTCGGTCCATCTGAGTAGAATTGATTCAAATGAATTTTTTTTTAATGCTGAGTAATATTCCATTGTGTATATGTACCACAGCTTTCTTATCCATTCGTCAGTTGATGGGCATCTAGGTTGCTTCCATGTCCTGGCTATTGTAAACAATGCAGCGATGAACTCTCTCTGTTTGCAGATGACATGATCCTCTACATAGAAAACCCTAAAGACTCTACGAGAAAATTACTAGAGCTAATCAGTGAATATAGCAAAGTTTCAGGATACAAAATCAACACACAGAAATCCCTGGCATTCCTATACACTAACAGTGAGAAATCAGAAAGAGAAATTAAGGAAACAATTCCATTCACCATCGAAACAAAAAGAATAAAATACTTAGGAGTATTTCTACCTAAAGAATCAAAAGACTTGTATATAGAAAACTATAAAACACTGATGAAAGAAATCAAAGAGGACACAAACAGATGGAGAAATGTACCATGTTCGTGGATTGGAAGAATCAATATAGTGAAAATGAGTATACTACCCAAAGCAATCTATAGATTCAATGCAATTCCTATCAAGCTACCAGAGGTCTTCTTTAAAGAATTAGAACAAATAATTTCTTAATTTGTATGGAAATACAAAAAACCTCATATAGCCAAAGCAGTCTTGAGAAAGAAGAATGAAACTGGCGGAATCAACCTACCTGACTTTAGGCTATACTACAAATCCACAGTCATTAAGACAGTATGGTACTGGCACAAAGACAGAAATATAGATCAATGGAACAGAATAGAAAGCCCAGAGATAAATCCACGCATCTATGGACACCTTATCTTTGACAAAGGAGGGAAGAATATACAATGGAGAAAAGACAACCTCTTTAACAAGTGGTGCTGGGAAAACTGGACAGCCACTTGTAAAAGAATGAAACTAGAACACTTTCTAACACCATACACAAAGATAAACTCAAAATGGATCAAAGATCTAAGCATAAGACCAGAAACTATAAAACTCCTAGAGGATAACATAGGCAAAACACTCTCTGACTCAATTCTCTTTCCGCTCTACCCTTGGCCAGAGTGAGGTTATTAAACTCAACAAGCGAATCTTTGTGGAATCTCTTTGTTGACTAAGGAACGCTTCTTCACAAACCCTTGCTGGTTTCCAGGCCCCACTTTTGGTCATCTGTCATCATCTTGACTGCTCACCCTGTGCCATTTACTTCTGTTTTTGCTTCTGTTTCCTTGTGCCCTGAAAGTGTGTTTGTACAGATGGGTGGCTGCCTCATCGGCTGTCCTTTTTTCCATGTTGATGTCTGAGGAGACTGAGAACGAACTGAGAGGGTTTCCTTAGAAAAATCAGTTACTCTCCGGTCTTTTCTGAGACATTCTTGGTTTTACTATTCATCTTCTGACATGAGCAAACAGGCATGCCACTGATATTTATAACTACTGGCCCATTTCATAGACTTTTTATTTTACCCAAACAACATCTCCTTGTTTGGTAATCCCCTCTGGGCTGCTGACTGGCTGCTCTGGACCTATAGTAATCCCCTGCTAAATTCAAGGCTGAAATCTGACCCACAGCTCTTCTTAAAACAACTCACATCCTAACTCAGTCAAGAAAGAAACACATACATTTACAGAGCCCCAGGTAAGGGCCTGACCTGGTAGAGGAGGACTTTATGTGTGTGTAACATCATGGATGATTCCCAGGCGGTGCTAGTGACAAAGAATCCACCTGCCAATGCAGGAGACGCAAGCTACACAGGTTCAACCTCCGGGCCAGGAAGATCCCCTGGAAGAGAAAATGGCAACCCATTCCAGTATTCACGCCTGGAAAATTCCATGGAGAGGGAGCCTGGCAGGCTACAGTCCATGGGGCCACGACTGAACACACACACAAACACATTATCATGGATCCACCTAATAGGAAAAAGAGGGATCACTTAGTCTTCGTTTCCAGCCCTCTGGCTGTTTCCAAATGCTGGTCCTCTCTCCTCTAAGGCTGCCAGGGCACAGACAGGGTTGTTTCCTTGCTCAGACTCAGAGTTCTCCAGGTAATGTGAAGACAGAGGAGAAATACTTTCTCTGCTGTTGCGGAGAACTGTTTTGTCTTTTAGGTAATAATGCAGAGGGGAAATAAAACCACCCACATGGGAGACAACCCTCAAACCCTCTTCTGTCCTTGGCTACCCTCTCTTCTCTGGTCCCCTCCCGTTCCGGCACGTCCCCTCTTGCCTCCCTGATTCCTGGAGCAGGGGCCGTGGAGTCATTGGACTGTAGAGAGATCAAAGGGCTTACAGGGAAGAAGCCTGGGCAGCAGGGGTGATGGGGATTCTTGGGGAGCTTGAGGCAACAGCACTGTCCACCAGCATGCGAAAGTCATGTCTGACTCTTTGCGACCCCACAGACTGTAGTCAATGGGATTCTCCAGGCCAGAATACTGGAGTGGGTAGCCTATCCCCTCTCCAGGGGATCTTCCCCACCCAGGGATCGAACCAGGGTCTCCAGCATTGCAGGTGGATTCTTTACCAGCTGAGCCACCAGGGAAGCCCTGCCCACCGGCATCATCCACCTGCAGTTTTTACAAATGGTCTGACCATGGGAGGGGCCACTGGGTACCAGCCCTGCCTGCCTGTGTGAAAGTGAAAGTGTGAAAGGGTTAGTTGCTCAGTGTGTCTAACTCTTTGCAACTCCATGGACTGTAACCTACTAGGCTCCTCTGTCCATGGGATTCTCCAGGCAAATGTACTTGAGTGGGTAACCATTCCCTTCTCCAGGGGATCTTCCCAACCCAGGGACTGAACATGGGTCTCCTGCATCTCCTGCATTGGCAGGCAGATTCTTTACCCTCTGAGCCACCAGAGAAGCCTGTTTCACTGTGTGACCAACATTAAGTGATTTATCCCTACTGAGATCCAAATTCCTCCAGCATCAAAGGAAGTGTATTTGTCCTGTCTGCATAGCTTTATAACAGGTCCCAGTCTCTGATGGATGCTTACTGCTTATAGCAGAATTTAGACAGATATTACTCTACCTTTGTGGCTCAGCTGGTAAAGAATCCGCCTGCAATGCTTCGAAACCTGGGTTTGACCCCTGGGTTGGGAAGATCCCCTGAAGAAGGGGAAGGCTACTCACTCCAGTATTCTGGCCTGGGGAATTCCATGGACTGTACAGTCCAGGGGGTCACAAAGAGTTGACACGACTGAGTGACTTTCACTTTCACTTTCACTCACAGGTTTGTGGTGAAGATCACATGAACTGTTACAGGGAGGGTGGTTGAAAGAGTGCCTGAACCATAATAATAATCAGGTAGCACTGAGTTGGCAGCTACATAAATCCCATAAGTTGAATGAGAGGCTCTGAGCTCCACTATATAAATGAAAACCTCCCAGGTTGACTGGAAAAGGAAGCTGTACTTTTGCTTGCTAGATATTTCTATTATCAGATGCTGATAGCTACCAAAACAAACAGAAAAGGCAAAAAGGGTTGTTTTCCAACCCTTACATGCCTTCTAAAAAAGCTTTCTGATTTTTTGGGTGGAGTGGTCATCAAATAGCATGCAACCTCTTTTCTTGCCAACTTTGTGGGACCTTTGGCAGATCACTTCATCCCCAGAGCCCTACTTTCTCTTCTGTTAAATGGGAACAAACACTTAGGAATCAAGCGAGATAAAGTCCTCTGAAAATGAGAAACCCTGCATAAATATTAGGAAGGAAGACATATTTACGATTTATTAAGTATGTAAGCACAAACTTTTTTTTTAGGATTAAAACTACTCCCATAAGATGCCTTAAAGCCTCAGGGTAGACAAAGACCTATGGAGATACCGGAATGGATGGGGGACTGTGTATCATGAAGGTGAGTTGACCAGAAGGGTTAAGAGTGATAGCAATGGTATTCACATGTAGAAAAGGTTAGGGAGGTTTCTGTCCACATGTTTTCCATCTTCACTGAGGACAGACAGGAGTAATTTTTCTGCTAATGAGGATTTTAAAAAATTGAAATGCACAGCTCAGTCTGCATGGAGTTTCTTCTCTGAAGGTCTGAACATCTGGGGTTTGCTAGGACTGAGGAACTCAGGATGAGAAATGGAAGGGAAGCACCCATGCCTGGAACATCCCAGTCATTCCCAAACAGCCATGTCCACACCCACATTTTTCTTGAACAAATTTATATTTTTGTGTTTTGTTGATTCATCAATTCACATGCATCCTATATCTAAATTAGCATTCCCATTTATTCCAGGGTTGTGTGTCTACAGGTTAGGAGCACAGACCCGGGAGTCAGGAAGCCAGTTTGCAATCCTGATTTTGCCAGCCTTTCAGCTGTGTCACCTTGGTTCATTACACTAGCAATCAATTTGCTATACCTTGGTTTCCTTATCTGTAAAATGGAGATAATAAACTAAAGAGCCTCTTGATGAAAGTGAAAGAGGAGAGTGAAAAAGTTGGCTTAAAGCTCAACATTCAGAAAACTAAGATCATGGCATCTGGTCCCATCACTTCATGGCAAATAGATGAGGAAACAGTGGTTGACTTTATTTTTCTGGGCTCCAAAATCACTGCAGATGGTGATTGCAGCCATGAAATTAAAAGATGCTTCCTCTTTGGAAGGAAAGTTATGACCAACCTAGACAGCATATTTAAAAGCAGAGATATTGTCAACAAAGGTCTGTCTAGTCAAGGCTGTGGTTTTTTCCAGTAGTCATGTATGGATATAAGAGTTGGACTGTAAAGAAAGCTGAGTGCCAAAGAATGTTTTTGAACTGTGGTGTTGGAGAAGACTCCTGAGAATCCCTTGGACTGCAGGAAGATCCAACCAGTCCATCCTAAAGGAAATCAGTCCTGAATATTCATTAGAAGGACTGATACTGAAGCTGAAACTACAATCCTTTGGCCACCTGATTCGAAGAACTGATTCATTTGAAAAGACCCTGATGCTGGGCAAGATTGAGGGCAGGAGGAGAAGGGGATGACAGAGGATGAGATGGCTGGATGGCATCACTGACTCGATGGACATGGGTTTGGGTAGACTTCAGGAGTTGTTGATGGACAGGGAGGCCTGGCATGCTGCGGTTCATGGGGCTGCAAATAATCAGACACTACTGAGTGACTGAACTGAACTGAACTGAGAGGTTCTTACCTCAAAGGTGGTTGTGAGCATACCTGGCATGGAGCAAATGCTCAAAAGTGGTAGCCAGTGTTATCCTAAAGCCCTCTCTTCATGGTTTCAAAGAGATCTCACACTTGAATATTTGTTCTATTAGCTCAACGTGTCACACGTGACAACTTTCTAGTCTGTAGTGTATTCTTTTTTGTCTGACAAAAATCTATTCTCAGAGGAAAGTACATTTTCCTCCTTGTTTACTCCAGGAGCCTTCTCTGAACTTTCTCAAGCTCCATTACATCTGCCTTGAAGGGAAGTGACCTGGAATTGTTCAAGTGATGCCCTCCCTAAAGGCAGAGAGATGAACTGAATAATTTATGAAGGTACCTTCTGGCAATACGAATCTTCACAGTGACTCTCAGGTTAAGGGAATTTTCCTTTTCAGACTGCCTCATCGGCTAGTAGAGATCTCTTTATAACACTAGAGGTCACTGTTACAGCAATATTTCAAAAGCATCAGCCTTACATCAGCAATAAAATTGAGAAAAAATCCTTCAGAGTACGCCAAGTGAGAAGGTATCATATGGGTATTTTGAGAGCAGCAGCTGAAATTTTATTAAGTTCCCAAACTGAAATCCACATCTAATCTCCTGTTACTCATTCCCGGAAAACAAATCTGTTTTCCTTGTGGTAGTGAGACCCCTACTGGGGAAGATCTGGGGTGGGAAGTTGTGCCCTGGCTTGGACTGATGACTTCTAAGTCAATCTCTCCTGCTCTGATGCATCAGCCAAGCAAGATTCTAGATTTCCCATTGTCTTCAACTCATTTCCATTTGTCAGTGCCCTCTGCCTGCAATTTCAACTCAAAACCTGTTAAACAGGAATCAACTTCCCAGTCAGTTCTCCTCTCCACTTTCACACCCAAATAGCCTCTCTTCTCCACTCTCTTACTGATGATTAAGGCCAGATTCATCCTTCAATTTAAGGCCTTGAATCACCAAGTCCTGCTGATTTTCCACCCTGCTTGCATTTTGAACATATCTTCTTTCGTAAAACTAGAATAATGACAATACTCACATCACAGTGTTGTTTGGATTAAACAAAGCCCTAGAGAGGGCCCAGCTCAGGGGAAAACCAACCCTGTGCAGGACTCCACACCCTTCCCAGCAGCCATCAGGTGAACCCCAGAACATGTCCAGCTCCTATCAAGACCCCCAGATTCAAGACTTCCCTGGAAGTTCAGCAGTTAAGGCTTCACTTGACACTGCAGGGAATGCAGTTTTGATCCCTGGTCAGGCAGCTAAGGTCCCACAAGCCTTGAGGCCAAAAAACCCAAAACTGTTAAAAATAAAAGAAGAAACAGCAATGTAACAAATTTAGTAAAGATTTTAAAAAATGGTCCACATCAAAAAATCTTTTTGAAAAACCACCAAGATCCCTTGCTATTTGCCTGTGGCCATCAGGACTAACCCTGTCATTTGCCTTGTCCCCACTGATGTACATCCCCACAAGACCCAGAACTCACAGGTCATCTTTAAACCTGGCAGTCTAATCCACACCCCTTTTCTGACCTCATCTGCCCACTTCTGCATCTCCTGAGACACTTTCACCTGTTCTCTGGAACCTGGGTCAGCCAGTCAGTCAAGTCAGTTCAGTTGCTCAGTCGTGTCCGACTCTGCAACCCCACGGACTGCAGCACGCCAGGCCTCCCTGTCCCTCACCATCTCCCAGAGTTTACTCAAATTCATGTCCATTGAGTCGCTGATGCCATCCAACCATCTCATCCTCTGTCATCCCCTTCTCCCTCCTTCACTCTTTCCCAGCATCAGGGTCTTTTCAAATGAGTCAGTTCTTCACATCAGGTGGCCAAAGTATTGGAGTTTCAGCTTCAGCCTCAGTCCTTCCAAAGAATATTCAAGACTGATTTCCTTTAGGATGGACTGGTTGGATCTCCTTGCAGTCCAAGGCACTCTCAAGAGTCTTCTCCAACACCACAGTTCAAAAGCATTAATTCTTCAGTGCTCAGCTTTCTTTATGGTCCAACTCTCACACATCCATACAGGACTACTGAAAAAACCATAACTTTGACTAGATGGACCTTTGCTGGCAAAGTAATGTCTCTACTTTTTACTATGCTGTCTAGGTTGGTCATAGCTTTTCTTCCAAGGAGCAAGCATCTTTTAATTTCATGGCTGCAGTCACCATCTGCAGTGATTTTGGAGCCTAAAAAAATAAAGTCTGTTACTGTTTCCATTGTTTCCCCATCTGTTTGCCATGAAGTGGGATTTCCCAGGCAAGAATACTGGAGTTGGTTGCCTTTTGCTTCTCCATGTAGGCAGCATCCTAGGTTTTGGGCCACGGGTCTGGAGAAGGAGTCACAGAAACAGCAACCACCAGTGGGAACGGCTGCCCAATCATCGACCTCAGTCTCCAGAGCCCTCAGCGTGAACTTGGAGCCTTGACCCACCCCCACTCATTCCCAATCTCACTGTCGTAGCTAAAGTGCTGCACCAGATCCCCTGACCTGCCTCCTGAGAAACCTGTATGCAGGTCAGGAAGCAACATGGAACAGCAGACTAGTTCCAAATAGGAAAAGGAGTACGTCAAGGCTGTTTATTGTCACCCTGCTTATTTAACTTATATGCAGAGTACATCATGAGAAATGCCAGGCTGGATGAAGCACAAACTGGAATCAAGATTGCCGGGAGAAAAATCAATAACCTCAGATATGCAGATGACATCACCCTTATGGCAGAAAGTGAAGAGGAACTAAAGAGCCTCTTGATGAAAGTGAAAGAGGAGAGTGAAAAAGTTGGCTTAAAGCTCAACATTCAGAAAACTAAGATCATGAGCATCTCGTCCCATCACTTCTTGGCAAATAGGTGGGGAAACAGTGGAAACCCTGGCAGACTTTATTGTTTTGGAACCTGGGTCAATCATCAGCAGAATCCTCCATCCCCCACCCCTCCTGAGCGGTCTGTCCCCTCCCTCACTGAACCGTGGCTCAGTCCTTTGGGGATACTACTTCCCCTGTGCCCTCTGCTGGGGGCTGGAGGTGGGGCAGGGCTCCTCCTTCTGCTTCAACCATGATCTTGTCCTCAGGTGGAATACTGAGTCTCCAGGCATTCTTGGGATTTTTTATTATTTTGATAGTCTCACCTGCCGTGTCTCCAGTGTTACCCTGGTCTGAAGTCTCAGCAGTTTCAAGTTACACGCAGGTGATCTTTCTGACACCTTCCTCCTTGAAACATTTTCTTCTCTTGGCTTCCGGGACAACACACATCCTTATTCTCCTTCCAGCTTTCTGGCTGTTCTGTCTTCATTTGCTATAAGAGTTTCTTTTTCTTCCTCAACTCCTCAGCCTCTAATTGTCAGAAGGCTTAGTCCTTGAACCTTTTTTTCCCCCCATTTATTCACTCCCTAGTTGATCTCATTGAGCTTTAAACGTCACGTATATGCTGATCATTCTTAGATTTTTATCTCCAGCACAGACCACACCCCTGAAGTCCAGGCCAATACCTCCAGATGCTAATTTGACTTTGCTAATTTATCAGGTCCCAAACAGAAGTGCTGATCTACCTCCCTGCCACTCTTCCCCTAAAGGTCATTCCATTTTTTCCCAGGTGCTCAGCCAAAATCCTTAGACATCCTTGGTTCCTGTCTCCTCTCTCTCTTCTCTCTCTCTCTCTCTCTGACACAGAGTATCTGACTCTTCAGCAGAGTTTATTGATTCAACCTTCAAATTCTAATCAGAAGCAGATCACTTTTCACCATCCCTGTTACAACTAATTTGTTCTAAGCTGTCATCATTTCTCTCTTGGATGGCAGCACCACACTGGTTTCTCTGAGTCTGCCCTGATCCCTGCAATCTAGTCTCAAAAATCAGCCTGAGTGACCCTTTTAAAATTGAAGTCCCCACCATGTCACTCTCCTGCTCCAGGTGCTCCAGTTCCCAACTCACTCAGAGTAAAAGCCAAAGTCCTTATTATGACTTTCAAAGTCTCAACAAAACTGGGATTATTCCATCACTGCTTTAAGCATGTCTCCAGCTCCTCTTCTCCTTATTGACTAAGACCAACTGGCCTTCCTGCTGTTTCTGGAACTGACCATGGACACTCCTGCCTCTGTCTCACACATTCTGTCCACATACAGTGCCCTTCCCCCAGACCTCTCTTTGCCTGGTTTCCTCATTTCTTCACGTCTATTCAAATCTCATCTTTTGTTGAGGCCTTGCCCGGCTCTGCTCTCTAAAATCTTTATACCCTCATAATACTTTATTTCCCTTTCCTTCATTAGATTTTTCTCCTTAGTTCTTAGCATTATCTAAAAAGTTACTAAATTTTATTTATTGTCTTGTTGATTATCCTGTTTCCCTTGGTAGAATGTAAGCTCTATAAAGACAAGGATTTTTTTCATTGCTGCATCCTATTGCCTGGCTCTGTATCTGGCATATAGTAGATGCTCAATAAATATTTATTGAGTGAATTCATAAAATAAAATAATTCACTGAATGGCCTTAGAACAGTGCCTGGACTATAGTAGTAGTTTTATTCATGTTTACCAGTATCTTCATTGCTGTAATGATCATCATCTTCTTCATTACTGCTGGATTTAGCCCCTCCTCTCCATCCCTTCCTCACCACCTCAGGCTCTTACTCGCTCTTGACTAGACTCTCTCGCTACTCCCAAAAGTTGTCTTTTAGTCCCTGGGTTGACCTCCTTTAGACCCACCCTATGCTTCCGTAGTTATGTCTCTTGAAAACAAATTTGATTGTTTCATTCCCCTGTTACAAAACTTTTCAGTGACTGACTCCCCACTACTTTCAGATTAAGTCCCAGCGTTTATGTGATGGACAGACAAAGAGACCGCTCTCTGGCCCCTGGCCTCCTCTCCACTTCTTCCCTTACACTTAAAATACCCGAGACCCCACGCTGGGCCACTAGGCCAGTCTCCCTCACCTGGAAGGCCCTTCCCTCCTTGTCTGTCTGGACAGCTTATTTAAATCTGTCTTCAGGCCAAGAGTTTCTTCCCTGCAGAATTTATTTCTGCCTCCTTTGTGTCATCTCTCTTCCTTATAGATATTTCTATTAGGAATTACATCATTCATAAGTCTTTATATATAATTCTGCCCACATTCTGAGTCTAATTTTCTCCTCTTCCTGTCTACTGCTCCTGTTTGGTGTAAGTTTATTTTTCTATTTAAGGGTCAGTGTTTTTTGAACTGAGATCAGCTCCTTGGTCTGCCCCATACATATTTCTCCAGCTGTGTTTATTCACAGCCCTCTAGAATTCATGCTTCCTTAGACCAGAGCCTGACCTAGACCATCACTACATGTGGGAATGGGCCTCACTGGTTACCACTCACTTCTGTACCCGTAGTGTCTGGCTCATAGGCAGACCTGACTCAATGTTTGATGAAGGAATGCTTGAAAGTGTGAGTATCCCCCGGGACAGTAAAGGCCAGGTTAGGTGGGGATGTGTGGAGACAAATGGATAAAATGTGTTTCCCTGTAAACATTCATTTTACTTGGAGATTTGGGAGGAAAACATTAAAAAGTTTAACTAGCATAGTTAAATTTAGGTAAATCATATTATATATTAAAACCAACCTATTAGGAACAAGAAGGTTAAATTCATAGCAAGTTTAAAGACTGAGCAGGACACTTACAGAGGCTCTGAGTTTGTGGCAGCTCCTTCTGGCTGGCTCACTCTGGCTGGTCAGAGGTAAGACTTCATTCTCCCTCACCTGCCGGCGAGGTTGAATTCCCCCCACTCACAGCTCCTTTCCTTCTCCTTGCTCTCACAGGCATCCATGGAAGATTCCGCTGCACCCCCGCCCCTGTGGCCATTCAACATTTGAGACTTTCCTTCTGTTATCCCTCATCATCAAACCCCTAAAGTCTATTCTATTTCCCCCAAACACAGCACCCACCTTAGTAGATATTTTCTAATTGAGGAGCTACCCCACTTCCTTGTCCCCTTTCTTCTTGGGGGAACCCCTTCCTGTGTAAGTCATGGTGGGAGGCAGGACCATCACCCCACGATCTGGGCTGTAATTTCAGTGACCCAGCTGTCCTTGGCTCCTTGATCCAGATTTCCTGCTTCCTGTCAATTCTTGAGGTTACCTTGTAGCCTTGTAGCAAAATTAGTTCCTGCTTAGGCTAGCTTGATTTTTGTTGCTTCCAAATATGAATCCCTGTTGGCCCTGTGCATGCACACGTGTGCACACAGACACACACACACCCTGTCTTTTTATTATTTTTCTTTTCGGCTAACAGTTAGTGAGCATTTACCATGGGGCAAGCACAATGCTAAGCCTTGTCTTACTTAATTCTCTAACCAATCTAAAAGTAGTATTTGGATTCTACACAAGAAAAAACAAACACCAAAAGTTTCAGTGCTTTGCCCAAGGTCACACCACTTGCTAAGTGCTAGAGGAAGGACTTAAACCTAGGGAATCTGGTGCCCAAGCACCTCAAACTCATCACAATAACCGGTTGCCTTGTGTGTGTGTGTGTTAGTCACTCAGGTGTGTCCGACTCTGCGACTCCATGGGCTGTAGCCCGCCAGGCTCCTCTGTCCATGGGATTCTCCAGGCAGGAATACTGGAGTGGGTTGCCATCCCCTTCTCCAGGGGATCTTCCCGACTCAGGGGTCGGACTCAAGTCTCCTGCATTGCAGGCAGGTTCTTCAGTGTCTGAGCCACCAGGGAAATTACCTTACTCTCCCGAATTTAACTGTCTTCAAAGCCTGTGCTCTCTGAAAGCGATCCTTCATGAAACCATCCTGTCTATACCAGTGCACTCGGGAGGGCCCCTTCTCAGCTCCCATCACACACACTGCTGATGCCAAATGATTCAACTATTGTCATACACTGTGCTACAATTTGTTGCACTGCTATTTAGTAGCTTCATATAGATTCATTGTTTTTCCTCCTCAGTTCATTTCTGCCCCACTCAGACAATCTAATACGTCTTTGGTAAGCTTGCTTTAGCAACAGAAGTTTAGGCTAGATGAGATTGGGTCTCGTATGAGATACTAGTCTCTGTCCCTAGCATGGTAAGGGTTTAATAAAGACTAGGGACCTGGGTTTTTGAGATTTCATTCCATTACCCTCCAGTTGAATTTTCAGTACTTAGATCACAAATAATAGAGGACTCACAGGCTATGGGGCCAGCCTGGCCCGATTACATTCTGGACCTGTCACATCACAGCCCCAGCAAGAGGCTTGTTCAGAGCCCGTTTCTTCATCCGATACCTGATCGAAGTCAGCATGACAGGTGTTTGTGAGGAAAGCCAAAGTGCTCGGTGTGACTTTCTGCTCTCCTTCCTTGCCCACTGCCTCCATAGCTTATTTATTCATTCATCCACTGATGGACATTTGAGTTCCATTTCTTGGCTATTGTGAATCATGCTTCTATGAATATGGGTTTACAAGTAACTATTTGAGCTCTTTCTTTCTTTTGGCTATCCACTCAGAAGTGGAATTGCTGGATCATATGGTAATTCTAAGTTTAAGTTTTTGAGGACCTAAAATACTGCTTTTCATGGCGTCTGCATCTTGTTAATGTCACAGTTCCACCAACAGTGCATACATGTTCCACTTTCTCTACAGTCTTATCAACACTTGTTAGCTTCTTTTTTTAAAGAATAGTAGCTGTCCTAATGGATATAAGGTAGAGTTTTCTACATATTTTAAAAATAAAAATTGTAATATAGTAATAGATAGATAGATATGCTTTTCATCAAGATGATAGTTTAAAAAACTCTGGCAGCTGGCCTAATAACTACCATAATTTCAAAGTAATAATGGGCCTAAGCAATTTGTCAAGATACCTGCAACAATTACCAAATGAAGATATGTGTGGTTTCTACTGGTGACAAAGCACAACTGATACACAGTTAACTGTACCGTGGCTCGTTACCTGCCTTCACAATGGGAGGAAATGTTCATTTTCAGTTGTGGAAATATAATGCATTTTTTTCCCCTGCACAAGTTTAATGACCCTGAATATTATCTTTGGACACCTGGGGGTGGGTCATAGACCCCAGGTTTGGAAATACTGATCTAGTTTCTACCTCTTATTACAGATAAAGAAAATGAAACCTCCAGAGGTCGATTTACCAGGAGTCAGGTAGTGGATGGAAGACCCAGGATTAGAACTCAATCCTTTAATTAACTCTGTGTGTCCCTTGTCCTATACACCTCGTGCAAAATTATGTTCATCTGAGCCATCTCTGTGTGCACCAAAGCCTTGATCGCATTTCTTTGTACATAATGAGTCTCAGGAACTAGAGGATGAATGTTGTATATCATTATAGGCAAGAGAGACAAAAGCTGTACACATGATCATGTAATCAGCCCTCTTTGCTGAGAATCTTAGTATATAATCGTTTTCCCCTCTAGCAGCAATCATAAGATAGAAATAAGGACTTCATTTATATGAATAAAGAAACCAAGATTTAAAAATTAAAGATATTGTTTTGGTTACAACATCTATAACAAGCTTCCCTGGTGGCTCAGATGGTTAAGAATCTTTCTGCAATGCAGGAGACCTGGATTTGATCCCTGGGTCAGAAAGATCCCTTGGAGGAGGGAATCCCCATCTAGCATTCTTGACTGGAGAATTCCACCAACAGAGGAGCTATAGGGTTGCAAAGAGTATGATTAAGTGACTAACACATACATATGGAACAGACATTTTTCCCCAAATGAATTCATGAAATCTTGGTCTTTTAAGAAGTTTGTGAATATTTAGACATAGGTTGCAGAAAATAGTTTCAGATTTCAAACTATTTTTAAAAACTCTTGTTATTTAAGCAATGTGTTTTGGAGAATATCTCAATAGCATGTTTCCCCATATCAGTTCTTACTGGCTTAGTTTGTAAGACATTAGCTAGGTGCTGTTAAGAAAGGACTTGTCTCAGAATGAAAGCAAAAGAAGCAGGAGTAAAGACCCAAAGAAAACTAAGACAATGAGCTTGGCCTTTCCTTAGATTTATTTTCTAGGTTACCTTTAAACCCTTGCTTACCATCTGGAGGGATTTGCTTGACCGTGCTGGTAGTTTTTAAGTTTGTTCTTAAAACTCATGATGACTTACGATGAAGATTTAGATGACAATTCTTCTTAAGCAAATGCCTAATTATTGTTAGATGATTGATTGGTTAGATTAGTTATTTGTATGATACAAGATCTGCTACAATACAATACTTAGTTCTAATTTTTCTAGTCCATAATGGGCTGGTTCATTTCACCAGCGTTGTATTCGTTGACTGTGAGAGAAGCTACAGAAACTTTCAAGCCACTTTTATCTGTCTGCCAACAAGACACTTACTTATTCATTTGCCAAATGACTGAACTAATTCCTGGAAGGGAATCACCTTTATTTCTGATATGTCTATGGACTTGGCCTGTCTAGCTTTTATTTGAGGCAAAGGGCCAAGTCTCTTAAGAAGTTCGACCTGTGTCAAGGCTAAGGGCCTGCTGCTCTTTTGTCTAAACAGATGGACTGTTCCCTAAAAAAGATTTAAACTCACCAACAGAAATAAACACTGGAATCATTTGGCATAATTTTTATTTTGCTTGCTTGGCTTTGGGAAATGATGGGGAAAGACTTCAGATTTTCAAACTTCTAGCTCTTCAGATGCTTTTTCTGTTTGCTCTCTGATGTACAAGTCATATTTGGTTCATAAATCCTGTCTGACATGACAAGTCCTATTTTTACTTTTTAATATTTGACAAGCTCAAGGTGTTTTAGAATGAATAAATGCACACATTTTCACAAGGCAGGGAAGCAACCTCACAGGTTGCTCAATACTTCATGTGGGGCTGTTTTTAAGAAACCCGCTGTTCTTAAAACATGTTCAACAAGAGTGCTGAGCTCTGTGGTGTGCACCCAATTCTGCTTCTTAAGGTCCGGAATTATCATTTTATTTGATCTCCCAGACAGTTGTTTTCTTTTTCTTGGCACCAGACTAGGCCCGTCTGTTAAAAATTATTTTGAAAATGTGGCCCTGGATTCCATTGTAATTCTGCCAGATCTTTCTAAGCTGGTCAATGTAAATCTCCCTTTAAATTGGCCTGCTCCTGTGTCTTTCCAGATTGAAAAATTCTGGTAGTCACCTCAGTCTGTAGTTTATGCCTAATTGGGAGAGTAATTCAAACAGGTTGTGAAGCGCCCTGGGGAGCCTGGTGAGGGAGCATCATGGTATTTTATTCCTGGGACTTTTGGATTCCTGTTTCTGATATGAGAGGGCTGCTGAGCAAAGATGAAATACAGCAAGATGACTCCTCCACCCTCCACATTTTAGGAGGGCCCACAAAAGGAAAGGAAGGGAGGGACCCAAACTCTGTTTATGTGGAATGATTTGAGCAGCAGGAAAGCGCCCCGTTCATCCGCCTCTTCCGCCCATCCCAACCGTCTCTGCCACAGATGTTGGCCCTTCTAGCAAAAGCACTTTCTTCTCCTTGGCTTTCTTTGAAATGTCTCATACTCCAGAGACACTGCCGCAGCCCAGATGGGTCAATGTGATTGACATCACTGATTCCATTCTTCCCAGCAGTGCTGGGAGGACAGGAGAAACAGGCCCCAGGGCTGTTCTTAAGTTAAATGCTCATTTTGACCACTTAATCATCCACAGTCACCCAGCTGACAAATCCTGAGTTCCTCCAGGTGCAGCCCTGTTCAGGGTGCTGGGACAAGGTGGGACAGGGAGAGTAAGGAACACAAGCTTCCTTCTCCAATAGCCCCCCCCCCTGCCCACTTTCTAGCAGAGTTGGGGGAGGGGGGACAAACATGATGGAGCAGGGTGAGTTCCTATGGTGACAAATGCTGTGGGGGAATACAGTGGGATCTGTGAGGGCTCTCAGTCGGTTTTGAAACCCTCAATTTAAGCTATTGGTTCTGCCACGCTGGCTGCCTGGCTACCACACCCTGGCTCAAGGCTTGCTCCTGTGGTTCTCTGCTCTTTCCCCAGAAGTTGTTTTGTGGAGTTTGCTCGGCTTTTAAATGTTCTTTCAGTGTATTTGTTGGGGAGAAAGTGCCCTTCCCGTCCTATTCCTCCGCCACCTTAGTTCCCCCTCGGAACGTTCTTTCTCCAGATTTTCAATTGACACTATCTTAGAGAGGCCTTCCCTTATTACTTCATGTTATGTTATATCTGTAGCATATACATTTGGGTTTTTCCATGTTACGGAAAACCCAGGTGAACTTTTTAGCTAATCTGATATATCCTGAATCTCCTGAAAATTAGTTGCAAGCATTTTAATGCTTCACCCCGGAATACTTAAGCATTTATCTCGAGAATAAGAGACATTTCCCGCATAACCACAACACTAAAGCTAGGGCTCTCGGAATCTGAACTTCCTGATGCCAGGAAGTGTAACTGTTAATGAGTCCAAGTTACTCTGCTCACCACACAACAGGCCAATAAATTGGGAGACAAGGAATAATGACTTTATTTGGAAAGCCAGCAGACAGAGAAGATTATGGACTAGGGTCCCCCAAAGCCATCTTATTGGTCTGGATGCCAGTTTCTTTTATAGAACAGAGAGGGAGAGGAGGTGAAGAAGTAAAGTAAAAAGGCCATTAGTTTTGTCTGGCTTGGCCAGCATCGGGGAGGGGTTGTGTTAATTTTTTTCTTTACCGCAGGCTTTCACATGAGGGCAGGGCTCCCTGATGCAGGCCATGATGTATGATTATAATAACAAAAGTAATGAAAAACAAAGGTTAAAGTCAAAGAAACAGATCTAACATGGAGTCCTGTTATGCTCTTGCCTGTTACATAATCTGCCCCCAAACTCTTCCATCCTGCCTGGATGCAGAGCCAGTGCTTTTGCTGATGATGCCCCTGAGTCAGGGTTTTGCCCTGGAGGGTGGTATGTGTTGGTGTGCTACGGTGTGCCACGAAGAACTTGAAGGGCTCTGGCTGGAAGTGGTCTGTCTGTAGAGTTGCCTTTCCTTCAGCCTTTATAAGGGATGGAGATGCTAAGAGTATCCATTTCCCCTTCTACCTCCTAAGGATTATCTCAGGCAGGAAGGGCTTCCTGGATCCTGGGGTCACACAGGGGCCTACATTCAGAAGGGCCCAGCACTTGGTTTAAAGCTATGTTGTTGCCATCTTGAAATTCTTATTACTTTTGAACAAGGGACCCCAACCTCTTCAAATCCTCAACTTCATACCTATTAAGTAGCTCTTTCTGATCACAGGGCACAGGAATTTGAATAGTTAATTTGAATATTACTCAGCCATAAAAAGGAACACATTTGAGACAATTCTAATGAGGTGGATGAAACTAGAGCCTATTATATAGAGTCAAGTAAGTCAGAAAGAGAAAAATAAATAACATATACTAACGCATATATATGGAGTCAAGAAAGATGGTGCCAAAGAATTTATCTGCAGGGCTGCAGTGGAGAAACAGACATAGAGAACAGACTTACAAACACGGGGAGAAGGGAGGAGAGGGTGGGATGTATGGATAGAGTAACATGGAAACTTACATTACCATATGTAAAATAATAGCCAATGGGAATTTGCTGTATGTCTCAGGGAGTGTAAACAGGGGCTCTGTATCAATCTAGAAGGGTGGGATGGGGAGGGACATGGAGGGAGATTCAAAAGGGAGGGGACATATGCATACCTATGGCTGATGCATGTTGGGATTTGACAGAAAATAACAAAATTCTGTAAAGCAATTATCCTTCAACTAAAAAGTAAATAAATTAAAAAAAGAAACAGCGTATCAGCAGCTGCCTATAAAGAACCTTAGAAACATTTAAAAATTAATGGAAACAGGAGGTTGAGGTCTTTGCAGACCACTTTGAACCTGAATTCCATGGGGATTCTGCAGCAGTTCATGCCAACGTAGCATGCTACCATTTCCACAGCCAGCCAGGGGGCATCCTGAAGGGGGCTTCAGGCGAGGATGGCGTTCTGAAAGCTCATGGCACACGCTCACCTGAAGGCAACACTAATTCAAGGCTCAAAGGTGACCATGCCCAGACCAGCTTCCATGTCCTTGGTCTCACTAACAAGGACAGATAACTCCTGTCTCATTATGCACTGAAGATCAATGTAAGCTTTGAAAACCAGCAGTGGCTTTAGATCAACTACCAGTTTAAAGGAACTGCAAAGACTGGAGGAATCGCTAACTACACCTGAGTAATATCATCAGCCTAACCAGTGTGGAAAATGCTCAGGATGTACAACTGTTCCCTTAATCAAATAAATAGCAAAACTTAAAAAATAGAGAGAGATAAAAAGGGAATTTATAGATTTCTTAAGACTTAATGGCACACACGAATCACAATGTGTGTATCTGAATCAGATCTCGGTTTTACAAGGAAAACTATAAAACTCACAATTATGAAACAATGGAAAATTTGAATTTTGACTATTTGCTTTTCAGGATTTATTAACTGTTTTAGCTGTGCTCATTGTATCATAGTTAATTTTTTAAAAAATCCTTGTCTGTTAGGGATACATATAGAAATACTTAAGGATATTTAGGGGATAGAATTGCCATTGTTTAATGGGTATTGGGGCTGGGTGACTGGTGTGTGAGGGCTCATTTTACTGGGTTTTTTTTTTTTACTTTTGTATATATATTCAAAATATTTCGTAATAAAAAGTGAAAAAAAAAACTATTGGCTAAAGTCACATTGAAGTATAACCTAAAGTTATACTGTAACATATGTAACTTACAAATAGAATTTAAATATAATATTATCAATAGTGATAGGAATAAAATAAATAAATGTGGAAGAAGAGAAGAACTCCAAATCATTAGTGTGGACGTCCTCAAGAAGGCAGGGCACAGCTCCCCACTCCTTAAGTGTGGCCTCAGCATAATAACTTTCTTCCTTTCTTTTTTTTGGCCAAGCTGCAATCTTAGTTCCCTGACCAGGGATCGAACACATGCCCCCTACGTTGGAAACGCAGAGTCTTTACCATCGGACCCCCAGGAAAGTTGATGGAAAGGGCAAAAAAAGAACAACTGTGCAGTGGGGAAGCCTGCTCCATAGCACCTCACGCCAGACGATCAAGGATAACATCAGCAGCGGGGAAGCTATTGACGGTAGGTGCTCCTGTCGGGATGTGACAAGCAGGAGCCTTTGCCTCTGTCATCTTCCTCCCAAAAATGTAATAGCTCAGTCTAATCTTGAGAGTATCATCAGACAAACCCAAACTGAAGGCCATTTTACAAAATACCTGGCCAGCTCTCATACTTGTTGAGGCGCTCAGAACAAGTCAAGTCTGAGAAACTCACAGCCAAGAGGACCAAAGAGACATGACAAATACACGCAATGAGGGGAGAAGTCCTGGATAGGAACCTGGAACAGAAAAAAGGTATTAAATAAAAACTAAGAACCCTCAATAATGTATGGCTTTAATAATAAAGCACAAAAAATATTTGGTTCTTTAACTGTAAGAAGTGTGCCATACTAACATCAGATGTTAATAATAGGAGAAACTGGGTATATAGGAACTCTCTCTTCACAATAATTCTGTAAATCTGAAAGTCAACTCTAAAAAGGAAAGTGTATTTAGACAAAGAAAACTGTTGATGGTTGGGTTTAGTGTGGCAGTGTGATGTGGTGAGATTCTTAGGATCTCTCATCTCTGTAGCAGCGTGCTTTTCCCCCAGCGGTCTTGCACTTCTTGGTAAAGACTGTTTACAAGTGTGTTTCTGAGAGAAGAAAGGGCACATGACTGAAAGCTGGTATTTCACAGGCATTTATTGCTCTCCTAAGTTTGAAGCTCTTCTATTTCAGAAGAAGGAATAGGCTGCCGCCAGCTTCAGACCCACTGCTAGTTTCCAGGGCAGGGACTGCAGACACCCCAGTGGTCCTGTGTCTTCTTGGGGTGGGTGCAGGAGGACAGGGAGAAAACCAGAATTAGCTCAACGAGGCTGTTTTCAAAGAATCCGGTCAGGTTGAACAGAGTCCCTCCATCCCTGTCTCAGCCGAGGTGCCTCTCCTTTCTACCTTTGTCCTTGTACTTCTCTGGGATGACTCTTGAGAGACCCCGGCAGTAATTGTAATAGAGGGTGAAAAGATGGTAAAGTGAGGGGATGAAGATAAATTAAGCAGAGAAAATATTTTTCTTTCTTTTTATTCACGATAAGGAGGGAGAAATATTATAAGGTTCGGGAATTCCCTGGCTCTTCACTCACCAGTGGTCCATTCGCTTGACTGTCTCCGTGACTGTCGGCTTCCTGCTGAGGCATTCATTCTCGCCTGGTAAAGTTCATCCAGAAGGACACTCTGGGCCAGCAGTGTGTGATGAGCATGCACTTAGACCATCTTCGCTTACTTCCGGTGGCTGCCGAGACAGTGCTGCTGAATACCCGAGTCTTCCTGTCACTCCACAAGAACGCCCAGGAGAGCCTGGAAAACAAGTTTACTGAGTGAGGATCAGAGCCAGATAGAGGTGGTCCCCCGGGTGGGCTGTTCCTGCAGGAAGAAGGTTTAGTGAGGGCCTACAAAGGCAATTATTTTCTTCCTTTTTAAGAAAGGAAATGTTGGAGTCCTTGGACCAAATTTCAATGTCTTCGGGAGCCCTAGGTGTTTATTTTCCCTAAACATATTCTTTGGAGAAGACTGGACAGGATGATAAATGATCCAACGGCATAGAGATGGTGAACCCACGGCTTCCATCAACAGCAGCAAAGAAGTCAGCTTGACTCAAGCGGGTAACTTCTAAGATGGGAAATGAAGCCTTGGGGGATGTGGGGAAGATTTCCTGAGTTAGAATGCTAGGCAGCTCCCAGGAGGCTCACAAAATGCCATGGAATCCTGTCCTTTCCCAAGAGGGACATCTTTTAAATGACAGCAAAGTAGAGATTGAGCTGGGCACTCAATCAAGTCATTGGAGGGTTGTTCTGATTTTCTTCAGTTTTCCTCACTGGATCATAAAGCCATTAAACGTTATTGTTCAGAAAGAACTGCAAGAAAATATAAGCGAATATTAATCTCTTGAGGTAGACAAATGCTTTCTAAACCTGATGTTAAAGACAGAACATGAGGGAAAAAATCAGTGAATTGGACACAGTGAAAACTAAACATGTCTGTATATTTTTAAAACCACTGTAAACGACATTAAAAGGCAAACGACAACCTTGAATGATATTTCCAACACACATAGAGGACCTAAGATTTAAAATCTTAATATACAAGAAACTTTTCTAATTAAAATAAAAGAGAATACACTAACAGAAAAAAATCTGTTAACAATCAAAATGGGTATTTATAAGAAAAAATCAACTAGCTAAAACTTTTGTGAACAAAATTTCTATAAAACTTGTAAACAAGGAAATTGAGTATTAGTCACTCAGTCTCCTCCAACTCTTTGTGACCCCATGGACTATAGCTCACCAGGCTCCTTTGTCCATGGGATTCTCCAGGCAAGAATATTGGAGTGGGTAGCCATTTCCTTCTCCAGGGGATCTTCCTGACTCAGGGGTTGAAAGCCGGTCTCCTGCATTGGAGGCGGATTCTTTACCATCTGAGCCACCAGGAAATGCACATTAAAACAATCCTGAAGAACCATTTCCTTAGTAAATTGCTAAGAAAAAATATCCGGCTTTGGTAAGCATCCTTTAAAAAATCATACCTTCATATATGTATAATATAAGTTGTTATCAAAAGTCTTAAAAGTAAGTTTTTCCTTCGACCTAGGAATTGTTGAAAAGGAATAATTAAGCATGTGTACAAAGTTGTGTATTCAAGGATGTTCAGTTCATTTTTTCTTAGCAATTTACAAAGGAAATGGTTCTTCATGGTTGCTTTAATGTGACCCTGATGTGGAGGCCCCTGCTGCTGTCTAACTGATAAACAGTAGAAGGCTGAGATGCCAACGGGGCTTCTGCTGGAGCAGGGCCAGGTGTGTGAGTTGAGTTTCAACATTCAAAATACTCATCATGTTCCTTATTTACAAAACAGAAACAGACTCATAGACTTAGAGAACAAACATGGTTACCAGGGGTATAGGATCGGGGGAAGGAACCTTCAGGAGGCTGGGATGAACAGGTACACACTGCTCTATGTAAAATGGATAACCAACAAGGACCTCCGTACAGCACAGGGGAGTCTGCTCATCGGCATGTGGCAGCCTGGGTGGGAGGGAGTTTGGGGGAGAATGGATCCAGGTGTGTGAATGGCTGAGTCTCTTGGCTATTCACCTGAAAATTTCACAATATTGTTATTGTGAAATTTGTCACAATACAAAATAAAAAATTTTAAAAATGCTTATGTTCCTGTTGCTATGATGAGTAGCAAGAATGATCAGGCAGGCTGCATTCATTCACCCTCACCTCCAGGTCTGCATTGTTTCAGTGCCCGGCAGCCTGTGCTGGCCGTTGTGCCCAGCAATGCCCAGGGATGGTTTTGCTTCCTCCACCTCCTACGGGAGGACTGGGGTTGGCGGTGAGAGAAGCCTGAGGTCTTATTGGTTAAGGGAAGCCCCTACGCTAAGATTGCAAATAAAACAAGTTTTCCCCTTTCTCTTTGGCTGAAAGCAGAGAGATACAGGTGTGTCTAGGTCTCTGAGTCACTGGCAGGCCAGTTTCAGCCTTTCCTGAGGCTTTCTCGGCATTTTTCCTCTTGTTTCTGGAGCTTGGCATGTTGCGGGTATTTCACTAACGTTTACTGACAAACAGGGAAGCGGATGCTATAGAGGCTGAATGAAAGGACAGACAGGCTGACTGGGGAGCTTGGGGAGCTCAGGCTGGCCTGCTGGAATTCCTTGAACTCTCCCCTCCTTTAAACTTCCTGGAGAGAGGGGTGTGCCAGCCCTCACCCCACCCCCACCCATGCCCTGGAGCAGTTTTTCCTGGTCTTAACCCCAAAGGGCAAGCAACAGCAGGCTGCCCAAACTGGAGAAAGCCAAACACTGGCTATTTGGGGCAAATAAAGCAAGATATTAGATAGTTATGGATTAAAAGGGTGTTTTTCCAGGTGAGGTCTCTTGGGAGAAGGACAACTAGCACAATTTCCAAACCAAGTCCCAAATCCTGGGTGCTCACATTCACAAAGCTGAAGTTCATAGAGATGGAGGTGGACAAGTAGCCAGCACTTAAAAGAGGTGTCATTGGATTTCAGGGGATTCTGGTGTCCAGGACTAGAAAAACCAGTTTTTTGAGATCTTGGGTCTGGGCAGAAGTTTATTTGCAGGTGAGAACACGCAGAATTAATACCAGTAGGAAACTGGGCTTCAGGCCAGTGATTCACTGCCAGGGAAATGGAGCAGAAGAGAGAAACCACAGATCCCCGCAGGGGGGCTCCAGAAGGACCCAGGGTTCAACCAGAGGGATGCTGACTGGGGGCCCCATTTCCCCTGAGGGCTGTGGGCACAGGTGAGGACCTGGAGGAGGGCAGGGCCCCCAGAGGTGGGCAGTCTAGGAAGGTTTTACATTCTTGGATTTAGTATCTTAATTACCTCCTTCATCTTTGAACATTTCCATCCCATTGGTTCTTTCTTCCTCTGAATATCAACCTGCCTCAGGCCCTCTTAGGATAAAAAATAGAGGAATCCTACATTGCTCTCACTTCACTACCAGCACTCATTTTCCCTTTTATTACCAAAAATTTTCAGAAAGACATCTACACTCAATGTCCCTCCTCCACCTTCCTTAATTCCTTAGAATATGACTTTTTTGGAGGCTTCCAAAGGTCACCGTGACCTCTGAGTCCCCAGTTGGGACTGGCCTCTGCTCAGCTCTACTTATTGACTTTTTAAAGAAGACTTTTCCTCTCTCTCTCTTTCTCTCTCTCTCTCTATATATGTATATATGTGTATAAATACATATGTACACACATATGTATAATTTAAAAAAATACTGACATTTTGGTTTTTTAATTTTATTTTTGGAGCATAATTGCTTTACAATGTTGTGTTAGTTTATGCTGTACAAAAAAGTGAATCAGCTAAGTGTAGACATGTGTCCCCTCCCTCTTGAGCCCCACACCTGCTTCCAGCCCTCTAGGTTGTCCCGGACACTGAGCTCTGCTCCCTGAGCTACACAGCAGTTTCCTACTAGCTCTCTGTCCATACATGGTAGTGTATTTATGTCAGTTCTGCTCTCTCAATTCATCCCACCCTCCCCTCCCCCCGCTGTGTCCACAGTCCTTTTTCTATGTCTGTGTCTCTATTGCTGCCCTCCAAACAGGTTCATCTGTGCCACTTTTCTGGATCCCACATGTGTGCGTGTGCTTTGTCACTCCATCGTGTCCGACTCTTGCGGCCCCATAGACTGTAGCCCGCCGGGCTCCTCTGTCCATGGGATCCTCCAGGCAAGAATACTGGAGTGGGTTGCCATTTCCCCTCCAGTCCACCTCTTTAGGACCCCATAGACTGTAGCTCTCCAGGCTGCTCTGTCCATGGAATTTTCTAGGCAAGAATACTGGAGTGAGTTGCCATTCCCTTCTCCAAGATTCCACATATGTGCATTAATATGTGATTTGTTGCACAGCCATGTCCGACTCTTTGCGACCCCATGGACTGTAGCCCACCAGGCTCCTTTGTCCATGGGGTTTTCCAGGCAAGAATAGTGGAGGGGGTTGCCATTTTCTACTCCAGATATGTGTTAATATACAATATTGGTTTTTGTCTTTCTGAAATTGCTACCAAAGGTCACTGTGACCTTTAAGTCTCCAATTTGGTCACCTCTGCTTGATTCTTCTCCTTTCTGACTTTTTGGTAGCATTTGACAATGATAAGCATGGCTATCACTTGAAATTGTTTTGTTTTTGACTGCAGAGGCATCTCAGCATCTTGAATTCCTGCCCCTGGGACTGTTTTCTTCTGTTTCCTTCTTGGACTAGTTTCTCTGCTCTGCATACAGACAGCAGAAAGAACCTACTGGGGTGAGTCTGCACTTAGCTGAGCTTCATCCAGTGCCTGGCATGTTGTAAGCACCAGGAAAATGTGGCCTGAGCGAAAAGAGCCTGCCCTCTCCCCGCCCCAAGCTGTGTTCCCACAGCTCCACAAGCACCTCCACTGTGGGCACTGCTCGGCCCTGGGTCTGTCATTGCAGAGTGGCCTGTTCCCTCTTCAAATTCGAGCATTCCACGCACTTTCTGACTCTCTCTGAGGCCCAGTGAGGCACTGCTGGGGTACTGGAAATTCTCTTGTTGTTTGCTTGCTCGTAGAAGGACTTTGGCCTGAGCAACCTGAGAGTGTGTCTCTAGGAGGCTGTGGCTCTCAAAGCTGCAGCTTTGTGTTTCCAACTGCCTGCTGGGCATAGCCACATAAATGTCTCAATGTACCAAAGACCGAACTCATGGTTCAAATCTGTCATTCTCCCAGAAAGACTCAACATCACAGCTGCTCTCCATTACATCTGACAAGCAGGCACCCGATCCTGGGGCGTGTTGCTTCCCTACCGCTCATCCGACCCACTTTTCTGTTCTCAGAACCTCTTCCCGGCTGAGGCCCTTCCACCTGGACTGACATGTAGGCCTCCTAACTGTTCTCCTCACCTCCTGAGTCTCCATTCTCTGATCCAAGCACTTTGGGGCCAATCAACCCTAAAGACCCTTTTTGGTTCTGTCACTTCCGTATCCTCAGTCATCAAATATAGTTTAGGTAGTAAGAAAATCTGCCTGCAAAGCAGGAGATGCAGGACAGATGGGTTTGATCCCTGGGTCAGGAAGATCCTCTGAAGGACGAAATGACAACCCACTCCAGTGTCCCTGCCTGGAGAATCCCATGGACTGAGGAGCCTGGCAGGATACAGTCCATAGGGTCACAAGGAGTCAGACATGGCTAAAGTGACTGAGCACGCAGGTAGGCCTCAGGCCTCTTGTTGCATCTCCCTGTTCCATTCCTCTCAACACAAACACCGGTGACCTCCTTTCTCCACAGACAGCAGACGTTTTCACCTAGGTAACTTTGTTTTGGAAAACCCTCTCCCTAGCTTTCACCAGCTAAGTGCCATCTGCCTGAGGCTGCCAAGTGATCTTCTCTCCTCTGACCTCCTAAGAAGAAGCTTTGTTTGTGCCTCCCCACACGAAGGAGTGTGGATACATCAGTCCATGTCATGTCCTCTCCTGAGGGAAGGGCTGTGTCCACAGGGCCCAGCACATTAGAGGAGATGGACATTCATCTGCATGACGGAGTAAATCACTTTATGGAAACTTTTCTCCCAGAGATCTGAGACTTTTCCACAGTTACCATTACCAGCTCATCTCCACCCGAGACAGGCCTGTGATGGTTGGTCCCTATGGAAAAAAAAGATTCCATTAGGATTAGGCTCTGTGCCAAGTATATGCAATCCAAAGAATGAGCCAAAGGGATGCAAACGTTTCTCAGACATGGGGGTTATTGAGGGCCAGTCAGAGGAAGGGGAGGGGCATTTTATGGGGACCATGGAGCAGTTAAGACCTGTTCGGAAAGCTTTCTTGAGGACTGAGGTTTTAAACTCACAGCACATCTGATTCCCTGTTCGGTCCTTAGTGGGACACTGGATCAGCCTGGGAACATAATTAGGAGTTCCTTCTGGCTTTCTTTTGAATATCCTTGTTTCCTTTCCCCTTGTTCTGTCTTTCAGCCTATCCTACAACCCGTTTCTACAGAATCTTAGTTCCTGAACTTGATATTTCCCAGGAGCTATTGAACAAGGCAGAGGATAAGAGAAGCAGTAGACATTTTGCTGACAAGAGATGCTGTTCTTAACCCTCTACAGTCTGTCACCATCCAGTCTTTCGGCCTCCTGGCTTCGAGGGAGCACAGGGCGTGTTCAGTAGGAAGCCCCGGCAGGATCAGAAGAGCCACGGGGCTCTGCGGGAGAGAGGAAGCCTGCAGCCAACCGGTATTCAGCGGAGTTTTACAGGTACTGATTAAACTCTTGTTAAAAAGCAATTACTAAATGATTACACACCTGTGGCTGACCCTTCCCAAGAGTGTGGTGTGAAGCCCTCCAGCGTCAAGTCACCTAGGATCTTGCTAGAAATCTAGAATCTGAGGCCTCTTTCCCAGGCCTGAGTTGGAATCTGTATTTTAGCATGATTCTATAATGATTTCTGTTCACATCAAAGTTTAAGAAGCACTGCCATGGACGTTCTATGCTGGGCTCTTAAAAATGTGTCCCAAGAGCCAGTATAGAAGCTGGCAGCGACCAGTCACTCTGCAGAGACAGAGAGGAGGTGTCACTGCTGAGCTGCCCCATTGCCCCCCAGTGCTCACAGGGTTGCCTCTCTTTCTGGCTCAAACCAAGGGGCAGTTGCGATTTGAGAGGCCACTGGAATGGGGGCAAAGGGGAGGAGGAGGGCAGCGGAGCGGCCAGAGAGAGATGCTGGTGCTCCCCACTGAGTTCTCACGTTCTGTGGAATTGTTTGCGGCAGGTGAAGGTCCTCATCTTTTTGAGGAAAGAACTCATCAAAGCGACCAAGATGGCAGAGCAGGTAAGGAGTTTGTGAGACGCACAGTACATGTGGGATACTGCCCTGGCAAACTCGCAGGGTGAGACGCACCCTACAGGGGGAGCTGAGGTTATTAATACGGAGTTAGTCTTCCAAGATTTAGATGCGGGTGACTCCCTTTTTCCCTCTCCTATGATTGCCTTATCTATAATTTCTTGTTTGGGCTTCCACCAGGCACCACCTTGAATCTTTCCAGAAACAAAACCCACAAGGGTGTGTGTGTCAAAACCACAACACTAATGATATTGTAATGATATTACGAAGAAACCAAGGTTACTACAAGATGTCTTAAGACCCCTTCTGTGTACCTGTCAGTCTGGGAAATCCTCTCGACCACAAAATCGAGGCCACTGTGGAGGGCTGTTTTGTCTTTCACCCACTCAGGGTGCATCATTCCCACTGATACTTTATCTTAAAGGGTCAGTGAAACTGGCTGCAGCAGATTAACCTGAATCCTATCTGCCCGCTCCCTCAGAATGACTCCTGCTGTTCCCACTGGGCGGGTTAGGAGGGGGTCGAGGCAGGAAGCCAGAGTGAGGAGCTCTGGGTGTTTCCTAAAGAGCTGCCAGCCTGACTGGTTCAAGAGAAAGGCCACTCCAGACTTTGAAACAATTGAAATGTCCGTCAAGAGATGCATGGATAACTAGATTGTGGTGTAGCCATGTGGTGGAGTCCTTTGTTTCCGTTTAGTTGCTCAGTCGCGTCCGACTCTTTGCATCATGCTGGGCTTCCTGGTCCTTCACCATTTCTCAGAACTTGCTCAAACTCATGTCCATTGAGTTAGTGGTGCCATCCAACCATCTCATTGCTGAGATGGAGTGAATTTTTGGTGCATGTGGGAACATGGATAAATCTTAAAATAATTTTTCTGAAAGTAGCCAGACTCTCTCCCCCAATAGAGCAATTTAGTATGATCGCATTTATGTAAAACTGTAAAAATGCAACTGACCTATAGTGACAGCGGATTAGTGGTTCTTGAGACTGAGGGGCAAGCAAGGGCCGGAGGAGGGATCACCAAGGGGGCACAAGGAAACCTTTGGGGCTGACAGCTTCTCTGTCTTGATTCCTGTGAGGGCTTCCTGGATGTAGCTGGAGTTTAGTCGCTCAGTTGTGTCTGACTCTTGCGACCCCATGGACTGTGGCCACCAGGCTTCTCTGTTCATGGAATTGCCCAGACAAGAATACTGGAGTAGGGCATGGCTAAGCACACACTCAAGGTGACGACAGCAAGGTGACATTTCTCTTACAGGTGGGGAGGAGAGAAGCAGTGACAGGGCCCTTCAGGAGAGGCTAACTGGGAATGTGACATCGTGGGTGTTTACACAGCCCGCTTAGAGACACAGTCCATCTCTGGCTTCGTACCTTAAAATTTAAGGTACAATTTACATAGGGTAAAATTCATCCTCACTGTAAGGTTCCGGTGGAGTTTGAGGAATGTGTACAGTAGTGTAACCACCACCCTAAGTGGGATCCAAGTAGGGTCTGGAACACTCCATCACTCCCAGAATCCCCCCACACTACTTCGGAGTCAACCCCTCTCCTCACCCCCAGTCCCTGGCAACTACTGGTCTGTTTTCTGCCCCTAAAGTTTTGCCTTTGCAAGACTCTCGTGAAAATATCATAATAGAGGAAAAACATATGTTAGGTGGACTTTTAAGTCTGACTTCTTCCATTTAGTGTAATTTTTTTTTTTTGTATCCTCAGAATAATACTTTAACAATCTGAAAATCTGTTGTTTTGGTTTTAATCTTGCAAATGAGTGGTAAGTCAAAGATTCATTCACTATTTTTACGTGGTTATATGTCTCAGTGTGGACAAATGTCTAGTTCTATAGACACTTTTGCCTTTTATTGTCATTTTAGCCCCACTTAATTGGTACATAAAGTCTTATTATTTTAACAATGCTAAAACCTAAACTATACATTCTAAGTCCAACAGTCTCTTCATCTAAACCTGCCTCTGCCTCTCCCCTAAGTCTGCTCCTCAGCCTCCATTAATGGGAGACCTTTGGAGACTGCCCACATTCATAGCTTGGGAAACCAGAGATGAATGCTGGCCCTTAAGTTCCTGTGACCTATATTAGTGTTGTGTTTCTGAGGGTCACTCCTGTTGTGGAATGTATTATTAAAATTTTTTGTTACTTTCCATTGCAGAGTAATATCTCATTGTATGAGTACAGCAGTGTTTATCCTTTCCCAGTGAAAGGACACCTAAGGCTGTTTCCAGCTTTGGGCAATTTTGAATAAGGCTACCGTAAGCATTCACATCAAGTTTGTTATATGTCCATGGGTTTTTATTTCTGTTAAGACTGGGATTGTTGGGTCATAGGGTATGTGTTCAACCTTATAAGGACCTGGCAGGCTGATTTCTGAAGTGGTTGTACCATCTTACATTTCCACTGGCAGTGTGTGAACATTCTAGTTGTTTCACATCCTCACCAGCAGTTGGTATTTTTGGTGTAGTTCAGTTTTAGCTATTCTAATAGGTGGTGGTATCTCAGTGTGGCTTTACTTTGTTTTTCTCTAAGGACAAGTGGTACTGAGAATCTTGTCGCGTGCTTGTTTGCCAGCCATCTAGCTTTTAAGGGATCCATTCAAATGGTTTGCTCTAGCTTCATTCTTAGTAGTTGAGATTGAGGGTCTACACAATAGGGTTCTCGTAGCTGTCGATACAAGTGGCTGTAGAAACTCATCAGTGCACCCTGAGAAATAGGTGGGGACGGGGAGAGTGGATCAGAAGGATCAGTGTCATGGCATTTAGATAAACTGTAGGAAGGCAGCGGGAATGTGTTCTCAGTGGCTCTCCTGCATGGAGGAGGACAGTTGGAGAAGTGGGGCCCCGGTTCTGTAGAGGAGGAAATGTACAATTAGCCTCTGGACAGCAAGAAACACTGCTGTTCTGGAAGTCAGCTCAGTGAGACTCTACTTCCTTGGATCTTTCTGGAGAAGTAGGAGGCAGAGTGATAAAGTGAGTGGTTAGGAATTACAAACACAAAACACGGAACTGCAAAAAATGCGGCTAGGAAACCACATTGTGTTTAGCCTCATGGTATTTAGCTTCTCGTCAAGGTCCCTAAAGACTCTTTCTGAGAGCTCTCTCCTCCTTGGCGGATTCCAGGTGATGGTTTGCTTCTCTGCTTCAGCAGAGACATTCCATGATTGCTGTGCATTTACGTCCTAGCTTAGATTGCTCAAGAAACACCTCAGTGCTGTTTTGGTTGAGGACTCAGGGTGTGAGGGGGCCACCGGGTGGCCTTATTTCCCTGCTGTTCTGCCCAGCCTGCCTTCCTGGGGCCTCAGTCTGCGCAGAGCCTCCATGTCCCGGGACGGGGAGAAGGAACAAGCCACGGACAGCCAGGGGCAATGCTAAGGTGGGGCTCGAAACGTGGATTTAATTCACAGTAGGCAGGCAGACTGGGCCAGGAGTGGATGCCTTCCACGCACATCTGTTCCCAGGGATCACCGCAGAGAGCAAGCGAGTCTGGGGTACATTCATCCGCAACAGGGTCAAGAAAGGAGGCAGAAGGAATCTGTTCAGGTGGAATCCGCCTAGTGGAAGTGCAGCAGTGGGCCGCCGTGCTCGGCGCCACCAGACACCCTCCTGCACATGGTCTTCCTGGGCCCGAGCCTGCAGGCCAGGGCCTGTGGTCCTTCCCTTTGTATAGCCCGTGCCCACAGCACCTGTTTAAAGGCAACAGGACGGATAAGGCGGGAGGAGTGCCAGGAATGCCGGAGGCTGGCTCTCCCAGGAAGAGAACTTGAGAAGCTTGTATGATTTCTGCTCCCCGCAGAGCTCTTGAGAAGACCAGCAGCTAAGCAACCAGCCCCCAGGCCAGGCCCAGCAGGTCTAGTGGGTCACTGTCTTTGTTTTGCTCAGGAAAGCTGTTCCCATGAAGCACTTAGGGGTTGGGACCTGGGCCAGAAATTACTTTCACTCTCATAATCCTATTCTGAAGGTTTATAGATTTTGTTATTTGCAGGCTAAGAGACAGCCTAGTTTCAAACATTTCTCTTTGCACAGTGAATGATTCCCTGCCCCCTCACTCCCCGCTTCCTGACACTGTCCTTCCTCTAAACTCATATGAAAGAAGGCACATTCTTTCCATTTTCTGGTTCTAACCACATTAGAGATCCAAGGTGATTCTGTTCCTGATGATCTGCTCCCTTTAACTGGGTGGGTGGATTGATCCAGAGGATCAAGTGTGACTGAGTTCCCTGACCCAGGGCATCAGCTAGGCATCATCTGGTCTCCATTTCACTGGAGAAAGATCTTATTAGAAGAGGCCTGGGGAATGTGGTTAAGTGGTCCAGTGGTGGACCACTGGTTAAGTCCAGTGGTTAAGAATGCACCCTGCAAGGCAGGGGATGTGGGTTCAAACTCTGATGATGGACCTAAGATCCCACATGGCTGGGAGCAACTAAGGCCATGTGTGGCAACTAGGGAGTCCGTGAGCCACAAGGAAAGATCCCGCATGACACAGTGAAGATCTCGCCCACCACAGCTAAGACCCAACGCAACCAAATAGATACATTAATACTCAAAAAAGAAAAAGAGGCCTGGACCTCGGGCTTATTCCTCAAGGGGCCCTGGTTTCACACTGAAAAATCTTCCTTTTTCAAACCTACACAGCTTTGGCCCCTACTGTACTGGAGTCTCAAACAGAGTCACTTGGGCAGAGAGTTGCTAGAGAATTTATTCTACAGAGGCTTCAAATACCAGCTCTTAATGTTTAGGCATTGCTGCCACATATAAGTTTAGTTCATTGATTCCTGTAAGTATTTATTATGGTGTCTTTGCTGTTGTCATTAATCATTTAGATTTACAAGTAGGTCTAAATGATTAATAAACTCGTACGCATAGCTTGCCCAGCCCAGGAACCTGGAGAAGTCATTATCACACGCGCTCTCCCCTTAAATGCCCTTGAGCAGCGCTCTCACTGCATGCACCGAATGGGAGTCCCAGGGCGGCTGCCTTGCTCTCTCTCTTTTTAAGTTAATTTTTGGTGGACTGTAGCTGCTTGACGACGTGTCGGTTTCCGCTGCACAGCAAAGTGAGTCAGCTCTGTGTACACATGTATCCCTTCTTTTTGGGCTTCCTATCCATTCAGGTCCCCTTGGTGTATTTAGCAGAGTTCCTTGTGCCATACGGGTTCTCATTAGCTGTCTACATCCAACTGCACACAGCATCAACAGCATGCATATATATTAGTCCCTGTCTCCCAGTCCATCCCACCCCCTTTCCCTTGGTATCCACGTGTTTGTTTTCTATGTCTATGTCCCTCTTTCTGCTTTGTAAATAAGATGGTCTATACTAACTAGACACAGGTGGGAGGATGGGTGTTTTTTTTTTTCTTTCTGCTCCCGAAACAACTCATTTTCTGGTATAGAGAATAAAATAGAGCTAAATATTTCATCAGGAGAACAAATACCAGGAACACATAAAGAACTTAGTGTGGGGAGAGAAGAGGGAAATTTTAAGGATGGGCAAGGAGGACCTTCTTACAAAAAATAATATGCACCCATAGAAGAGAAATTATAAAATTCAGAGAAGCAAATTGGATAAAATTAAAAAGTCACCCATTATCCCCTGACTCTGAGTGAATTAACATTTTGATGTTCACTCTAAGTGCATATATTGGAATGTGAGTGTTTGTCCTTGCATATGCATATGTGTATTTACATACAATTTTTCTTTTACAAAACAGCATTCTTTGCATGTTTCATAACTTGCTTTTAAAAAATCAAATATATCATGACAATCTTTTCCTGTCAGTATGTACCAAATAAGACATCACCATATGGCTATACCACAATTTCCTCATTAATTTCCTCCTAGGTATATCTTTTGCATCAAACTAATCAGCCAGCTAACAAGTTCTAAATGGTTCTGGCTACAAAGTCCAGGAAAGAACTTTATGAACTAGAATGAAATTAAGTACAGTGCCATAGGCTGGGGAAAATAACTACCCATGTGGAATAGGGGAAAGGACCATTGTGTGGTATGCTGAGGACCTAACAAAAATTAGGCTGAGAATAATAGAAATCAGGTAGTGGATCTCAAACAAGTCTATGATGCCAAAGAAAAGTAGCTTTGAACCTGGAAGTGCTAATTCTTTTCTTAGGCAAGTTGCATAGCTTTTTTTGAACCTCAGTTTCTTAAATCTGTACAATGGGAATAATTGTGTCTATATCAAAGAGTAACTGCAAATGTAAAACAGAGTGCCTGTCATAGACTGGGTATAAATAAAATAATTTTAAAAGTTAAAAAATAAATTTAAAATAATTTTTGAAAAAGAATAGAAGAGATGCTGAAAATGTCTTTGTTTCCTGCGTCACTTCGGGCTGCACTGCTCTGCAGCACTGTTTGGGCAGGAGCACGCCCCCTGTGCCGTGAGCAGGCCTATGCGCTGCTCTGATCCCCCTGTTGTAAGGCAATCAGAAGCTGATGAAGGCCTTGGAGATGATTTTTCATGTTAAATACCACTCCTCTGGATCTGAGTCCTTTATGAAACTTTCCCTATTGCTAGTCTAGTTGGCTGAAAGGCGTGAGCGTGGTTCCCAGACAGCGGCAACAGCTGTGCCTGGGAACTTGTTAGAAATGCAAATTCTGGCTCACTGCAACAGAAATTGTGGGGGTGGCCCCCAGTAACCCTTGTTTTAACAAGCCCTCCTGGGGATTCTGATGTGTGCTCAAAGCTGAGAACCACTAGTGCGGCAGGAGGCCTGGAAACCAAGAACCACTAGGTCTAGAATATACTCTGCGTCCCAATTCACTTTGGGACCTGGGGCAAGTCACTTCATTTCTTCAAACCTTCATTTTCCTCATCTGGAAAATGGGAAAATAACATTCTTTGTGACCTCAAATGATTCTTTCATAGACTGAATGAACTTAGGCAGGTGAAAGATATACGAAAATGAAGCATATATTGGGTTGGCCAAAAAGTTAGTTCAGGTTTTGCCAGCAAACCCCAAACAAATTTTTTGGCCAAGCCAGTATAAATGGAAGGTATACTGATTAGGCAGGGTGAGGTATAAAGCACCCCTATTTGATGAAAAATGGTTTTATTTTTATTGCCCTTTCAAAGAAGAGTCTGTGACCTCCACGGGAAATCTCATTAGATGCTTTCACAACCCCCAAGGCATTTTCTTCTGTGTAACCTAAATCCCACGTGTGCACTCCTTCAGCGTCTCAGAGATGACTGAGGATGTTATCAAGAAAGAGAAGTCCTTGGGCAAAGTAAAAAGCCCCTACACGGGAGAGGTACCCTTAGTTACTTTCATTTCTTGGTCCCTAGTGAAGCTGGAGCACGGCAGGTCACCCTGTGGGGCAAACCCTTCACCTCCAGGAAGGTTGCTATTAAGTTGCTCCTCACTTCCCATCTTTCCAGTTCTGCTTTTTAGCCTCTGTTCAAAGGCTTCCTTGTGCTCGCTTGGGTCATCTCTGCTTCTCTTCTCTAAGCCTCTTCCCTATGCTTTATATAGCAACAGCCTCTCAGGAAAGAGCAGTCCAGTTCCCTTGAGTTCTGGAGGCTTGGATGTACACAGAACCCTGGCCACCATCGGTGGGGCGGGGGGATGCTGGGAGCGTGACCTCATGGTTCTGTCACCTCCCTCCTCGGACAAAGTCAGTGCCTCAGAGGCAGGCTGCAGCTCCAGGAAGGCTCAAATGCGTTCCCCTCTAACTTACCTAGTCATTCATGTTTTCATTTTCGTATTTCCTTGGTGTACCACATTTTATTTATACCCGGCGGTCTTTTCTATTCTCCCAGTATCATTAATTTCTCTAATAGAAAAATTAATTAAATAATTATATATGAACAGAAATAGAAAAATTAATTAAATATTTATATATGAACAGAAATTTAGAATCAGTCGGTCAGTCAGTTCAGTCGCTCAGTCATGTCCGACTCTTTGCAACCCCATGAACTGCAGCACACCAGGCCTCCCTGTCCATCACCAACTCCCGGAGTCCACCCAAACCCATGGCCATCGAGTCGATGATGCCATCCAGCCATCTCAGCCTCTGTCGTCCACTTCTCCTCCTGCCCTCGATCTTTCCCAGCACCAGGGTCTTCTGGAATGAGTCAGCTATATGCACAAAAACAAGGGGAGGAGAAATGCTGGAATCTTAAAAAGTAGTTAACCCTAGGGAATGAGATTACACATGGGTTCATTTGTTTTCTTTGGCTTCTCTGGATATTTAAATTTTTCTATGATTGACACATTAATTGCTTAATTTTTTGAAAAACAAAAAGACAAAATTGGAAAATTAACTCATGCATGGGTACAGAGCAAAAAGAATACAGAATATTCTTGTGTTAAGGAAGGCTCAGAATATGCTTGTGTTAATGAGTTTCCATTCCAGAAGGGTACAAAGCCATAGCATGGCCTACTGGCCTGGCTTGTCTTAGACTGTCCCGGTTTTAGCACTGAAACAAGCAAGCCAGGACAGCCGGTCACCCACCTCCCAGCCCTCTGCTCTGCTGAAGCACTGTGGCTGCCTGCTGGTACCTGTGAGGTGTTTCTCTTATGCATCTCACTTGGCCAGCACTGGGGGCCTCCGCAAAGCTGGCCTCAGAGACAAGAAACCTCAGGATCATCACCTGTGTGTTTGGTTCCAGGGAGACTTAGCAGTAAAGAGTTCCCTACTGGGGCTGGGGAGTATGAGCAAAGCTTCAGGCCATGATGGAAGGTGAAGTTTCAGTGAGGAAGCCCGTGCGGCTGTGGAGGCTGCTGGCAGTTCTTTCTGTGATGCTTCTGCGGAGGGTGAGGGCAGAGCAGGCCACTGGCCACAACTTCCCCTGGACATGAACCACGCGGGGACTTTTGTTAGCTGTGTTCCTCCCTCTGCTTTAAAGGTGTTATATTTAGCTTATCTAAAAATCTGAGTTTACAAAGGTTTCATTCTAAATCAATGGTTCTCAATCCTGGCTGCATAGGAAGATCACCTGAGAAACTTCTAGAATGCTCAGGTCTCACTCTAGACTGCTTAAATCAGATTCTCTAAAAAGGGAACTTAGGGAATTTATACATATATAATATAAATATAAAATAATTTATATATGCTATATAAAATAAGTATAATATCTAAAGGATTTTTTATATATTACCTTGAGTATAAGTGAATTTATATGAAGAATTTATATATACAATAATATCTAATCATATGTAATTAATATCTCATATAGTATATTAATTATAAAACTATATAAAATTCCTTTAGATATTATATATAATTATAATATACATATTGTGTCATTATAATATAAAATCATGTCATCATAATATTATAATGATATAACATCTAAAGGAATTTATATATAATTACATATAATATGTAATTATATATAATTAATATATTATATTAATTATAATATAACTATATTTAAAGCATTATAAATAATTTCTTAGAAACTCATGTATATGTATGATTATATAATATAGAAATTAATTTTATATAACATTATAAACAATATAATACTAAATTATATATGATAGATAATATTTGATTATATATAAATTCTTTAATATAAACTTACCTATTACATGTCATGACATTATATATAAATTTCTTTGTACATACACTATATACATATTATATAAATTATTTATACATTATGTATTATATATAATTATAATATATACATAATAAATTCCTTACTTTTCCTTAGGCCCCTTCCTTAGACCCTTCTTGGCTTCCTCTCTGCACTCACCATTGCTACCACAAAGCACTATCAATACATATATATGTAATCTCCTCAGGGGAGTCCAGCCATGATCAAGAGTCACTGATCCAGACGTTTAGGATGTGTAGGAAGGGGATCCTGCAGGTCAAGTTCGCTGACTGAAGGACACGTGGGGGAGATGAGTCAGCAGATCCTAGGGCAGAGTGGATAAGGCAGACAGGCAGGAAGGGGTGCAGGGAGAAGAAGTCTGTCTTGAAGTTCAGGGAAATGACTCAGGAAAGAACCAGAGGCCGGGATTCTGGTCTAATGTTCAGGACTCCAGAAATCTTTCTCCCAGTGAACAGGAAGTGTCTTACCTTGTAGGCACTGCTGATTCAATGAGAGGCCAGTGGTGTGGGCCGTGGACCCTGGACTCAGAGCTTAGGCTAAACAATCAAGTGAGAGGGGATGAAAATGAGCCAGGAAGGAGAACTGGCTACTCCACCTGCCCAAGACTGTCATAAAAGGGTTGCCGAGTTCCAGGAGGAAAAGTGAAGCACCAGCTCTGCCAGGTCAGGGCACTCTTCGGGGGGAGTGCTTGGGTGAATTGCTGACCACTGTGGCTTGCTTTTATTTGCCACGCCCAGCCTCCATCCAGAGCAGCTGCACTGATCTGATGCGGCCTTGCTGGAGGGCACTGTTCCCAGCAGGTGTTTAGGAAATACAAAGGACAGCAAGGACTTCAGCTTCGGCCTGTGCTTTCCCACACAGGGCAGCCTGGACACAGGTGGAGTTATCTGAGGGTCAGATGAGTGTTAGTAGGGAAGGATGTGTAGACCTGCTGAAGAAATGAGCTGCACACGTGCTGGCTTCGTCTTTTCCTAAATGTTCTTAGCCAGGCTGTTGGGGATACGAGCTGCAAAGGTGAGGCCGTGGGAGCCACAGAGAGCAAGACGCCTCTCTGACCCTCAGCTGTCGGCTCAGAGGCTCTAAGCCAGTGGGTCGAAGCAATGTCATCAAGAGCATCACCGAAGGATTTCTTAAAAATATAGATGCCAGATCCCCACCTCTAGGGATCCCAACTTAGTTGGTTTGAGGTGGGATCCAAGATATAAATTTTATTTAAATATTCTCCAGGTGATTCTACAGATGTATAGAACAGTCTTTTGGACTCTGTGGGAGAAGGCGAGGGTGGGATGATTTGAGAGAATGGCACTGAAACATGTATATTATCATATGTCAAACAGATCGCCAGTCCAGGTTCGATGCTTGAGACAGGGTGCTCAGGGCCGGTGCACTGGGATGACCCAGAGGGATAGGATGGGGAGGGAGGCGGGAGAGGGGTTCAGGATGGGGAACTCATGTACACCCGTGGCAGATTCATGTCAATGTATGGCAAAACCAACACAATATTGTAAAGCAATTAGCCTCCAATTAAAATAAATAAATCAAAACAAATATTCTCCAGGTGATTCTAAAGCATAGTCAGGGTGAAAGCCACTGATTTTAGCTTTGGCTGGGCAACTAAATAGGTGATCAATCAGGAAGGGACAGTCAAGGGTGGGGGTGCTAAAGAGGATCAGCTGTTACCCCTGGGCCTGGTCCATGTGCTGGTTTTTGTTTTGCTCTTCTTGCCTGCTGATCTTTTCAGTTTTATAACTTTTTTTGGCTGTGTTGGGCCTTTGTTGTGACATGTGGGCTTTTCCAGTTATGACACTTGGGCTTAGTTGCCCTGTGGCATCTTGCTTCCCAGGTGGCTCAGTGATAAAGAATCTGCCTGCCGACGCAAGAGACACAGGTTCGATCCCTGGGTCGGGAAGATCCCCTGAAGAAGGAAATGGCAACCCACTCCCATGCCTAGGGAATCCCATGGACAGAGGAGCCTGGCGGGGGTCACAAAAAGAGTTGGACTTAGTGACTAAACAACAACGGTGCTTCATGAGCTCCTCTAAAGTCTTTTTTCAGCTTTATTGAGGTATAATTGACAAGTAAAATTATAAGATACTTAAAGCATAGTGATGATTTGATATATGTATACACTGTGAAAGGGTTCTCATCTAGTTAATTAACCATCAGTCATCTTCTATATTTATCTTATGTGTGTGTGTGAGAGAGAGAGAGATGGGGAACATTTCATTTGGCAAATTTCAATTATATAGTACAGTGTAATCAGGTGTGACTCCTGATTAGGCTAAACCAATAAAGGTAATTGCATTTCCCTTGCAAGTGACTGATATAAAAATGGCAATACATGTGAAAGGAAGTCAGCTGGTTGGTCTCTGGGAGACTTCCCAGAACTCAGGAGCGTTCTCTGTACCAGTCTTCAGACTGCCGTGTGAGGTTTGCTCCTTGGAGGGGATCTATGAGGGAAAAAGTCTCAGGACCAACTTCAGTGCCTTGAAGGTGGCAGAGCACAAAGGTGGGAAGAACTCGGTCCTGAGACTTGTTGAGACTGAACCAACCAGCCCTGGACCTGCCTTATCTCCAGATTCTGAGTCTGTGAGATGCTCTTTGTTCAAGCCATTTAAGCTAGGTCTTCTGCTTGTTGAAGTCAAAAGCGCCCTAAATGATACATGTTATTTTAGCCATCTTAAAATTACTCTATTTTTATTTGCCTGCAGATATTTGTTTGTATATCTCATACATTCCTTGAGACTGAATCATGCTATTTTCATATTTTTAAAAACAGTTTCGGGTTCACAACAAAATTAGGAAGGTACAAAGGTTTTCTATATACTCCCTGCCCTGACATACGTACAGTCCCCACCCCCTACCCCCCACCTCCATTAAAAGATCTCCCATCAGAGTGGTACATCTGTTACAGGTGGAACAGTGTGCCAACTGTACAACAACAAATAAGGAATCTACACTGACACATCATCATCCCCCAAAGACCGTAGTTTACATTAGGGTTCACTCTTGGTGCTGTGCATTTATGGGTTTGTGTGTTTGTGTGTGTGTGTGTGTGTGTGTGTGTTATTCGCTCAGTCATATCCTACTCTGCGACCCTATGGACTATAGCTTGCCAGGCTCCTCTGTCCATGGGATTCTCCAAGCAAAAATACTGGACTGGGTTGCCTTTCCTTTCTCCAGCGACATTTCATGGTTTAGACAAATGTAAATGACAGAAGTCCACCATGATATTTAATAGTGTCATACAAAGTAGTTTCACTGATTTAAAAATTTTTTGTGCTCTATGTATTCATCCCTCCCCCACTCAAACCTTGGCAACTATCAATCTTTTTACTGTCTCCATAGTTTTATTTTTTCCCAGAATGGCATATAGTGGGAATCAAAGAGTATGTATAGCCTTTTCAGATTGGCTTCCTTTATTTAGTGATAAGCATTTAAGGTTCCTCCATGTCTTTTCATGGCTTGAGAGCTCATTTCTTTTTAGCACTCAATAATATTCCGTTGTCTGGATATATCAGAGTTTATTTATCCAGTCACCAGCTGCAGGACATCCTGATTACTTCCAAATTTTGGCAGTTATGAATAAATTTGCTAGAAACATCCATGGGCAGGTTGCTTTGTGCACTTAAATTTTTTAACTCTTCCAGGTAAATATCAAGAAGCATAATTGCTGAATCATGTGGTAAGAAGAGTTTGTTTTGTTTTGTGAGAAAATGGCAAGCTGTCTTCCAGAGTAGCTGTACCATTCTGCTTTCCCACCAGCAATGAAGGGGCATCCCTGTTGCTCCACATCCTTGCCAGCACGTGTTACTGAACATCCTTGTCAGTGTTCCAGACTTTGGTCCTTCTAATGGATGTGTCGTGGATTCTCATTGTTATTTTCATTAGCATTTCTCTAATGACATATGTAGAGCATCATTTCATGCACTTATTTGCCATTTGTGTATCTTCTTTGGTGAAGTGTCAAGGTCTTTGGCCCCCTTTTTAATTGAGCTGTTTGTTTTCTTATTGTGGAATGTCATGAGTTCTTAGTATATTTTGGATGACAGCCCTTTATCGGATCCTTTGTCTTTTGCAAGTATTTTCTCTCAGTCTGGGTCTTGTCTGCTAATTCTCTTGAGATTATCTTCAGAATCATGACATTTTATGTGGAATTCTTCCAAAGTCTTGAATGCAATGTTGTTTGAGAAAACAAATGAATTATTTATTTCCATAAACATTAAGACTCACTTTGTGTCAAGCTTATGCTAACCACTGTGAACACTAGAATGAAAACAAGCATGGAGCATTTTTGATTGTTCAAAACAAAAATAAGGCATCTCATCCTCTTAAAGAGAAAGTTGGTTTCTTATAAGGATGCAAGCAGATGGACCACTCACAGTTCAGTTTATCTTCTTGCCTCGAGCTTATCCGACCCATGTGGTCTCCTGTTTGCATCTCTCTTTCTCTGCTTGTGAATTCTTCTTTCACTACCCACTGACCAAGAGATCACACATCATTTAGTCCAGACTTCAGAAGGAAAAAGTTTGATTAGCTTATGATCACCTTTACAAGGTCAAAGCCCTCAAGCCCACTACCTCTGTGGGTCACTGGACAGCATTAGATCGAGTGTCCATTTGAGTGATAATGACAGTCTCTAGACAATAAAATATTCTGATGTGTTTTCCTTGAAACTATAAGAGGAATTTAGGAGTGAAAGGCCCTGTGACCTTGAAGTCTAAAAGGATGATTTAGAAATAACTCTAGGGACTTCTCTGATGGTCCAGCAGTTAAGACCTCACCTTCCTACGCAGGGGTTGTGGGTTCAATCCCTGGTTGGGGAGTTAAGATCCCACATGCCTCACGGCCAGAGAGCCAAAATATAAAAAACAGAAACAATACTGTGACAAGTTCAATACAGACTTTGAGAAAAGAAAGAAGGAAAGTAACTCTCAAGTTAGCCTCTCTGCCAGTGGTCTGATACCTTCCAGGACTCCCTGTGTCTCCGTGTCCTGGAGAGCTGTGACCAAGTGATGCATGCCACAGGTTTAAAGCATGAAGTAAGATGGAATCAAAGCCTCTCTTTTAATAGAATCCGGCAGTGATTCTTAACCTGTTTTGGGGAAAAGAAATAGACACTGAATTATCAAAGCTGGAACAAAAATGTGCTCTGTAGGGAGAAATCATCCACAGTGTCATCATTTCTGAGGGACTAAAAATACTTGGAAATGTTAAATTAACTAGTTAAGAGGAAAACAATGTATCAGGCAATGTTGTGGTTTTCTAAGGTCAGATACTCCTGGACATGCGATTATATTTCCAGAGAGGTGATCACATTGGCATGAATTTAACCAAGAAGAAGCAGAGTTAACCGGATAGATTCAGTGTATACAGTCACTTACATGGAAGATTTTAATTTTTAAACAGGAAAACACAAGTGTGATTTTGAAATTATTAGAAGAAAATCCTTAGAAGAAAAAGATGACATCCTTATTAATTTGAAAACCACTGCAGAAAGAAATAGGCAGTGACACTTTCTGCCATTTACTTATCCTCATTTTCTATTGTTTCTACAGTCAGAATGCATCACCTGAGAAAAATTTAACTGTGGTATTTTATGTGTGAATTGTAAGCAGTTGAAAGGAAGAGACAGCCATTTCTCTGGGGTAGCAGCCAGCATGGCGCCGTAAGTAAGTAGAGGCTTTCCTTTCTTATGCCTCTAGGGTGATGAGCTCCACTCCAGAGGCAGCACATGGAAATGGCACAGACACTCTGGAAACACACTGGAGCCTATTTTGGTGCATTTGAATTTAGAATTGAAGTACTAAACCCACGTGGGGTAGTTGGATGATGGTTGGTCATGTGAGCATTTGTGTCATGACTTCACTTACTATGTCCTTAAATAGAAGATGCACAGCTGTGCAAGACACTATTTTCATCTGCCTCCAGTCTCGGGTAAGCGGTTTCATCCAAGCTGCATCTAAGCACTCAGTCCTCAATGAAAACCCACCAGAGTCAAATGCAGCCACTTAAAAAGCAACCCACTTTGTAACAGGGGCAGGAGGAATAAATGTGCTTTAAAAGACAGAGTTCTCTGAGGAGTGGGCTGACTAAAATATCAGTCAGGCCAGGTCACCACGCCCTTAACAACGTCCAGAGTTCCTCATCACTGACAATGCAGTTCTCTCCCCCACTCCATCTCCAGCCCTTGTCCCAACTTTTTCTCCAACCTTATCACCCCCCAACATCTCTTGATACACCCCACTTTCTGACCATCTGAGACTGCCCTTTCCTGAGCAAGCCTAGCATTTTCTGATCTCTGTGTTTTAAAATATTCATCCTGTGAGTGTACCACAAACATGACCAAGGACCACTGTAAGGAGAAAGCTCTGTAGTTACGTCAACAACACTTCTAATTTTCCATGAGTTTCTTCCAATCATTACTGCCAAGCATGGGGAACTTCCAGCCATGCCCTTGAATAGCAGCCCCATTCCCCGAGGACAGCACGTGTTGACTCAACCATTTGGTTCCAGGAGGACTTGGGAGTGTCACCTGGCTTCCAAGAGAGACTCAGGTGAGCATGGAGATGGAGCCCAGAGCCTGGATTCCAAGCTGAGTGACCTTGGGGTGGTCCCAGACTTCCGGTCCCAGACTTCCGCTTCTTCAGCTGCCTCTGGGAAATAAGGATGCCTGCCCTGTGTCCCTCAGAGTTTGGGATGGAGAGTACATGGATGTGGAAACAGAGGCATTCACATCTCAATTAATCTCAGTTCTCACTTTAGTTTAGCATAGGGGTTTTCAGCCTCAGGGCTACTGACATCTCGGATGGCTGGACGATTCTTTGCTGGTGGGGTGCCAGCCCACGTGGGTGTGTGCTCACGAGATGTCAATAACACCACCCAAAACGGACGCTGCCAAATGTCCCTGGGGAGAAAGTGCCCTGGGGAGAACGCTGGCTGCAGGCTGAGTTTTTAGGGTTGGGTTCTGGTTACCCTTCCATCTTTCTCCCCACTCTGCTCCCTCCAGCCCCATCTGCAGGCTTTTGTGGTCATGAGCTTTAAAAAATTCCATGTCCAGTGCCTTCCCCCACTCTCAGTCAACCTGGTATAAAGATGTTTTTGCAGTTACCCATGTGCAGACTTAGTTGCTTCTCTGGATTCTGTCCACAGAATCTCCCAGAAGAGAACATCATTTCCTGCGTGCTAAACTCAAAAACACTTCCTCTTTTCTAGTTCATCCTTCCATCTTTGTTTACTAAACAATCCTACTTTTGACACACAATCTCCCTTAAAAATACACATTTTTCCCAACCTACCTGCAGATCTATTGTGGGTCTCTTTTTTCCCTCACACATCTTTTTTGTTCTGTTGTTAATAGTAAGAAGGTAACACATGTATTACATTTGTTCCAATAGTATGGAGATATTTAAAGGAGATCTGTCCCTTTGGCTTCCCCTTCTCCTCCTTGCCCCTCCGGCCCAGCTTTCACCATTTCTCTCTAGAAAGTTGAAAAGTTGAAAGTGTTAGTCAATTGTGTCCAACTCTGCGACTCTATAAACTGTAGCCCATTAGGCTTCTCTATCCATGGGATTCTCCAGGCAAGAATAACTAGAGTGGGTTGTTATTTCCTTCTTCAGGGGATCTTCCCAATGCAGGGATTGAACCTGGGTCTCCTGCATTGCAGGCAGACTCTTTGCTGTCTGAGCCATCAGGGAAGCCCTTTCTCCCTCCAGAGATAACTGTTAATTCCTGGTGGATGTTATCTTTTAGTGTTCTATCCAGAAGCATATTTTTTCCTCACTCTTTTTTCAACATGCTAATGTTTGTATATGAAGATGATGAGATTTATGTTATTCTGTCCCTAGCCAGGCTAATTCTCCAGTGCCAAAGATGGTCAAAGAGGGGGTTTTATTAGTTCTCTGCAGATATGGAAAACAGATTTCCCTCCTGCAAAAGCCCCACGGGAGCCGCCACTGAGCTCTGGAAACACTGGTGGCCCAACACGGCCGGAGAACCCCTGCAGGTATTCACACCCTAACCCACATGCTAAAACCTCCATTCCGTTCTGTTTCATTCTTTTCTTTCTTCCAAAGAAGCAACACATTTTGCAAAGGACCCTGACGAGAGAGGACAGATAGGTTTATGCAACAGCAAAAAATAGCTACACCAGAGGAGGAGAATTAGGCATAACGTGACTGGAGCTCATTCCAGGGACTGTGCTGCTTTGAAAAGGCTCACGGATTAAATTCTTGGCTGGGAGACAGAATTATTTTGTTTCTGGTTCGGTAACTCGTGACCATTTACAAATACAGGTGTCAGTGTACAAAGGAAAGATTTTTAAAAATGTCATTTGAATAAGGGCCATTTTTAGATTCTTTCTCTGATTCCTTTGTTCATTCCGCACATCTCATTGGTTTTGGGCTGTCTTGGGGGGCAGAGTTTTGAGGAGGAGGAAGTCATCAAGTTGACTGAGACATGGATACTGCTCTCTTTCAGGGAAGAAAGAGATTGTCTACATTATATTATGCAAATATAATGTGATAAAGGTCATGAGGATGGCTAACATGCTGCAGACGCTACCAATATACTTCTTTCCCAAAGAACACTGCTGTAAACAGTGTTTCTAGCACCCCTGGTTGTCCAGAGACCAAGAAATCCAGAAAGGCCATGGGCGATTGCACAGCACAACTCGGCCATGGGTATTTGCTGACTGTGGATCGAACACCGGTCCCGCAGATCGAACGCGGTCTCCCTGGAAGAGGAGAGCGGCGAGTTGAGTGTGGCCAGTCCTGTCTTCACAAGCCTTATCCTTACTGTCTACAGGATGACGTGGCAGTCACATTTCTCTGCGCTTTCACGGCTTGGCCAGAAGCAGCTCTGATTTCCTTCTTTGACTCCTTCTGCTCAGGTCTGCCACTTGTGAATGAAGGATCTTAAGAGCTGTGTTATTGGTCAGCTTCTGCTGCTCTGATGCTATGTGAAAGACAGCCCTAAATCTCTCTGCAGCTTACATTCTTAAACATTATGTCCATGTTCGTGGTTCTGTCAGTCAGCTGAGATTGGGCTGGGCCGGGCAGGATTCCAGGTTGTCAGTCATCTTGAGGTCTGCTTCACATCACGAGGCTTGGGATGTCAGATCGCAGAGATGCAAGATTGCAGGAACGAACACAAGCCGGCAAGACTGCTGTGTGATGGCGCTCAAAGAGTTCAGCCCACACTGCCCCTTCCACTCGTGTCTTTTTAGGTCAGAGCAAGTCATACATGGCCTGGCTCAAGATCAGTAAGGCAGGGAGGTAGACAGTGCCTGCATGAGTGGGAGAGACTGCCAAGTCACAGGGCAAGGAGGAAATCCATGTGTTCTGAGACAGCGTCAAGAACTAGAAACAGTTATCTAACCAGCTATAAGAAGTTGCCATTTTCCTCAAAGAGAAAAACCTCACAGTGAGACCTAGAAGGAAGTAGCCTCTTTCCGTGGAGTTGATGCTAGCCTGCGGGTGCTGAAACCCCAGTGTTACTGCCCCTGTGTGGTTGTAGAAATGACCTTCAATGTAAAGACTTGATGACTTCGGCCCCTGGCTTCAGATACGTTCTGGGCCTGCTGCTTCACAGTCGGTGAAGGAAACATGCCATCTTTCTTTCCGGCGTACTTGCCATGTATTTCCTTCCCCCTGCCCCAGACCCACAGTTGTCACGCTGCTCCAACCCGCCCGCTGGTTGCGGCTCCACTTCTCCTCTGTCCTGCTCGGCTGTCTGGCGGTTCCGGAGGTCCTCTGCCTCCCGTCCCATCTGCCCGGGGCTGCGGTGTTGCTGTCAATACCTGCTACATTTCTGGAGCTCCGTGACAGGCTGGAGGATGGGCTGGGTTGTTTGTTGCAGGGCCTGTCTTTAGAAGTGGAGGCCTTTTTCTCCACTAAGAACTTTTAAATGCACCCACCCCCCAAAGAATCTCACAGACGCATAGGATATGAGCGCCGGGGCCAGCGACTGTCTAGTCAGCCCCACTGTTTCACAGATAAACAAGTGAGGCCAGAGAATCTAGTTCACGACAGAATGAGGCAGGGGCCTTGGACTGGCCTTCTGAGGTTGGTGTACACCGGTGTCTCACCACGCCCATCCTTCCTCCATTTCATGAACACTGTGGCAGGATACTAGATGAAATTCCAAGAATAAGTGGACTGGGGAGCTCTGCACTCCATTTATACGCCTGTCTAAAGACCCCATGACTAGCAAATTAGGCTACGACTGGGGCTAGGAAAAGGAGGACTCGGTTAAGATGCAGAAATAAAGAGTTACTTGTTCACTTTTGATCTTCTAAAAGCTCTAGGAAGGAGATAGTCCTCCCTACCAGCTCTGCATTCCCAAGGCAATATCAGGGAGAACTGGAGGATGGAGGGAGAGACCCTGAAACAACTGAAAAGGGAAAGTGTCAGTCATTCAGTCGTGTCTGACTCTTTGCAAACCCAGGGACTGTAGCCTGCCAGGATCCTCTGTCCATGGAATTCTCCAAGCAGGAATAGTGGAGTGGGTAGCCATTCTCTTCTCCAGGAGGTCTTCCTGACCCAGGGATAGAATCTGGGTCTCCTGCATGGTAGGCAGATTCTTTATCGTCTGAGCCACAAGGAAAACAGCCGAAGGCAATCCTGAATAACTGAGAAATCACTGAGCTGATGACAGGTTGTATTTGTGACTATACTCAGTTCACCACGACCAGAACGGAAATTCAAAATTGACACTGTAATAGGAAAACAGAGCAAATTACGTCTTTCCATACTGAGTTTGTACCTATAGTCTGTTGGCAGGATAGTGACATGAAGGGCTAGTACTACAAGTGGAAGGAGGGGTGAACTGCCAGCTAATATCTGGAAAAAGATCTGGAAGGGTTTGTTTTGCTTATACGCACTGAAAATTGTTCCACAATAAATGTATAATGTTTTTATTATAATTTAAAAATGTACTATTTCAATTTAAAAATAATTACGTCTCAGCCTCCCCTATTCTCTCTCACTGGATTAAAATCCTCTCAATTTTTGCTTATCTTTGGCATGACCCACATACCTAGGAACTGGAGTTATTCCTCCCAGTGTCTTTCTTTATTATAATTTGCCCTCTTCCCCAAGCCTTTATGCTTTTGCATTTTATAGTTTCATGGGTGTTGAGAACTTAGTTGGCCAGCATATCATCAACTGCAAATCTGGAAAGTCAAATTAAACAGGAAAACAAATAAAAGAACAAACATGAAAGTCACTCATCTGTGTTTACCCTTCCAAAGTGCAGTCTAATACAGATTCTCTGCACTTGTTAATAATCTATGTCCTTCAAAAATACTTGAAGGGACTTAGAAAAAAAACTATCAGTATATGATCTGATCAAAACTGAAACAACAGTGGGAGGAAGTTTAATTTCTTTTAACAGGTATGGGAGGCTGCAGATGAGTGAGATCAGGGCAGTCAGGTGGGGAGACCAACCAACCAGATCTTCTTAGTAGGTTTCTGATGGGTATTGTGGGATGGGGTGGTGGGGAGAGCTCTTTGACCAGTGTCGGGGCAGGGGGAGGTTTCTGAGAAGGCTGTCTGATGGAGATGCTTCCTAGACTAAGTCCTGAAGGAGGAGTTAGGGTCAGCCAGAGAAAGGAATGTTCCTGGAAGTGGTGAGGAAACCTGGGCTAATGGAAGTTCCATCCCCAAGCTTTACTTCTAGTTTCAGGCTTTTGGGCCAACGAAGTGAAACCAGAAAACAAGTCATGCTATTTATTTCTTACTGTGTGAGAAAGGGGACATAACTTTCTAGGAACAAAAATGAAACTCTATAATAGTGATTCTCTAGTTTTATCATGAATAAAAATGCCCCCAAACATCATTAAAATTGCAGAGTTCTGGACCTCAGCTCAGATTCAGTCATGCTGGGATGGGGTCCAAGGCTACATATTTTAACAAATTCCCCAAATGATTCTGGGGTATGTAAACTTTACCCCCAGTCCACCTAAAATAATACTGCTGTAAAAGGAATTTTTTGTTCTCCTACTAATTTGTTAATTTGTTCATTCAAAAACAAAACTATGAAGTACTGTTCTATTTTTTTAATTAATTAATTAATTATTTTCTTTACATCATCGTGTTGGTTTAAATGCAAGGGATAGATGAGAGAACAAGGCAGAGAAGCTCCCTGCTGTCAAGGGAATGCTGAACACTTGGAGGAGGACTCTGGAATCTCTGGGCCAGTCAGCCTCTTCTTCCTCAGGTGCTCCCCAAAGGGCGCTCCCGACTAGAGACCACAGGTCACCGCAGCTCCTAACTGCAATCCTTCTCAGTTTTGTGTTTGGTTACCAGACATCTGCTTAGGCCCTGGAGAGTCTGGTCGTGGAGGAGGGCCAGGCTGAGGCTGAGGGTGGAAGCTGCTAGAATTCCCCAACCCTGCAACAGCTCCTCTGAACAACCAGTTGAAGGGTGAGTGACCAGGGTCAGCAGCCAGGATGCAGGGGCAGAGCCATCGAGGGTTCTGAAAACAGGTCAGGAGGAGTCTGGCTGGGAGGACTCCCAGCTTCAAAGGCACTGTCCTTCAGACTGAATACTCGTGTCCCCCTCACATTCAGATTTGAAGCCCTAACCTCCACTATCTGTATTTCTGTCTTGGGGGGAGAGGTGATTAGGGTTAGACACGGTCATGAGGGTGGAGCCCTCCTAACAAGATCAGGGTCCTGTAAGAAGAGATGCCAGAGGGCTTGCTCTGTCTCAGTGCCATGTGGGGATGCAGCAAGAAGGTGGCCGTCTACAAACCAGGAAGAGGGTCTTCACCAGGGCCCCACATGCTGGCACCCCCGATCTCAGAATTCCAGCCTCTGAACTCTCAGAAAATAGGTGTCTGTCGGTGGTATTTTGCATGGCAGCCGGTGCTAACTAAGACACAGTGGAACTGCTGTCAGCTGCCCTCCTGGCTGGCATTCCCAGCACGACCTGGGTTTCCAGCCCAGCTCCAGCCCTAGCCCCTGCCCATTCCTCTCTCTGGGTGCTTCTTTAGAACCTCCGACCTTAACCTGCACCATCCGCTCAGTGGGCTTCAGAGTGATCTACAGGCCCCACCTGATGTGATTCTTACATTGTGTGAGGGCCCGCCTCCTTTTTAAGCAGCGTGCACACCCTTACCTACCACCAGCTTGCACTGAGAGAAAGAGGGGTGTCCCAGAAAGGGTGTGCAAGCAAGTCAGTGTGTTTGTGTGTGTGTGAGCATCATGTACATTTATGAGTATATGAGTGTGTCAATGGGTGGCTGTTGAGAGAATACAGACCATGGCTAGGGCATATATATGTGTGTGTCTGTGTGTGTATATTACATGAAAACAGAACTCAGACCCTACCTGTAGCAGCAATCCAAGAAGCTGAGCACTAACCCCTGTAACACCGGCTCTAATTTTTCCTCTGCTTCTGATTTAGGAGAAGCCAGATATGCATCGCTAAGCAATCGCTGGAACCCTTCAGTAGAACTGGCTTCTGGTACCCTACACCAATGCCTCCCATCAGGGTACTGGAGCCTTTGCTTTTTCCACTGTAGCGCTTTCCCCACTCCTCTACTAGACTTTGAGTCTGCCTACTGCAGGAGATGGCGGCTGATTCCCTGGCTGTCGCAAGCTCTCCATGAATGGCCTGTGCTTGTTCTCTGGTTGGCCTTCCTGTATTTCCCACAGTGCGGGAGTGTGTTAAGCACGGGTATGGGGTGTGTCCGTGTGTTGGAGGCAGTGAAGCTGGGGGATGGAGAGGAAAATGGGGGTGGGGAGCCCAGAAGTCCCTGCAAGATTATCCCTTCTGGGATATTCCCTTGAAGTCCCTCCTCTTTTCTGGCTGAAGGAGTGGGGCAGGCGGGAGGGGAGGAGGAATTGGCGAGTCACCTCGGTACTACAGAGAGTTGATTGTGAAAGCCAGACTCTTGTGCAAAGTCATAAAGAGTGCTTCCAACCAGTAATGGGCTTCTCTTCCTGCCCTCCTGAGCATAAGGAGGCACAGGGCATCTTCCAGGCACACTACCTCCTTATCTCTCCTCCCTCCCCTTCCCCAAAAGCTGACCCCACCCCTGCCTGCAGGCCTTGCTCTGAGGCTCCCTGCTGCCTCACACCTGCGGGTGACTGGGACCCTGACTTCCTGCCAGAAGCTGTCTGGATTTAATGTGAGGCCAGGCATCCACTGCCAAAATGAATGGTTGGTAAAATTAGAACAAATAGAGGGAAATAGCCCTTTACCTGCAGTCACCCTGGGATTTAACTGCAGCGAAGAGACCACGGAGGTGCTGCATTTTTCTGATCAATGATGGTAATTTTCTCCCCCTTAAGATCAGCTTAATCACTCTGAGGGTCTAAGAGAGCACAGGGGTCAAAAGGAAATCACAGAGTGGCACAGGGCTTCTCTGCAGCTTCCTTTGCACATCATTCTGAGTGATGCAGTGCTGCCTGCTCAGAAGCAGCACAGGGGACCCTTGGAGAAGCTGTGATACCCTCGTGGGCGGTGTACGCGCTGCAGAATACGGGGCTGTGCTCTAGCTGCAGACAGACACCTGCCTCTGCAGACCTTCCTGCCAGACGTATCTTAAAATCAAAGAAACCGAGGCTTACACCTTGCCAACCACATGCCTCGAGCCTGGGATCCAAGATGGTTTTAATAGAGTGTAAATGGCAAAAGGAAGAGAACGTTCAGGCCCTGGGCCTTTTCTCTGGCACACACGCGGTGCAGCAGGAGAAACACCTGCTGGCACAGGGATGGTTGCCCTCAGACACAGTGCCAGCGGAGCTGAGAGCCAGCAGTGGAGATTTTGATTAATAGGTCCCGGCCTGTTGTTTTCACGTCGATCATCCAGTGTTGAACTCTTTTCTTCTGCTGTCTGTTCCAAACTGTTACCTAAAGCACAAAAGCATCTTTTATCAGAAACTGACTTAACTGCCGGTTAAAAATATTAAAATGTGTACTGTCAATCCATTAACACACTGATTACTACATGAATCATCAACCTATTTCTGTGGATAAGAACTGAGATCAACAGTGACCGTGGACAGGGAAGGGCAGCAATGCACCAAACAAAAAATGGCCAAGTCTGGGGCTGAGGAAGCCAGTCACCTTATACGCTCACACCGGCCGGGCCACCGGAAGTTGGTGACTCACCGCAAGCTGCAGGCAAAGGTCTGGAGATGAGATGGGTGTCTGAAGCCTCTCTCTGTCTGCCTGGCTCTCTTGTACCACAGCAAACATGATGATGAAATTCCATTCTTTTTCTGTTGTTGTTCCATGAACTTTATTTCTCAAAAACAGTCTTATGATATTTGTAGAATAAAATACCCAATATTTATGTGGAATTCCACTCTGCAGTGCTTAGACCCCAGACCTAAATCAAAGAAAGGACTCCAACAGAGCACAAAACACCTAGCCTACTCTAATAGCTCTCAACACTGTTATAAACTGTCGTGTCCTCCCTGCGTTTTTTCATTCGGATAGGCTTCCCACCCCCTCTTCTAATCCAACTCAGTCTACTTTGTTTTGTTAGGTAGTTAGAATAGGGAAAAGGAGGCCAAAATGGCGGCAGCTAGAAGACAAAGAAAGGGAAAAGTCCACCTCACACCTGAAGAGTGAGACCCTCAGGTGACAAACCACTTCCTGGCTAGCCCTACTTTGCATAGGGCAGGCTCAGGGAGTGGGAGACAAAGCAGATAAAAAGAGGGAGCCACAATGGGTTGAGGCCTCTCTTTTGGGGTCAGCTGACCCTCACGCCTCAAGGGTGTACTATCCTTTGCTTGGCGAATAAAACTCAGCTGTAACTCTAGTCCACCATTTCAATTCTTTGCTGTGGAAGGACAGAACCAGGGAAATTACACACTCTCCCAACAGTTTGCTGTTAACAACCTCTGAGAAAATTGTCATTCAAGTAGGAAGAAAGGTAAAATACAGATTTTTCTCCTCCTGAGAGCATTTTCTACTTTGGAAATAGGCCCTTTAAAAGATTGTTTCTCTTTGACTGTCAATCTAGCAATCAAGCTGTTTGGTATTCTCTCACAGGAGTTGAAAATTGATGTCCATGCAAACAGCTGCACACGGATGTTTCTAGCAGACTTATGCCTAACTGCCAAGACTTGGAAGCAACCTCAGTGTCCTTCAGTAGTGTGTGTATGAGTGCTAAGTCACTTCAGTCATGCCTGACTATGCATCCCTGTGGACTGTAGCCTGCCAGCCTCCTCTGTCCATGGGGTTCTCCAAGCAAGAATACTGGAGTGGGCTGCCATGCCCTCCTCCAGGTCCTTCTAGTAGATAAGTGGATAAATAAAATGCAGTACATGCAGCCAATAGAGTATTAGTCAGCACTAAAAGGAAATGAGTTATCAAGTCATGAAGAGACATGGAGGAAGCTTAAATGCATATTACTAAACGAAAGACGCCAATCTGAAAAGGCTATATACTTTGTGAGTCTAACTATCTGGCATTTTGGAAAAGGCAAAACTATGCCAACAATAAAAAGATCAGTAGTTATCAGGGGTTGGAAGGGATGAACGAGTGGAGCACAGAGGATTTTTAGGGCAGAGAACCTACCCAATATGATACTAACATGTTAATACATGTCATTATTACACATCTGTCCAAACCAATAGAATATATGGCACCAAGAGTGAACCCTAAAGCAAACAATGGGGCTTGGTGTGGTTATGTGTGTCAATGTAAATTTATCAATTGAAACAAATGTACTGCTTTGCAGGGGTATTGATAGTGGAGGAGGCGCTGCAGGTGTGGGGACTTGGGGTTTAGAGATAGTCTCTGCCCTTTCCTCTTAACTTTGCTGTGGACTTGAAACTGCTCTAAAAAATAGTCTTTATAAAGAAAAAAACGAAACATGACAAGGTGATTTCACCCTTTAGGCATGGGTAGAGCAAGGTCTAGTATACCTTTTCCTTCTGATGAGCTGTGGTGGGTGGGGCATGCAGGACCCAGGACCCAGGGAGAAGGGTGTGCCTGACCCAAGAGAAGGCTTGGCCTGTTCCTTCCTGGCTGGGCACAGGTGTCCCTGCTGTCTGGGGTCCAATGTGGTAGCCACTAGCCACAAAGGGTTGCTTAAATTTACATTAATAAAAGTAAAACCTGACACTTCAGTTCTCGCCAGCCCTATTTGGAGTGCTTAGCAACCTATGTAGCTAATGGCTACTGTACTGGACCTCACAGATTCAGAACATTTCCATCATCTCAGAAAGTTCTACTGGAGAGCGCTGCTCTAGACTCTAGGCAGAACCGGACGCTGACCAGGGGATGGAGTCAAATCACAAACGGAGACGGCGTGTGGTCCACGCCCCCCGGCCCCAGATCCTGAGTGACATCTGAGCGCCGGACACGGCTCCCACGGGGAGCGATGTCAAAAGATGGGGGGCCCACGCGGGCCAGGGTGGGGAAAGGCCTTGAGAGGCGTGTTAACTGAATCAGTGCTAGAAGAGCAACTTCGCTTTTGCAATTCTTGCTGGTCTGACAGGCTCCTGCGGAATTACATCACTTCCTAAAAAACAGGCAAACACCTCTCCTTCAAGTTAGCACCGACCCAAACAAGCAGGAAACAGGAAATGTTCACGTTTCAGCGGGACTGAAACTGCGGCAGCATCACGATGCCGGGGCGCACGGCCCCCGAGGCTCCGCGCGCCGCCCTCTTCTTCGCCGTGGTCCTCGCGTCCCTCCCCGCCCGCCCGGCGCAGGGTAAGCACCCCTCGGCTTCCACTCCCGGCGGGGAGGATAAGGAAGGCTTGTCTGGTACCCGAGGCTACAGAACTCTGCCGGGGAGCTAACACTTAAAAAGCCTAAGCCTTTCTGTGAAAAAAGTGGAGAAAAGTCTAGCTGTCTTTTTGTTGGGGGAAGGAGCGAGGAGGGACTTGGCTTCGTTCGCTGCCGGCTGATCCAGCTGCAGTTCGCTGCTTGAAGTTAAGTTCCCCGCAGTCTTTGTTTTCTAAGATGTAATTTACCGGTCCCAGTCATTTACCGGCTTTAATGGGCATATTAAGAAAATGATCAGCTCTTTGGCAGTTCCTGGAAAAGACCGTTTCAATTAGCTGAAACAGAGAAACAGTGAATTAACTTTTAGTAATGTGGGCAGAGAAGTCTGCTGGTTCCAAAAAGTCCTGGAAAAGCTGGGCTGTGGAAATTTAGGACTGGAAAGCAGACTAAAGAAACACCATAAGTTTAAAAAAATAAATAAATAAAGTAAGCAGGAAATTGTCTGAGGAATCCCCAGGCATCCATTCCAACTTGTAAGGTCTTTCATCAGCTTCCCTTTGATCTTGTTACTTTGGGAGAGATTTTCTTTGCGTTGATTGTGACTAATGAAGCTTTGTTTTGAAAAAGTTATGTGATTGTAGTGAATCAAAGGTAACAGAAAAGACAAAGTATTAAATCTTGTAGTGTTGAGCTAAGAGCAGCAGTTGACAGATGCTACAATTAGGCAGTCTCTCCGCATTGCTTCTTAGCCTTGTGTGGATTCACTCTGGGTAAATAAACTAGTTGCCGTTGGTTCCTGTCGGTGGACACCTCCTCCTGCTAGTGTAGAACAGTACTGGGCCCACAAGGAAGGTTCTCAAGCTGAGGTTCTTTAAATAGGATGTGGGGAGGGGCATCAGACACTACCTAACAGACAAGTAACCTCCTGGAGATTAGCGGTCGGCACACAACCACCCCACTCTACCAATCTCCCTTCCCCGGGTGTTCTCCACGTGGTCTCTCCAGGGTCCCAGGTGGAGACTGGAAAGGCCAACCATTCCACCTGGAGAGATATTTGGTTGAAATTGAGGTTCGTGTTCAAAATGAGTTTGGGGGGACACTGTGTTTTAATGCACAAAGTTTTGGAGCAGGTGTGTTGTGTACTTAGTCGCTCAGTCGTGTCCGACTCTCTGCGACCCCATGGACTTAGCCTGCCAGGCTCCTCTGTCCATGAGGATTCTCCAGGCAAGAATACTGAAGTGGGTTGTCATGCCCTCCTCTGGGGGATCTTCCCAACCCAGGGATCAAACCCAGGTCTCTCGCAATGCTGGCAGATTCTTTACTGTCTGAGCCACTCCCTTCCCCATTTGGAGTAGGAAGGGAGCTTAAAGATGATGCTCAAACTGTATTGAGTGTATGGCTGTGCTGGAGGTGCAGCTGTACAGGGGTGTGCAGCTGATCTGGGGTACCGATGAAGAAACTGAGAGGAGAAAGGTAAGACTCACGGCCAATCAGCTTTCCTGACTTGGATGCCAGGATCTTTCCTCTCCATGCTCCCTTCTAAAACCTCTGGACCACATTGTTTTCCCTGACAGGCATCCCCCAGCACCCGTGGGAGCAGGGCCCAGCTAGCCTTCTCCCCCACTTAATTCTCACTGCTACCATGCTTGCCTTAAACAGGCTCCTGAGAGTGATATTTAACCTTAGCTGAGTAGTTTTCCTGAGCACCTGAAAATGATGGAATCAAAGTGTCTGCAATACAGAAGCTGCAAAAGGACTAGTGAAGAGACTCAGTGAAAGGTCTCCCTCTGGGGTCTGTATTTGATTGGTGACCCTTCCCTTTACAGAGGTGGCTCCTCATTCACGGCCCCTGGCCTCTGCCTGCAGCCTCCTTTCCACAGCCTCTCCTTGCGTCTCTCCTGCTGCCCAGCCGCAGCCCCTCAGTCACAACGAAATGGAGTGTGTGTTCCAGGCCTCTGTGGCTTTGGCTACAAATGATGACAGATTCCTTTTTTTTTTTCCTACAAGGTGGATGCCTATGTAACCTTAAAAGGCTCACACTGAATGTTCCTTCCTTATTGGTGTCTGTCTCACTGCCCCTTCCCTGGCACCCTGCCTATAGTGCCCTCATAGACCTAAACTTCTGCTAACGCAGCTAACCACTTAGAATCATATCCAGGCCTCCCTCCAGGCTGTGAGCACCTCCAGGGAAAAGAAAATTCCCTTTGGTTCATCTTTCATTTCCGCAAATCTTATAAGGGGTCAGCATAAATTAGGAGCTCGGTGGTTGTTGAGAAATACTGAAATCACCCTAGAGTGGGTGTGAGACTGACCGATGAGCTCCCAAAGGCAGGTAATGTTAGGATGTCAGGAGAAGTACAAGATGAAAAACTGCATTTGAGGGGAGCACGGGGATTGTCTGGATCATCCCACATACCCACTGGGCTCTGTCTCCATTCTCAGTGCCTGAAAATGCAAAAATGCCCACTTGCAAGCAGCTGGATAATCAAAGCTTATTACTTTGAGATTAGCCGAGGGAAAGGCTGTTCCTAATTAAGGACTGAATATACATTGTAAAATTAAGTAAGATATGCATCCTTTTGAGGGGCTTCCCTGTGGCTCAGCAGTAAAGACTCTGCTTGCCAGTGCAGGAGACGTGGGTTCAATTCCTGGGTCAAGAGGATCCCCTGGAGAAGGAAATGGCAACCTACTCCAGTATTCTTGTCTGGAGAATTCCAGGGACGGAGGAGCCTGGAGGCTGCAGTTTATGGGGTTGCAGAGAGTTGGGCACAACTTAGCGACTAAACAACAACAGCATATCCTTTTGAACTAGTGGTGCTTAAGTGTCGCGGGTGTGCATGCTAAGTCGCTTCAGTTTTGTCCAGGTGGTCTTCCCGACCTAAGGGTCAGACCCACATCTCTTGGGTTTCCTGCACAGCAGACAGGTTCTTTACTATTAGCACCACATAGGAAGCCCAGTGTCACAGCTGTATCTAAATATTTCCTTGAATTCTTCAAAAAATACCATAGAGATGTTTGGTAGAAGAATGCAGTCTACCAAACAGCCTGCTTCTCCTTTGCAAGCATAATCCAGGTTTATCTCAAATAAAACGGGCAACATTATCTAATATCTGCAGTTACCTGAGACCAGCATCATTACTGGTGAGTCAGCATCTTTTTATCTTTTGCTTTATGTAGATATAGAGCCTGGTACACAATGGATTACTATCTCCAGTGAAGTGATCCACTTAGAAGTCACCAGGGGAGAAATGAGAAAATAGCTTTTCTGGGATTTTGAATAAACAGATGAGAACAGTTAAAGTATAGCTCTGGGCCTAGGGATCTTGGCCCATGTAGGATGCTAAGAAAGTTCAGAATCAAGGCAACATTCTGCCTGTGGAAGGAAGGGCCACCTTGTTCCTTATCCTGTGTCCTGCCAGGGTCAGCTTAACACTATCAGAAAGTTCAAAGCAACTTTCCAGATACCAAAAGCATGGGATTTATTAGCTGCTAAAAGCAGAATGGTCTGTAGAAAAAAAGAACTGAGAGGCATGAGGCAGGAATAAGGCAGCTATAAATGTTTTGATGGCCAGAGTTAAACATTGGGTTTGATGGAGAGGACTGGGAGGTTTTCTGGGCTGTTTCAGAAGAGTAAGGATCATATAATGATTGGATGAACCTTGAGAAGGGGAGAAAGAATAGAAGAAAATACTAGCTGCATAAATGAAACTTAACTTTCTGAAACTGTTCTTATTTCCATGACTGTGACCACCATGTGCTATTTCCTGGGACAGTCCCAGTGTCAAGTACTAATAATGATGATGGCGAACATAGATAGCCTCGGTATGTGCCTGTTCTGAACACTTTACATATACCAGCTCATTTGATGCTTTTAACCAATGTTATATAGTGGGTACTATTATTGCTGTTTTTCAGAGGAGAAAACAGGCACAGAGGAGTTAAGTGACTTGCCCAAGGTCACACAGCTAAGGAGTAGAGTCCACGCTCTAACAATACACCATATGGCCTCTGGGTTTTCAGGCTCTGCCAGGCTCTGTGTGGAAGTGTCAGGTTTGGAGAGGTCTGTCTCTGGGGCCTTCCTGACTGTGTAGGTGCATCCCAGAAACTGTTGGCTGAACTTTGGCCTGTGGAGGGGAAGGGAGGGGCCGAAAGGTACAGAGTGAGCAACAGAGAATCTGAAGTTAGTATAGTTAAGACCAGAAGCAGGAAAAACAGAATGCTGAAGTCACCAGGTAAGAGGCTGCAGGGTGTGGGAACCAGGGCGAGGAAGCACAGCCTTCCCCGGGCAGAGTCACCGTGGGAGAGCCCTGCTGATCTGACCTCAGAGTCAACCAGCCCTCGGGGGCAAAAAGAGGGAAAACAAGCAGAGAGAGGTTTATTGAGGCTTAAAGTCCTTCTGTGTCTAAAGGCAGACCCAGGAGACCAGAGGAGGGCAAGGCCTTGGCTGGCATGGGCTCAGTTTTGTAAAGCAACAGTGCAGCCTGCAGTTTGCCTACCTGAGTATGGTTTGCACCACCCTCAACTGTTGGCAAAGGTGTGGAGAAACAGAAACCCTGCACCACCCGTGGGAGGGCAGATTAATGCAGTCATCTCATGTCACCTGCTGCTGAAGCTTTTCATTTCAAGAAAATTCAAGAATATAGAATATTCATAAATACATATAGTCTTGTTTTTATTTTTTCTTTTTTTATTCCTTCTGTTATGTCTTTTAAATATGTTATTAACTATTTGATAATTTTTATCTGAAGTTTATGTAGATCTAATCTTGTTGTATCTGTCAACTCCCATCATGATGCAAATCTTGGGGGCACTGAGAGCAAAACCCAGCAGGCAGAGCTGGGTGCACCCTATTTAATAGAACTTCAACTTTTCTGATCCCATCATCAAGCTACTCTAAATATCTTCCCAGCACAACCTCAGTCCTGTCCCCACAAAGTAGGGTTTGGAAAAAACTCAGACAGGGATGTGCACAGGGCTTGAGGAGAGCGGGTGCTTGGACCTCGGGCTTAAACCCCAGCCCGGGGGTGTGGAGGGAGCAGACCCCGGCCGTCGGCCTCCAAGAGGTGTGTGAGGTGCCAAAACCTCATTAAAGGGGCGGGCCAGCACCCAGAAGCAGGGGACCAAAGTGAGCAGAGAGACTGCCAAGGAGCACAAAAGAGGCAGAGCCAAATCCACAGTCAGGCCATGGGCCAGGGGTCCACAGTGTTGGGAGGATGGTGAGGTCAGCCTAGGGGAAGCACTCCTGACTTTGAACCTTGCCAGAATCACTGCAGCTGCTTTTCTTTTTTTCTTTGTTTTTTAAAACCATGAACTGGTGTTTTAGCTTTGATTTTTGACCCGGTGGGTGGACTGGAACCCCTGAAAGCACTCTAGAGCCCCTTATATCCCTGTGGGCTTCTGGGAGGTCCCCATAGGCAGGTAGGTATGGCTGTGAATTTAAATTTCCTCTACAAGCTGTTGTTTTGCTTTCTCCATGTTTTCTGGGCCCTGGGGATTGCCTTGCTTTTTTGTGGTTTCTTTATACATTCAAGAAATTTCTTATATAGTGAGTCCCCTACGTACAAACCTTCAAGTTGCAAACTTTCAAAGATGCAAACTTGTGTCCTGTCATCATCAGGAATGAGTGAAATTGCAGCTTGCTCTCCGTCTCCTATTGCTGACAGTCCTTCAGCTCTACCATCTTCCACTTCCTCTCCGTCCTCAAGCCAGTAACTCTTCTTACCTGTTCACTTGACGCCACCTCCTGTATGCCAGCTGTTGTACTGTAATGTGAGATTAAAACCATTTTCTTTACTTTGTGTTTTTTATGTATTATTTGTGTGAGAAAATATTATTAACATATTACAGTACAAATAGGACTTACCAATGTGCTCTCAGAATGCTCTTGTTCATATGTAGGGGACTTACTGTATTTCATTTGTATCTCTAGGTATTGCATATTGGGAGAATTTCTCAGGTTACTTACTATATGAGATTATTGGAAAAGGAAATTTTTCTATACAACCATTCCAGAGAACAGTTTGCAAACATTTAGCCAGCTGAAGATGTTCATACCCTTACAGCTTCAACAACCCACTACTAGGCATATACCTGAGACCACTCACAAATGTATAGCAAAGAAGTATGGCTAAGAATGTGGAGTGTAGCATTGTTGGTAAACATGGAAAAAACAGAAACAATCTCAATATCTATTAACAAAAGAAAAATATAAAGAACTTGGTATAGAATGAGATATCATAGAGCAGGTAAATTTAATGAACTATAGCCAAATGTATAAAGATAAATCAGTCTCAAATGCACTGTTGACCAAAAAAAAAAAAGTTGCAGATTATTATGCACAGAATAATTATATTGATGTAAAGTTTTAAAAACACTCTGAATTCTGCTTCTATGGCCTGGGAACACAGGCATATTTGAAAAGCGTGGGACTGATACCTGCTCACTTGAGGAGAGCAGTTTTAACTGGGACGAGATCAGGGGAAGTAGGGCTTCAACTGTATCTACAAGCTGTGCTTCTTTCAGATCAAGCATGGTGGTCCAGGGGCAGCAAGCCAGGCCTCAAGGCCCCAGTTCAGCCATCTCCTGTTTTTTTTCCAAGCCTCAAGCTAAGGCTGGTTTTCATATTTTTGATGGTAGCCTCTATTTGGCCTCTTGGCCCACAATGTCTAAAACCTTTACTCTCTGGCCCACTAAGAAAAAGTTTGCCAACCCCTGTTCTAGCCAATATGGGGACATAGAAGAGAATTGGGATGGGTCCCTGTTATTTGTTATATTCATCTCTGTTCTCTTCGGTAGGTTAATGGTCATAACGAAAAGCCAGTTCCTCTCCAGTTCTCCTGGGTCCCTGCTGGCTGTCCGCCCTCTTTCCTTTCCAGGGCTTCCAATCTCTTTGAAAGACAGCCAGCACACCTTCGTTTTCTCACTCTTCATTCATGGTTCAGCCCGTGACCTGGCTGCCGTGGCAAGCGCAACACCCAGACTGCTCTCCCCGAGGCTGCAGTGCCGCCTGCGAGCTGAACCCAAACAGCCCATCTCTGCTGTTTCTCTCTAGCCCTTAACGTAATTGATCAATTACTGAAACCCTCCTCTACCTTGGGTCTTACGAAGTGGTTTTCTTCTTGGTCTCCTGTGAGTCTGGTTGTTCCTCTCAGGTTTGGGGTTGTGGTCTTTCTCTTCCACCTGTTCCTTTCATACTTTTTTCTCTTCTCGCTCCTTCCATCATTTCAGGGCCAAGTCTTCCATTTCCTTGGCTTCCCTCTCAGTCCTCAGCTGATGATTTGCCCCGTATCACTTCCAGTCAGGTCTGAAGGCCCAGCCCCAGTCCTGCATTTTCATCATCTGTCCTTCTTGGAGATGTTCCAGGGGCCTTGCGCTCAGCCTGGCCAAAACAGAACTCTTTCTCTGCTCCCTGCTGGTTTAGGCCCTTCTTAGCGCTCACCTAGGGTATTTCATCAACTTCTTAACTAGTCTTCTTGGCTTTGTCTCCTCTCCAACTCCATTTCATATAGCCTCCAGAATGATGGTTCTCTAACAAAAATGTGATGATTTTTCTCTTGTACTTATCACTTTAGTGGTTTTTCATTTCCTTTGGATAGACGCTAATCTCCCTGGCATCATCACAAGGACCTTTGTAAGCGTGTGCTGAGCTCCTTTCCTGCTAGACCCTTCCCACCACACATCCTGTGATACGTATACTTGAACACGCCAAGCTCTTGGGCCACAGAGTCTTTCTTTAGCTGGGCTTCAGCTGCAACGCCTTTGCTGCCGTCATTGCTCGACGGATCCTGAGATTCAGCTCAGTGAGCACTTCCTCCATGAAGATCTCCTGAATCCCCCACCCCTAATGCCATGAATGTCTTCCCCTCCTGAGTCCTCATGACGCTCTGTACCCAAACCTGTTACAGCTTTTATGAAACTGTCCTGTGATTATTAATTTGGGTGCCATTGTCCCTACTTACCCACTACTTCCCAGGGAAGTGGTCTCATTCACCTTTATGTCCCAGAATAGGGCGTGATACATAACGGGGACACTGCTGACAGACTAAAGAACTGAATAACGTGAAATTCATTCTGTCACCCAAGACATATTTGTGTTTCTGACAAAGTTATAATCACTTCAATAATACAATATGGTGAAAACTGGATGAATGTTAATCTAGTTTTATTTTATTCTAAAATGTTAACTCTCTCAAATCATTTGGTCCATGAATAGTTCAGTTCTGGCTCCTCAAACCAAACAGGCCACAGCTATTCCTCCTCCTTCTGTGGAGAAAGCTATGTGGCTGCATCAGTGAGTAGTTCCGAGAACGCCTTCTGTCCACCTCCCTCTCAGAATATGGAGGGAAGTTCAGGAAATAAGCATTGAGTGGCATGACACCTTGCAGAAAATCCAAGTAGTTACAGAAGTACTTTTGGAAAAAAAAAATGGAGAATATAAGTTTCATAGACATGAAATTTCAAGCCAGTAAGAAATGACTTGAAAATTTGAAAAAAATTATGTACTGGGAGGGAGGAGGGAGGGGGAGTTTTGGAGGGGGAACATATGTATACCCATGGTGGATTCATGTCAATGTATGGCAAAACCAACACAATAAAGTAAAGAAAATTAAAAATAAATAAATAAATAAAATCCATCTCAAAAAAAAAAAGAAAGAAATTATGTAACATGAAAAAAATGGAAAAGTCTGCCTCAGGTGCTGAGGATAGCACAAAAGGACTTCCTGAGAAATTAAAGAGGTGGTTGGAAGGGAGAACTATCCACCAGAGCAGGGTCTGATGGGTGGTAGTATTTTTTTTTCCATAAAACAAAACCAATTAACCTAGTTTGTTTTTGAAATCTGAATTTTTCTATATTTATTTTATATGAATTAAAACCATTTTTATTATTTCCCATTTTCCTATTCCATTGTGGTTTTCAGAAACAGGATCCCAGTAATTAGTAGAGTTTGCTGACTTTTTTCCCCCCCTGACATCACTGTTGATTAATTTAAAATCTATTTATTCTTTTCTAAAAATTATGCTTATTTGTCTATGATTAAGATGGCTGGCCTAGTGGTAAAAAAAAATCCACCTGCAATGCAGGAGACCTGGATGCAATCCCTGGGTTGGGAAGATCCCCTGGTGAAGGGCATAGCAACCCATTCCAGTGTTCCTGCCTGAAGAATCCCATGGACAGAGGAGCCGGATGGGCTACAGTCCATGGGGTCGCATAGAATTGAACATGACTGAGGCGACTTAGCTTGCATGCACACAAGGTGGCCAAATTTAGCAAATAATATAAAACACTCAGATAGATATAAATTTTAAACAAACAAAAAAATTTTTAGTATAACTATACCTCATGTAATTTCTTGTAAGTATACATATAAAGATTACATGGAACATATTTATAAAAACATTATTTGCTGTTTACCTGATATTCAAATTTAATAGGTGACCCATATTTTATCTAGTAATTCTATTTATGATTAGATGATCTTTTGCCAAGCAAAGACCACTCCCATTTTGGTGCATCACTAAACCCAGAAACATATTGATTATGTAGCCAGTTAACAAATATTAGAATAATATTTAAACTGAGTCCTAGATCAGTCATTCAAATAACGAGGAATTATCACTAAAAAATAAATAAAAATTAAACCAAAAAACCTTGGTGATGAAGTAGAAGAAATCAGAAATACAAGGGTGGATCAACTTTAAAGACTATTTTGATGTAATTTGTCTCATTAAAAACAAAGTGAGAAAAAAGTCATAGGGGTATATTAAAAATGCAGAAAAGTGGAGCCTATTATAAAGAGTGAAGTAAGCCAGAAAGAAAAACACCAATACAGTATACTAATGCATATATATGGAATTTAGAAAGATGGTAACGATAACCCTGTATGTGAGACAGCAAAAGAGACCTAGATGTATAGAACAGTCTTTTGGACTCTGTGGGAGAGGGCAAGGGTGGGATGATCTGAGAGAATAGCATTGAAATATGTATATTACCATATGTGAAACGTATCGCCAGTCCAGGTTCGATGCTTGAGACAGGGTGCTCGGGGCTGGGGCACTGGAATGACCCTGAGGGATGGGATAGGGAGGGAGGCGGGAGGGGGCTTCAGGATGGGGAACACATGTACACCCAGGGCTGATTCATGTCAAGGTATGGCAAAAAACACTACAGTATTGTAGAGTAATTAGCCTCCAATTAAAATAAATTTATATTAAAAATAATAAATAAATTGAAGTATAATTTATGCATGATAAAAAATAATAAATGACATTAGATCTTTAAAAAAATGCAGAAAAGAGGTTGACAGAAGAGAGTGAGGCTAGCACATCAGAAGTTCAACCAGCAGTATTAAAATTCTGAGGGGGGCTTTGCTGGTGGCTCAGTGTAAAGAACCCATTTGCCAGTGCGACAGACCCCGGTTTGATCCCTGGTCTGGGAAGACCACACATACCGCAGAGCACCTAAGCCAGTGTACCTCAGCTATTGAACCTGTGCTCCAGAGCCCAGGGCACGCAGGTTCTGAAGCCTGCCTGCCCTGGAGCCCGTGCTCCAAACCAAAGAAGCCACCACAATGAAGAGTCTCACCTCTGCAAGAAGCGATAACCCCTGCTCTCTGCACCTAGAGAAAAACCCACGCAACGACGAAGACCCAGCACAGCCAAAAATGAATAAAGAAAGTGCTAAGAAAAGAGAGGTAGAATTGTAATAAAAATAGTAATTATGACTAACCTGAATACTTTTCTATCACTTAAGAATCTTTTTAAAAAATTTTAAAATGCTTTTCACACTACTATATATAATATAGATTATAAGGACCCACTATAGAGCATAGGGAACTCTACTCAGTGCTCTTGAGACTAACACAACATTGTAAATCAACCATACTCCAATATAAGATATTGTTTTAAAAAGTACTTTTGTATCTATCATTCCACTGATGATAGGAAGAACTTTTAAGTGTTAAAAGTGTATTCTGCATCATATAAATATACACATTTCTTTAAACTGCCAGGTACTGACAGGCCAGGATAAGATTCCAGTGTATGAAAGGTACTCAGATGGTCCATGCAGCTTCCCAGGTGAGTAACTTCAAGCCAGAGACAGTCTTAGGGCCTGGACACATCTGCTTAGATACAAGCAAGCTTTCTTTTAAAAAAAAAAAGACACCAAATAAAAAGTTTAAAATGGAAAAGACATCTGAGCAGTGTGGGCCCTGTGGTGGGGCAGGATTTCTGTTTTTCTTCCTTTTTTGCATTTTACTGGAGTCTAGTTGATTTACAGGGTTGTGTTAGTTTCAGGCATACAGCTAAGTGATTCAGTTATACATAGATTCGCTCTTTTTCAGATGCTTTTCTCATATAGTTTATCACAGAATATTGAGTCGAGTCCCCTGTGCTATAAGTAGCGCCTTGCTGATTATCTGTCTTATGTACAGAAGTATGCAGATGTTTATGCCAAGCTCCTGATTTATCCCTTACCCACTCTCATTTCCCCTTTGGTAATCATGTTTGTTTTCAAAATCTGTAAGTCTGCCTCTGTTTTGTAAAAAAAAAAAAAAAAGTTCATTTGTGATACAAAACTAGATTCCACATATGAGCAGGCTTGTCCATATGTAGTCATATGATAGGATGTTGTAACCTGAGAGGAGATCGCAGCTGCTTCTCACAGCAACGGGGTAAAACACAGCTGAGCTTCACAGGCGCTTTCCCGCAGCAGACTATCGCATGAAGGCCTTCATCGGATGACCTCCTCAGAACTAGCCAAACAGACGCTTCTTTCTTCGATGTGAGGCCTTTCTTCAACCTTTGGTCATCTGATGGCTGAAGAGAAAGCGTGCAGGAAAGACAGACACTGCTTCACCCAAACTTTGGTGCTTACAGTCTGCCACTAACCTTCGCTGATTTTGCACCGAATCTGTTCAACCAACCATTTATTCTTCTTCAAGTATAATGTCAGAGAAATCATTCTGAGTGAACATTTCCACTTATTAGAAGTTGTCAAGTACATAGTGAACAGAGCTTACAGAGGAATTAATAGTCCCTCCACCCCCTAGTCCTGCCCCCCAAAGAGGGTTCAGTCACTCGGACTTTGTGTGGGACACCCTAAGACACACCTGATTCCAAAACCAAAACCAACCAACAGAAAGAAAGAAAACCCCAAAAGCTAGAAACGTGCAATCTCATTCTTAGATATTCTTGTCTTTTCACTTAGTTCCTCTCGTTTCCTCATGTTTTGTTTAAAATTCAGATAAGTTTCTGAGAAAACCCGCTGTAGATCCCTTTCTCTCTCTAAGAACACACTGTGTGTGTTTCTGGAAGGGTGTTGATTGAAGAAGATAGCAGACTCTTGATAAAAAGGCTTGATGCTTGTCTCGCACTTTGCCTCCGGCTCATCCGGCCTTTCTCCTCGACAGCTGTTCGGTGGTCGGCAGCCACCCAGCAGACAGGGTTCCCTGTGCTGTAGACAGATGTGGGGCAGAACGGTGGAGAAGACAGCCGATAAACGGACAGGTACAGGGGAGAAATCACTACAGACAATAAACAGTTCACAGCACTATTGCAAAACCAAGTGAGCCAGAGAGAGGACGTGTCCCTGAGAATGTGCCCTGTGCTCCTAGTGGGATGGTGTCCCAGGGCAGCCTCTGCGCCACGCCAGAGCCCCACCATCGAGGACACGGTCCATCCACTGGGCATCAGTAACCCTGGCATCAGCACAGTCATCCTCCCCCGCAGCCCGGCTGGGGCCTGAGGTGTCTGGCCATGGTAATGTTGTTTGTTCCTGTTTTATTCCCATTTTGCCCCTGACCACATCACAGTCAGATGTCACAGATGCTGAACAACTGATTGAAAAAAAAAAAAAGACACCAGAGTTGAAGAGATAGACTGTTTGACAACTACATACATGAAGTATGTATTTTTATTGTTAGGTACAATCGACTTACACTATTATATTAGTTTCAGGTGTACTGCATAATGGTTCAGTATTTTTATAGATTATACTCCAAGTTATTACAAGGGAATGGGCTTCCCTGATAGCTCAGTTGGTAAAGAATCTGCCTGCAATGCAGGAGACCCCGGTTAGATTCCTGGGTCAGGAAGATCTGCTGGAGAAGGGAGAGGCTACCCACTCCAGGATTCTTGGCCTTCCCTGTGGCTCAGCTGGTAAAGAATCTGCCTGCTGCTGGAGACCTGGGTTTGATCCCTGGGTTGAGAAGATCCCCTGGAGAAGGGAAAGGCTACCCACTCCAGTATTCTGACCTGGAGAATTCCATGGACTGTATCGTCCATGGGGTCACAAAGAGTCGGACATGACTGAGCCGCTTTCACTTTCTTCACTTTCAGTGGCTCTGATTCCCTGTGTTGTACGGTATATCTCTACTGCTTATGTGTTTTATGCAAGTAGTCTGCCTCTCTTAACCTCACATCTCTAGTTTGTCCCTCCCCACTTCAGTCTCCTCACCTGTAACCACCAGTTTGAGTTCTGTATCTGTAAGTCTGCTTCTGTTTAGATCCACATATGAGCGATACCATAGAGTACTCTCTGTCTGACTTACTTCACTAAGCATCATGGTCTTTGGTCCACCCATGTTGCCACAAAAGGCAGAATCTCCTTCTTTTATGGCTGAGTGGTACTCCACTGTGCACATGTACCGCGTCTTCTTCACCTGTTCATCTGTTGATGGCCGCTTGCATTGCCTCCGAATCTTGGCTGTTGTAAATAGTGCTGCTGTGAAGACTGGCATACATGTATCTTTTTAAATTAGCATATTCTGAATATATTCCCAGGAGTAGAATGGCTGGATCACACGGTAGTTCTATTTTAAGTGTTTTGAGAAAATTTCATATTGTTTTCCACCGTGGCTGCATCAGTTTGCATTCCCACCAAGAGTGTGGGAGGGTGCCCTTCTCTCCACACCCTTGTCAACACTTGTTATTTGCAGACTTTTTGATGATGGTCATACTGACAGGTGTGAGATAATGTCTCATTGCAGTTTTGACTAGCATTTACCTAATAATTTGTGATACTGAGCGTCTTTTCTTGTGCCTGTTGGTCATTGTATGCCTTCTTTGGAAAAATATCTTCAGGTCCACTGCCCATTTTCTGATTGGGTTATTTGTTTTTTTGATATTGAGTTGTGTGAGCTGTTTATATATTTTGGATGTTAATCTCTTGACAGTCATATCATTTGCAAAGATTTTTGCATATTCTGTAGATTGTCTTTTTGTTTTATAGGTGGTTTCCTTTGCTGTGCAAAAACTTTTCAGTAATTAGATCCTATTTGTTTATTTTTTATTTCTTTCACCTTGGGAGACATCTAAAAATATGTTGTGGTGTATTCTGAAATCTGGGCGGGTTTGCTTCCAGCTTTGTTCTTTTTCTTCAGGATTTCTTTCATGATTCTGGGTCTTTTCTGGTTCCATAGGAATTGTAGGATTAGTTGTTCTAGTTCTGTGAAAAATGTCACGGGTATTTTGATAGGAATCGCGTTAAACCTGTGGATTATTTTGGGTAGTATGGCCATTTTAATAGTATTAATTCTTCCAACCCAAGAGTATGGGATATCTTTCCATTTCTTTGTATCATCTTCAATTTCTTTCATCAGTGCTTTATAGTTTTCAGTGTATGGGTCTTTCACCTCCTTGCTTAAGTTTATTCCAAGGTATTTCATTTTTTCTGATGCAATTTTAAACAGGATTTTAATAAACTTTCTCTTTCGGATAGTTCATTATTAGTGGATAGAAATACAACAGTTTTCTATATATTCATCTTGTATCCTGAAACTTTGCTGAATTAATTTATTAGTTCTAATAGTTTGGAGCTGGAGACTTGAGGGTTTTGTACATAAAGTGTCACGTGATCTGCAAGTAGTGACAGTTTTATTCTTTCCTTGCAATTTCAATGCCAGAATACACCTTATTAATTTTGCTCCCAAAGTCGTCTTTCTCTGTAGGGTTCTCCAGTCATCTTTGAAGCGAATAAAGACTGTCTTCATGAATAACAGCAAATTAAAGTTAATTGAATTATGATTTAACTCAGTAATTTTCAACCCGGCATAAATACTTAATGGACTCATCTAGGGAGCTTTAATAACACCATTGCTCAGGCCACAACCTCGGATGTCCTCAAGAACTGATTTCGAGTGGACCTTGAAAACCACCAGGCGCTGTCATATGCACAGTGAGCGCCATGAACAACCCTGGGTGTGACTGATAATTAAACGCAACTCCATGGGGTTGTCTGGGCCACTCAGACCCATGGTATGGCCCCCAGACCAGCAGCACAAGCATTTTCTTAGAGGTGGAAGCTCCTGGTCCCATCCCAGACCTGCTAAACCAGAAGCTCTGGGGACAATGTCTAGCCGTGTGGGGATTCTGGTACACACTAGTGTAGGTGGACTGCCGTGTGGGTAGTCCAGCAGTTACTTCTGCTTGAGGTGAGGTTTTCAGCGCCAGCATGATCTCTCTTGTTAGTGCCTCTTAGTCACATAATAAGGCATGATTGTCACAGCTCTCTCTAGTATATCCAGGCCAGAGGCTCTCAGGGGGTCGAGGCTTCCGTGATGCTCTTTAAACGATCATGTTCTTACGACACACTGGGCAGCTGCTGGGAGCTGGGAATCCACTCCCTACCCTGATTCTCCTCCAGTTCACCAAGAAGGAACACAGAGAAAGAGGGGTAGACTGGGGAAGGTCAGGAGTGGACAGGGGCTGGAGCCCTGGTCCTCAACCTGGGCTGCACAATGGAGCCTGTTAAAGATACTGAGACCTGGGTTCAGACCGAATGCCATAGGTATTCGGATGTAATGAAATGGGAGGGGCTGAAAGGTCCCCAGGTGACTCTAATATTCAGCCGAGGCTGAGACACTGGAGGACGTCTCGGTTTGGTTTGATCCTTCCTTCCTTGAATCTGGCACTTTTCTGTAGACAGAGGTACAGAGTTAAAGGAAAGTGGCAGGCTTCTTGGGTTTGGTTTCTTGAGCATCCTGAAATCCTAGATCAAGTTTCTCCACCGAGCAGGACAACATTTGAATACCTGACACCTGCTGTGTGTGTTTCATTTCACTACCTGAATTATAAGATGCTTTCAACCATCTGCGTGTTGGAATCCACAAAAGTGAATGAACGGGGCGTCTGACTGAGGTCCAATATGCTTCCTGACATTCTGAGTTTAATAATATTCTCTCGTCAGTGTTATATTTTACATTGTCATATGAGTGTGGCAACCTTTCAGTTGCTATATAACACTTTTGTTTAAACTTTAAAAACTAGAGCTTGATTGCGCATTTGTTCCACTTTCAAAAGGAGAAGTTAGCGAGTTTGCTTCACCAGGAAGCAGAGTCACTTCCACTTGGGGACGACGAGATGTGAGGCGGTAACGAGGGGGCGAGGTGCCTGCTTGGTTGCCAAGCTACCAGGCTCACCTCGGGCATTTCCTCCCTTTGCCCACTTAGGAGGCCCCCTCCCAGGGTCCTCGCCAGATGTCTGATCTGAGATACACACCCCAGCTGTGTCTGTATGGATATTGTCAACAGTCTTTTGTGACTCCAAGCGCTGTCCAGTTATCTGGTCATTTTAGGATTAAAAGTAAAATGAATATTGCAGCTTAATTTCATTGCTGGAATGGCCATTCCCATCATCTCCTGTTAATGCTCTGTTTTGTGAGCAGAGAGAGAGAGGTGCTGAAGGGATCGCCCTGGGGAGACTTCGCAGGAAAGTCACCCCTGGGAGAGGCGAGTCCTGGCAGCCCCGCCCTGAGTGCCCCCTCCCCACCCAGCACTGGCCGGGTTCAAGGCCACGCCCGCAGCCCTGCCCAAGTGCTTCTGGTTTCAACAGAAATTCTGGTTCTTTCTTCCGCTTTCTTCCCCTCTGTACTTTGCCGGCGGCTGCCTCTCTCCCTTTCCAGGCTTGAACCTCTCTCTTTTTTCCTGCAGCTTCTTCAGTTTTACACTCTGCCCTTATCCCCAGGCCACCCCTCTCTTTCCTGAAATATGTAGATAGAAAGACAGCAATAAAATAAAGAAGTCATACCAGACAGAGGAGTCTCCTAGGGAACAGAGAACAGATCAGTCTAGAATGGGAAAACACTGGGCGGAGGATGAATAGGGAGCTTCCCAGGCCGGCGTGAAGGAGGCCCCTTGTGGGACGCACAGCATCTTCGCAGCTGGGATTCCTCTATTCGTGGTGTGATCACGATGGGGTGGGCTGGGCTGGTGGCCCCCTTTGGGGCCTTTCAGGAAAGGTAGAATTAGAGGAGGAGGAGGCTCTTTCCAGGCCCCACGATGCAAGAAGACATCCATCCAGCCTGGGCTCAGCACAGGACCCGGCCCGTACATGATGGAGACAACTTGCTCAGACTCAATTCTGGAAAGAGCGTGGGTACATCCGTAGAGGAGGTGGAACTCTGGGTTTCTGCGATGTCGCTCTTTGACCCGAGAAGCATAGGATGGTAGGCTGGCTCCCATGGGAAATCACCATGGCCGGTTATGGGCCTGACCTAGTGTTTCTTAGAAAAGGCAAGGCGCAGGGGGCTGTCTGGGCCACACAGTGACCCACTGGGTTAGGAGCTGCTCTCAGCCCACAGGTGAGAGGAGGAACTGCTGTCATGCTCTGGAGAAATTCCCGACCTGCCCTCCTTGGCTCCACTCCCGCCCTGCCCTTGTGGCCTCTGGATCCTCTCTGGTTGCCACCTCTGATTTTCTTCATGACTCCGCCCCCGTCCCCCGTGTGACCTACTCCTGGCTAGGGACTTGATACGCGGCCCGCCCCAGGTTTTCAGCTCCTCCTTTGAGGACGTTTGATGCTCTTGGCACAAACTCTTGGGCTGATCCCCAGTGTTTTCAACTTTTCCATCAGAGATGCTCTGGGTACCAGCCCTTTCCCAGTGTAGTTTCTGCCAGTCCTCATTGTGTGGGCACTGGGCTGGTGTTGTTGTGGACTAGCTGTTAGGGAAGGGCAGACCCCCAAGAGTAGTTTGGCCCGGCACGCTCGCCCTCTCCCCACTCTGGAGATAACGCTGCACATGAGCAGGCTGACAGTGGGCTGGCGCGACTGTAGCCGTGGGAAACACAAAAGAAACAACTTCCCAACACAAAGAAAGGACCTAAGTCCCCGTCAACAGGAATAGATTGTGATACATCCAAATAATGGGAGGAAAAGGCAACTCTCTATATACAGACATGGAATAATCCTCAAAATCTAATTTTAAGTGAAAAAACAAAACAAAACAAGGGGCAACACACTGTATAAATTTTGCTACCATTTGTGTTAAGAAAAGAAACAGGAAATGATACTTATAGTAATATATGCAGAGAGTTTTCTGGAAGGCGGCAGAAAGAATGGTTACCTCTGAGGAAAACTGAGTTGCTGAGGAAAGGGTGTAGTGACATGTCCTCTCTGAACTTAGTGCTGTGTTTGTAGTGCCTGTACAGAAGGTCAAGCTAAAAACAAGATCAATGCTTCAGAATCAACACAGAGATGTGGAACTAGACGGGACCTCGGGGAGACAGAGATTAGACTAGAACATGTAGCCAGTCCTTAGTTGTACAGATTAGAACATGTAGCCATTAAGGGGATTTGTCCAAGTTCCCATAATCACTAAGTGAGTAGAACCCCCCCTGTCATTGGCACCCACACTCAAGGGAGGGCAGCTTCAAAACCCTACGTGTCACCTGCACCCCTATGTTCGTAGAAGCACTGCTTACAGTAACCAAGACATGGAAACAGCCTCAACGCCTATGAACTAATGAATGGATAAAGAAGACATGGACTATTACTCAGTCATGAAAAAGAATGAAATGCCATTTTCAGCAGCATAGGTGAATCTATGATGATTATTTATTGCATTAAGTGAAGTAAATCAGAAAGAGGAAGACAAATATTTTATAGTATCACACATGGAATCTAAAATATGACACAAATGGACTTATGTAAAAAGAGAAACAGACTCAGCCATAGAGCACAAACTTATGGTTGCCAAGGGGGAGAAGGGGAGAGGAGGGAAGATTTGAGAGTTTGGAATTAGCAGATGCAAACCATTATACATAGAATGGATTAACAATAAAGTCCTTCTATACTGAATATCCAATTATAAGCCATAATGGAAAAGACTATATGTGTGTATAATTGAGTCACTCTGCTATACAGCAGACATTAACACAACATTGTAAATCAACTGTTCAGTTCAATCACTCAGTCGTGTCCAACTCTTTGCAACTCTATGGACTGCAGCACGCCAGGCCTCCCTGTCCATCACCAACTCCCAGAGTTTACTCAGACTCATGTCCATTGAGTCACTGATGCCATCCAACCATCTCATCCTCTGTCGTCCCCTTCTCCTGCCTTCAATCTTTCCCAGCATCAGGGTCTTTTCTAATGAGTCAGCTCTTCACATCAGGTGGCCCGAGTATTAGAGTTTCAGCTTCAGCATCAGTCCTTCCGATGAATATTCAGGACTGATTTCCTTTAGGATGGACTGGTTGGATCTCCTTGCAGTCCAAGGGACTCTCAAGAGTCTTCTCCAACACCACAGTTGAAAAGAATCAGTTCTTCAGTGCTCAGCTTTCTTTATAGTCCAACTCTCACATCCATACATGACTACTGGAAAAACCATAGCCTTGACTAGATGGACCTTTGTTGGCAAAGTAATGTCTCTGCTTTTTAATATGTTATCTAGGTTGGTCATAGCTTTTCTTCCAAGGAGCAAGTGTCTTTTAATTTCATGGCTGCAGTCACCATCTGCAGTGATTTTGGAGCCCTCTCCCCCCCAAAAAAGGTCTGTTACTGTTTTCATTGTTTCCCCATATATTTGCTATGAAGTGATGGGACCGGATGCCATGATCTTAGTTTTCTGCATGTTGAGCTTTAAGCCAACCTTTTCACTCTCCTCTTTCACTTTCATCAAGAGGCTTTTCAGTTCTTCTTTGCTTTCTGCCATAAGGGGGGTATCACCTGCATATCTGAGGTTATTGATATTTCTCCTGGCAATCTTGATTCCAGCTTGTGCTGCATCCAGCCCAGCATCTCACATGATGTACTCTGCATAGAAGTTAAATAAGCATGGTGACAATGTATAGCCTTGATTTATACTTTTCCTGATTTGGAACCAGTCTGTTGTTTATGTCCAGTTCTAACTGTTGCTTCTTGATCTGCATACAGGTTTCTCAGGAGGCAAGTCAGAAACTGTGGACAAATTTTCCACAGTTTGTTGTGATCCACACAGTCAAAGGCTTCGGCATAGTCAATAAAGCAGAAATAGATATTTTTCTGGAACTCTCTTGCTTTATCGATGATCCAATGGTAATTTGATCTCTTACTTCTCTGCCTAAATCCAGCTTGAACACAGTTCACTTACTGATGAAGCCTGGCTTGGAGAATTTTGAGCATTTTGAGAATTTTGCTAGCATGTGAGATGAGTGCAATTGGGCGGTAGTTTAAGCATTTTTTGGCGTTGCCTTTCTTTTGGACTGGAATGAAAACTGACCTTTTCCAGTCCTGTGGCCACTGCTGAGTTTTCCACATTTGCTGGCATACTTAGTACAGCACTTTCACAGCATCATCTTTTAGGATGATGAAATAGCTCAACTGGAGTTCTATCACCTCCACTAGCTTTGTTTGTAGTGATGCTTCCTAAGGCACACTTGACTTCACATTCCAGGATGTCTGGCTCTAGGTGAGTGATCACACCATCGTGTTCATCTGGGTCATGAAGATCTTTTTTGTATAGTTCTTCTGTGTATTCTTGCCACCTCTTCTTAATATCTTCTGCTTCTGTTAGGTCCCTACCATTTCTGTCCTTTATTGAGCCCATCTTTGCATCAAATGTTCCCTTGGTATCTCTAATTTTCTTGAAGAGATCTCTAGTCTTTCCCATTGTATTGTTTTTCTCTATTTCTTTGCATTGATCACTGAGAAGGCTTTCTTATCTCTCCTTGATATTCTTTGTACTTCAATAACTGTGTTTTAAAAAATCCTCTATAGAACTGCCAGCATAAATGTCAGGGTTATGCCACAGGGCGAGACATTTGAGACTGTTTCTTTGTTTGTATTGTGAATGATGAACTTGGGAAGATGGTTAGATGGTGCATAGTTATCCTAGTACCTGCATACTCTATCAACATCTAATAAACGACTATTATTTATTATTTGCGGCTATCACAGTATTGTTTGGGGAGGGAAGGGTATGAAGAAGGTTGTCACAGGAGTGTGTGAAGATGAAGACTTGCAGGGTAAAGAAAAACAAAGCACACAGAGAATGCTTGACTTATTTATTTAAATAGTTGCTAAAGAATCAGAGAGAGTAAATGATGGTTAAAGGGAAAACGTGTTAGAGTGTGTGTGAAGGGCAGTGGGGAGAAAATTTCACTCCAGAATGCCACTGAGAGCCACTTGTCACTGGCATTGTCACTTGTGCTAAGAAAGAAATGTTCACAACTCGGGACCGTCTGTGGGATTCTCCATTTCTCTTTCGTGCCCGATTGTCCAACATCCTCAGTGTTCTTGCTAGCTTATTTTTTCCCCAAGTCTCTGCTTTTCTGGGGCGACCGGTCAGGCGTGACTCAGAGGGTTCTACTGGGAACTTGTCGGCCTTCTGTGGAGAGGCTGGAAGGACCCTGTCATTCTGGGCAGTTCTGCTCACAGCCGCCTGGCCCCAGGAGCCCAGTGAGAGCCCTCCCCTCCATCTTCGTGCCAGAAATCTGCCTTCCTGTGGGCTGAGAGGCAAGAACATGAGGCTCCCTCTCTTGGTCACCGCTTCATAATTTGTAGTATTCCATTCCTGCTGATGGGAAGGAAAATACCACGTGAGGTTCCAAGCTCAAGTTCTTCTATCGGCCCTCCTGGGTTTAAATCTTCACTCCTCCATGATAACTTTGTGGGCGTGGGCTCGTTGTGTAACCTCCCTGAGCCAGTTGCTACCTGAGAAAATGATAGGGACAAAGTGAGATCATCTGGGCACAAGGCAGAGCACAAGACTTGGCTTTCAGTAAATTGTTTGTAAAAGTTAGCGTGAAATAGCAGCCATAGCAATGGCAGTAGCAGAAGTACATAAACAAAAGAAATAAAAAGGAGGTCTGGGTGCTGGAGGAAGGTCCGTCAGCGCTGACTTCAAGGAATAGGGCTGATGTCGCCAACCACATGTATATGTGTGCCACTGCCCCTACGCCCACCCATTCCCCTCGTGGCATGCAGTCTTTGCTGGCCTAGGTTACCACTGAAGGATGACGTTTGATTCAGTAGTTCTGTGAGCAGGGTGATATGTCAAATCTTTTAACAAATACATTATTGACTTACCTTATTTCAAAGACACAAATGTAGGACGAGGTCACTTAACCCTGAAGGCAGAAGTCAATAACTGGTAGATATTTTTTGAATCCTGCTTTTGGTGTATACACATGAGGAATACCAGTTACTTAGCAGTTTGTAATTGATTCTGATTGTTTGGGGTGGCATTGACTGATATGATTACCAAGTGGATCCCCTGGTCTGGGGAAATTGAAGGGTTTATATAACCAAAAAATTAGACTGTGATCAAACAAATATTTTTATAAATGATTGTCAGGTATACAATCATGTGGAGAGCTAAGGCCTGAGCTGGCCATGCTGTGGCCAGTCGGTCATTCTCTGGGAGGTGGCCTAACATGCAGTACTGAGCGTGGCTTCAGGCAGTGGACATCTTCCTCTGAAGAGTAACTTTCCCCTTAGGAAGAACTTTCATATAAATTACCTCATTGTTGTAGCCTCAGCTAATATGCTCTTTTTCACAGCGGGTCCCACGTGAATGATAGGCAACATTGTAGTACCACCATGGGAGGAAAACCTGACCATGGTCTCTACAGAGCCAGGTGAGGAAGGATTTTTTCAAATAATCACCCAGCTGCTAGTCCTTTCCTGTCCTGTGATGAGCCAAAGGGTGGTTTTCCAACACAATCCAAAGTCCCAACAGAATAAACCTATTAACAGGGCAGGTTCTAAAGACTCATATTATTCAGTAAATTTAAATGTTGGTGCAGTTTCCTTAGTTTCTAAGGGAACATCCCCTTGAGCATTTCACTTTACAAGAAAAATACACATGGTATTTTTTTAAAACATCTTTTTGTTTGTTTTTGTCCATGTTGCGTCTTTGCTGCTTCAAGGGCCTTCTCTAGTTGCAGAAGCAGGGGCCTCTCTCCAGGTGCGGTGCACAGGTTTCTCACTGCAGTGGCGTCTCTCGTTGCGGAGCACAGGCTCTTGGGCATGAGGGCATCCCTGGTTGTGGAAGTGGGCTCATCAGCTGCATCACCGGGGCTCTAGAGCACGGGCTCCATAGCTGTGGTGCATGGGCTTAGTTGCTCCTTGGCATGTGAGAGACTTCCTGGATCAGGGATCGAACCCGTGTCTCCTGCACTGGTGGGTGGATTCTCTACCCCTGAGCCACCGGTGAAACCCCCACACATTGTATTTCTATCTAGATCAGGATATCTGTCTATTTCTATCAGGATTTCTGTGAGATCATTTCAGAGGCAGACTCAGTTCTCTGCAGAACTGAGGCCTGACATTGACATTTGATCAGTCACTCGATTTGAAAAAATTCCTTTCCATTGGTAGGAAACCTTCTATTAAAAAAAAAAAATAGGACACAGTTCATTCCCTTTACCTATAAGTGTTATGTGGTGAGTGCTTAACTCTCAGGAAGTTGGAATTTAAATTTATTCAGAAATATTATTAGAATACCCTATAGGATATCCTGGAATATTGTACTAGACACCGCAAAGCTTCTCAATGCCCTTTGCTGAAGTGCATCTGAACCGCTTGCCTTTGTGGGAGGTTTATCTCGGGGTTCTGATTCCATGTTGAATGTACTCCCAGCTTGAGCCCCATTTGTTCAGTCAATACTCTGTGTCATGCTGAACTGGAAGACCAAAGCCAGTGGGCCAAGTTTCTCGCTGGATGCATGGAGGGTAAGTTTCCGATCACTGAAAGCATACCGTACTAGCTTTGTGTCCATGACAGTCTCAGTTCTGTATGTGTTCCCGCAGGAGACGAGGACACAGAGCTGTCAGGAGAAGCGCCCCCAGGCGTGGGGGGCCTGGGTGAAGAAGCAGTGGCCCTAGACACACTCGCCACGGCGACCACAGAAACTCACACTGCTGGTGTAAATCCTACCCTTGTTGAGGAAGACACGGGGCAGTCAGAGCTTATACTGATGGTGTTGATCCCAGTGATTTTACTGTCTCTCCTACTTCTATCAGCAATACTCATTGTAATATACCATAAAAGAAAAAGGAATAAGCAAGGTAAATATTTTGCCTGTTCTCATTTCCAGACAACTGCTCCATGTGTTCATGAATAATTGGTAAAACACAATACTTTTTGCTTCCACACAGAGCCCTCTAGCCAAGGATCTCAGAGTGTTTTACAGACACGTGAGTATTATTCTAACATCTGCCCGGAGATGGGATGGGTTGGAAAAGAAACTGAGGTGTGTTTAAGTGAAGCAAATACACAAAATGATGAGTAATGACTTGTTTCAGTGACATTTTCCAGAGTTCAGAAATGTCATATTCCTTTCTATTTAAAAAAAGAAAGAGAGAATGCCTTCAGCCTAAACTGAAAATTGAAATACACAGGTTTCATCTCTGTATCTAACTTGGATGAGGGCTTTGTGTAATTTGGGCCAGTGCTGGTAAGTGTACCCAGATATGGATGTGACTGGTGATAGATAGAAGCAAAGTCCGATGCTGTAGGGAGCAATACTGCACAGGAACCTGGAATGTTAGGTCCATGAATCCAGGCAAACTGGAAGTGGTCAAACAAGAGATGGCTAGAGTGAACATCAACATTTTAGGAATCAGCCAACTAAAATGGACTGGAATGGGTGAATTTAACTCTGATGACCATTATATATACTACTGTGAGCAAAAATCCCTTAGAAGAAATGGAATAGCCATCATAGTCAAAAAAAGAGTCCAAAATGCAATCTCAAAAATGACAGAATGATCTCTGTTCGTTTCCAAGGCAAACCATTCAATATTACAGTAATCCAAGTCTATGCCCCGACCAATAACGCTGAAGAAGCTAAAGTGGAATGGTTCTATGAAGACCTACAAGACCTTCTAGAAGTAACACCCAAAAAAGATGTCCTTTTCATTATAGGGGACTGGAATGCAAAAATAGGAAGTCAGGAAACACCTGGAATAACAGGCAAATTTGGCCTTGGAGTACAGAATGAAGCAGGGCAAAGGCTAATAGAGTTTTGCCAAGAGAATGCACTGGTCATAGCAAACACTATTCTCCAACAAGTCTACAAGAGAAGACTCTACACATGGACATCACCAGATGGTCAACACTGAAATCAGATTGATTATATTCTTTGTAGACAAAGATGGAGAAGCTCTACATGGTCAGTAAAACAAGACCAGGAGCTGACTCTGGCTCAGATCATGAACTGCTTATTGCCAAATTCAGACTGAAATTGAAGAAAGTGGGGAAAACCACTGGACCATTCAAGTACAACCTAAATCAAATCCCTTACAATTATACAGTGGAAGTGAGAAATAGATTGAAGGGATTAGATCTAATAGACAAAGTGCCTGATGAACTATGGGCAGAGGTTCATGACATTGTACACGAGACAGGGATCAAGACCATCCCCAAGAAAAAGATATACAAAAAAACAAAATGGCTGTCTGAGGAAGCCTTACAAATAGCTGTGAAAAGAAGGGAAGTGAAAAGCAAAGGAGAAAAGGAAACATATACCCATTTGAATGCAGAGTTCCAAAGAATAGCAAGGAGCAATAAGAAAGCCTTCCTCAGTGATCAGTGCAAAGAAATAGAGGAAAACAATACAATGGGAAAGACTAGAGATCTCTGAGAAAATTAGAGATACCAAGGGAACATTTCATGCAAAGATGGGCACGATAAAGGAAAGAAATGGTATGGACCTAACAGAAGCAGAAAATATTAAGAAGAGGTGGCAGGAATACACAGAAGAACTATACAAAAAAGATCTTCACGACTCAGATAATCACAATGGTGTGATCACTCACCTAGAGCCAGACATCCTGGAATGTGAAGTCAAATGGGCCTTAGGAAGCATCACTACGAACAAGGCTAGTGGAGGTGATGAAATTCCAGTTGAGCTATTTCAAATCCTGAAAAATGATGCTGTGAAAGTGCTACACTCAACATGCCAGCAAATGTGGAAAACTCAGCAGTGGCCACAGGACTGAAGAAGGTCAGTTTTCATTCCAATCCCAAAGAAAGGCAATGCCAAAGAGTGCTCGAACTACCACACAATTGCATTCATCTCACATGCTGGTAAAATAATGCTCAAAATTCTCCAAGTCAGGCTTCAACAGTACATGAACCATGAACTTCCAGATTCAAGCTGGATTTAGAAAAGGCAGAGGAATCAAAGTTCAAATTGCCAACATCTGTTGGATCGTCAAAAAAGCAAGAGAGTTCCAGAAAAACATCTACTTCTACTTTATTGACTATGCCAAAGCCGTTGACTGTGTGAATCATGACAAACTGTGGAAAACTCTTTTTAAAGAGATGGGAATACCAGACCACCTGACCTGCCTCTTGAGAAATCTGTATGCAGGTCAGGAAGCAACAGTTAGAACTGGACATGGAACAACAGACTGGTTCCAAATTGGGAAAAGAGAACATCAAGGCTATATACTGTCACTGTGCTTATTTAACTTATATGCAGAGTACATCATGAGAAACACTGGGCTGGAGGAAGCACAAGCTGGAATCAAGATTGCGAGAGAAATATCAATAACCTCAGATACACAGATAACACTACTCTTATGGCAGAAAGCAAAGAAGAATTAAAGAGCCTCTTGATGAAAGTGAAAGAGGAGAGTGAAAAAGTTGGCTGAAAGCTCAACATTCAGAAAACTAGGATCATGGCATCCAGTCACATCACTTCATGGCAAATAGATGGGGAAACAGTGGAAACAGTGACAGACATTTTTTTGGGGGGGGCTCCAAAATCACTGCAGATGGTGACTGCAGCCATGAAATTAAAAGTAGTCATGTATGAATGTGAAAGTTGGACTATAAAGAAAGCTGAGTGCTGAAGAATTGATGCTTTTGAACTGTGGTATTGGAGAAGACTCTTGAGAGTCCCTTGGACTGCAAGGAGATCCAACCAGTCCATCCTGGTTGGATGAGTCCTGAATATTCATTGGAAGGACTGATGCTGAAGTTGAAACTCCAATACTTTGGTCAACTGATGCAAAGAACAGCCTCATTTGAAAAGACCCTGATGCTGAGAAAGATTGAAGGCGGGAGGAGAAGGGGACAACAGAGGATAAGATGTTTGGGTGGCATCTTAAACTCATCTTAAACTCAATGGACATGACTTTAAGTAAACTCTGGGAGTTGATGATGGGCAGTGAGGCCTGGTGTGCTGCAGTCCATGGGGTCGCAAAGAGTCAGACATGACTGAGTGATTGAACTGAACTGGTCAGTGTAATACTTTCTGACCTTTGAGGAGACGCTCCGGCTATGAAGCAGTGGGTTATATTCAGGGTGTGGGGGCTAGGCTGGAGTCCTTGAGTCATCACCAAGAGAAGAGGTTTCTTCCATTTGTGTTTTGTCAGAGGTACTGTTTTCCCCACCATGCCACACACCCATTTGATCTTGAAAAGGCCTGGGTAAAGCATGATTCTTATTCCTATGAAAGCTATGCTAACTTTTAAAATGAAGTTCCCAATTGGCTATATACGTAAATAGTAAACCAATAGTAAACAGTAAATCATCGGTATAAACCAATCTGATAGATCCTTCCCTGGGTCAGTGATACACTCTGAGAGGATTCACATCGCATGCCAGGACTATCAGATACAAGGTTTGGGGATGGTTCTTTTGGCTTATGCTGCTAAAAATGACTCCAATTAGATTTTCAAGTTGAAGCCTTTAGGCATTCCAAAAATCACTCAAGGGTAATAAGATATATATTTATATATGCATACAAAACTCACTTTTTGTCTTTCACATCCACTAACAGGGGACCCCTGGCTTTGAGGGCGTGCCTTAGGCCTGCGAGTCCCCACACCACCCTTGTACCAGGAGAAGCTTTAAGCTGTTGCAGAGCTGTAAATGGTCATTTTCCATTATGCCAGCAGGTAGGGCAAACGTGAACTGGGAAAGGAAGCACTGAAGTGCATTACCTTTCATGGCAAGGAGTGATGTAATAGATTCCAAGAAAGTAGGAAATACACATTTCTCCACTGCTTGCAATTCTAGGGTGACCTAACAACAGTGATCACATGGGCGCTCCTTTGTAAGCCAGAGAGAAAGTAAAAGCAAACAGAGATGCCTGGGTCTTTTTTTTTTTTTTTCAAAGTAAGAAAAGTAGGACTTCCCAGGTGGTCCAGTGGCCAAGAAGCCATGCTCCCAACGCACGGGGCCCTGGTTTGATCCCTGGTCAGGGAATGAGAGCCCCATGCTGTAACTAAGACCCAGCACAGCCAAATAAAACAAAAAATAAAGCAGGGAAAGTAGAATTTCCTGCCCAAACCGTAGGCTACAGCTGGTCTTATCTGACAGAGCCCTGGGGTCAGGGCAGCTTGGAGTTGACTAGGCAAATGGTCTTGCTCTAAGGCACCAAATCCAGAAAGGGATTTTTCACTGAACTTCATTTCGAGACTCTCAAGATTCAAAAGCCGTTTACAGGTGAGCACTGACCGCGGACAGGGCCCGGGGGTTGGTGCTGCTCTCTTCCCTAAGGCCTCCGTGCCGGGTTGATGCCATGTTTTCTGTCTGGAATTTCCTTCTTGGCTGCTTGGCAGACTGCCACCCCCTTCTGCAATGTGCAGTTCTGAGGTTTTTATGAAGAGCTGAGTAATCAGACCCCAGGCAAAACTACTCACCACCTCTTTGAGTGTGTTCACACTGACTGCACAGTCGTGAATACTGTCGTCATTTGGGGACTTGCTTTTTTGGGTCTTTCTTTCTTACGAGGTGATTTTCTCTGTAAGGTCCAAAAGAACCAGGAACTTGTCTTATTCATCTTGTGGAGTCATGTGGCAGGAAAGTTATAGGGACAGATTCTGGAATACAATGCTTAATTGGCTTTTCTGTCTCCTAGTTTTAGAGAACACATTCTCAGAGGTAAAAGTAAATTTGCACATTATTCTTAACACAAATTGACACATTGTTTTTACTTTAAATGTGCCTGCCCTTAAGACAAATGGAAAACTTAGAATTTCAAAGCAGTAGTTCTAGGTCAAGAGAGCTGTATTTGAATATCTTCTTTTACTCACCACTCCTTTGATATAGATACAGATGGTTAAAGATGAATCTCTCTTCAGACAGCTAAAGAAATTCACAAACATGGCCCACCAAAATCCACCCGTTCATATTTAACATTATAATACAAGGCAGTAGAAGGAGACTATGTAAATGAACAGAATTTGAATTAAATATATTTTTTATTTATCTTTCCAGGAAAAATAAAACTGTCATACTGGGTCAGACTAGCATGTTGCTTGGAAAGTTCTCAAAGGAATGTTTTGTGGCAGGTCACAGAGGATGTCCTGTGCTTAGGAATAGACGCATTGTTTGTTTCATCACTGACTATAGCCGGTGTATTTTTCCACACCAAGCAATGTCTTGAAATTTGACAGCTGGGGAGCATTTGGCCAACATTTTTGGAAAGAATACTTCACCTGCAGGGGAATTACCCTTTTTCCTTTGGTCCCACCTGTTCTGTGTCCAGGGAAAGGGAAGGCTGTGGAGTGACTCAATGCGCAATGGCCCTTCTCCCCAGACTTGTAGGCATTAGATCTGCAGTTATTTATTATTTAATATTTATTAGGTGTCTTGATGGGCTGCCTCTCTGGGAAAGAGCTGCAGGGGAAACAGCTGGCAGTAAAGCATCGCTTTAAACAGGCTGTGGCTGCAGGACACCTGGCTCGGCTCACTCTCCAAAAAGACACTCACTTTGAGCAGAGAAACCAGATAAGCAAGATGGTCTCCAGCTGCGCTCCAGCACCCCCAGCCTCACTCTGCCCTGCTCCCGTCTGGAGCACCGGGGAGAGTGGCCGGGAAGGGGTCCCCGGGGGGCTAAGTGGGTGCCCTGTGGGAGGAGGAGGTGTCCTGAAGGAGGACAGGAAATGGCAGGGCGGTAGGAGGCAAAATGGAATCAAGTGCAGCTGGGGGGCTGTGTGAGCGCCTCAGAGCGCACAGGGAGTAGGTGGCTGTTAATAAAGAGATAGAAGCCAGGTGGAGTGGAGCGGGCAGGGCCTGATTGCCGGGACGGGTAATTGGTCTCCCTCCCGGTTTAAAGCTCTGCTCCGGGGCGCCCTCCTAGATGTCACGTTGCCATGGCGGCCAGGGCAGGGGTAATGGCCAGGGAGCAGGGGAGAGGAAGCCACAGGAGGCTTTTTGCTCTGTTTGAATACTGATTACAGGAGCTGCGCATTCGGTGCATCTGGAGCACTTTTGTAATGGGTTTTTAAACTTTTCCATCATCTGCACGCAGGTCTAGCTCCAGCTCACAGCGAAGCCTGCAGGCACCCAGATTAGAAAGATAAATCCACCCCCCCGAGAGTTGGGCTGTGAGGCCATTTGTTCTGAAAGAAATTAGTAAGGGGCTATTAAGCAGGGAAAGAGGGAGAGCAGGGAGGCGGTAGTGACAAAACAGGGGCATTTTTGTGGGTCACCTGTGAAGGAGGTTCGGTTTTATAGGAGCTTTATTTATAGCAAAATCCTTTAAGGAAACCGCCTGTAAATGTTAGATGAAAATGCATGCATGTAAAAATAAGGTGACCATCCCTCCCTTCCCCAGTCCAAGTGTCCAGAGGAGCCCGGTATTGGCAGGAAGCTTCAGATACCCGCCCAAGAGTAGGAGGGAGGACGCAAGCTACAGCCCCTCGAAGGGAAGCAGTGATGGCATGAAACTGGCAACTGTGCCCAGCTTCCTGGGGTTAGTGGTGCCATTAAAGCTTGCCAACCCACAGGAAATTACAGTGGCTCCTGGCTGCCAGGAGCTCAGTTCCAGGTGTCTGCTGGTTGTGCTCCCTCGCTGGGGGCCTGCCCCTCTGCCCACCAGACAAAGGAGGCCTCTGATGGCTGAGAATCAAAACCATTTGACTATTCAGTGGATCTCTGTAAAGCAGTGTGCTTCTCAGCGGTTTTTCACATCATAAAAGGTTCAGTGGGGCTATGCTGTCCACTCATTGGCCATCATTGCCTTGTTTCTCTGGGTGCGTCTGTCCCCCTGCCAAGCAAAAGAGAGGGTGAACTGGGGCACTGGGCTCTAATTCTTGCCACATGTTTATCTGGAATCTGAGCCGCATCCAAGCCATTTTGCAGACTGTTACCTGACGCGTCTCAACTAAAGCAATCAAAAGCAAGCTTGTTGGAAGTTCCACTATTGTGAGATGCTAAAGCCAAAACATTGGGCACAAATTTAAACCCAGCGTTGGACAATCCAGATGAAGACCTGTTCATTTATTCAGTTCATATGGGGTGTCTGTCGGGTACGGTGCAAGCTGGATGAGGCGGGGTGTCGCAAAGAACAAGGCAGACATGGTCCCGCCGGTTGGGAGCTACGGTCTAGTGGGAGAGACAGCCAATGAAGAGCTAAACAGAGAACCTGATTGATGGCAAATTGTGGCAGACACTGTGAAGGAGCAGAGAAGCTGAGCTGGCAAAGATGGACCCTGTTTCAGACAGAGGAGATAGGGGAGACCTCTCTGAGGAAAGCTGATGTAACGGGGCAAAGGACTCTTGTGCATGCTGTACAGGAAGCCAGGCTGTGAAAGTGGGAGTCTGCAGCAAAGGAAGAGTTTATTACAGGTTGCCATGAAAGTGGGCAGGAGAGAAGCCTCAGATCCACTCCAGCTTGGTGGTTGAGTTTGGGGTGTTTTTAAAGGAGAAGAACAAAGAGGCTGCAATTAATCATCAACTGTGACATTTCTTAATCATGATTTTGGGAGTCAGGATGTCTCTGGTTTATGATTCTCTGGCCACGTCGGCCATGGCTGGGGGTCCATGAGCTTCTCTTGTCCTGAAGAGACAATCTGAGTTTGTGCTTTAATGATGACTTCCACACAGCCATTTTAGTCATCTGACTCTGGTTGATTAATGTTCAGTTAGCCCAGGACTGAGGTCAGAGGGAACAAGAAAGGGGGAAAGATTAATCAACTGGTAGGGGTCCTTCTGTCTTAGGGGGTTGGTTTCACTGAGACCAGAAGGCTGTGAGGGATACAGCCATACAAAGAGCAGGGGTGAGAGGGGGGTGCCGAGGGGAGCCTGGGATGGATGCCCCACATCCTACTCCATGACAAAGGGACAGGGTCACAGAGTTCAGTTTGGTGTGTCACAAGGAGATGAGAGAGCAGTTGTTTAAATGCTCTCAGAGGATCACTAGATCTAAAAGAAAGATTTCCCATAGATGGGACTTCATTTCAAAATGGCAATCTGCCCTTGATTGACATTGAAGTTAACTATAGCCCCTTTCAAGACGTAATCTCTTGGAAGTCATTTCCCCTCTTTGTAGAGGAGATTTCAGCTGATGTGGAAATGAAAAGTTGTTACACATACTGAACACTAACATGACTTTTATATTTACTGTCTTTTAGATGAACTGGGAAGTGAAAACGTGAAAGTGTAAGTCCCCCCTGCCCCCAGCCCATGTCCAGTTCAGCTTTGGGGTGGACCAGGATGTTGGTGGAGGGGCGGGGTGGTGGTGGTGAGCAGGTCGAAGGGCCAGATTTTCAAGAGTTCTGGTTTTGACAGCCCTGGTGGAGCCCTCCTGCTTCCCTAGCCCCACAAGAATGTGCCAGAGTCCCCACATCTCACCAAAGGACAGGGGATCTGATGGGGGAGAAGGTCCTCTGTTCAGAAAAGAACCTTTTTCTGACCGCTATCAATTCCAAACACATTGGTGGTTGAGTATTCTGACCCTGGGTGTATTTCAAGGACATCAGTTCATTTATTCTGATTAAAAAATTTATCACCAGGGAAGAGATTTTAGTTGGTATTAAAGGAGGGGAAACCCTAGTAGAAACCCAGAGCTTGTATGTTGAGAAGAAGATCCTGGTGGGGAGTGGGGCAAAAAGAGAAATGGAAGTGGCAGGAGGGGGTGGGGAGAGAGGATTCCACGGGAGGAGTAGCCTGGGGTGCCGTCACCATCATCTCTGCCCCACCCCCCTTCACTCCTCCTAGCTTGTTTGGACCCTAGGCTGGCTTCCTCTGCAGGTGGGAGCCAGTGGATCAGAACTGGTGGGCCCCTCCCTTAATCCTACCTACAGTAACTGGGGCCTCTTCCCTCTCTGGGGAGACCTGAACCCCGGCCAGGGAGTGCCCTGGATTTCTGAGCACAGGGCTCCATTTCTTCCAGGCAGGAAAGCCTGGAAATGGAAGGGCGAGGTGGTCAATCAGCCTCCTGACCTGGAGCACTGATCAAAAATCCCCGAAGATAGGGAAGTGAAATTGAGCGAGGCTAAAATACTAAATGTGGCAACTCCCTGAAGGAGCCTCATACTCATTTCAGTACCTTCGGGGAGGCCAGCTCTCCTGGGCTTCCCCTCAGCCCATCATCAGTAATGGATGAAGGCTTATTTTCGTTTTTGCTTTTTTTCCTGTTAGAGTTTGGTCCTCTTGAATAGAGCAAACTCCTAGATTACCCTGGAGCATAAGACGTTGAATCAAGTTCACCTTCCTCACACTCAACAGCCTAGGCGGTCCTCAAACAAAATTTAGCACATCACAAAACATGCTGGTTTTGTCTTTTGCTTTGTTTTTCCAACAAGCTCTTGACTTTCTCTCTCTAGCCCAATTTTTGAGGAAGACACACCCTCTGTGATGGAAATAGAAATGGAAGAGCTTGATAAGTGGATGAACAGCATGAATCGAAATGGTAAGTGGTGTGGGATAACGGAAGGTGGTTTTTTCTGTGTGCTCGGTAAGAGAAGGCTGCCCCTCTTCATAACTATGCTGCTGGATCCTGGGTGGGACCCTATAAGCCCACCTCCCTTACCTCCGGCACATGCAAGGAGTTAGCTGGGGCCTGACCATCCTTAAATATATAGTTTAATTATTGCATCAGTTGTTGCCACTTATTTGTATTTTTGCTCATGTTTTTCAAATGGACTTTTTCAAAAAGAAAATGGACTTTTTTTTTTTTCAAGTGAGGAAATCTCTTGAGACCAAACTCTCTATAAAAAGTTAGCATCCGGCATTACCTGAAGTATAGAATTTAAAGATCTGTGATTTTAATGTGTGTGTAGATGTAAAACTTTATCAAATATAGTTTACATAGATCTGTGCTAATAGGCACTAGCCATCTATGTCTATTTAATGTAAAATTTTAAAAACTAAATAAAAATTTAAAACTTCATACCTGAGTCACTCCAGCCACCTGTGGCTGATGGCTATTATATCAGACTACAAATCTAGAACACTCCCTTCATTGTTGAGAGTGCTATGGGACTGTGCTAGCAGGGATAGTAATATGAATATCCCATTATAACTTAATTTCCAGTTGATATCTGACAGTAATTGTAGTATATATGTTCCTTGCTGGTGGTAGTTTAGTGCTAAATCATGTCCAACTCTTGCAACTCCACAGACTGTAGCCCACCAGGCTCCTCTGTCCGTGGGATTTCCCAGGCAAGAATACTGGAGTCGGTAGCCATTTCCTTTGCCAGGAGATCTTCCAGACCCAGGGATCAAGCCCTGGTCTCCTGCATTGCAGGCAGATTCTTTACTGACTGAGCCACCAGGGAAGCCCATACGTTCCTTACTTTTCATTAAATCAATATTTGGACTTAAAAATGATGACAGCTGTTTTTTTTTTCTATTTTTAATTTCTCTAAAAAAAATCAATAAATTATCTTAGTGCTTATGTTAAATTAATACAATCCACTATTTATATTATCATACCACTTTTTTTTAAACATTTATCTAAAAAAAAAAATGGGGATTCAACAATCAACAATGGAGTTCTCCAAAACCAGATACTTGTTATCAGAATTTTTGTACCAGAGGCTGATCAAGGTGAACTTTCCAAAAGATGAAAACTACTTAACTAACATGGACAATTTGGGGGAAGAATGGCTTGGTAAAGCATTTGAGGATAGGGGCGAGTCATTGAAATAATCCTTAAAGTAGTTTCCTTTTGTGGCTTTTAGTTTATAAAAGTAATGTACATACACAGCAGAATTTAGAAAATGCAAAAAAAAAGTAGAATGAAGAAAAAATGTCCACCACCCAGAGATAATCTCAGTATTTTGGGGTATTTCCTTTTTTTGTGGCTGAGATCATTGCAATACAAGCCATGGCCCTGTTACAATCACTAAAACCATTTCCATTTGACAACTAAAGAAGAGGGTTGTTTTGACGCATCGAGATAGATCCCGCAGATTTCCCTCCCTTGAAAACAGCAGACATGTAAGAAGGTCGGTTGTTCCCCGCGTTACCTGCTTCTTGCTCCCGACTGAAATCATTCTGCAGGCACAGCAGAACCTCGGTGAAGCTGTTTTATTCTGGTGTCTACCCTGAACTGTGCAGATTCTAGTCTTTGGAGCCCCCGGGGGGTCGTTCGGTGGCTGAACAACCCACAGTGATGAAGGGTACCCTTTTCCGCTGGGGCCAGAGACGTGCTGCAGTCTTGTGTCTGCGCCGTTAGTGCTCTTTCCATTTCAAGAGCCTTGCCATGATTAATCTTTTAACCTCTGAAATTCCCTGGTGAGGCTATTTCTGCACAAGCAACAGATCAGAGAGAGATGATGTTCAGCTGCACAAGTCTTGTGGATAAAAAGTAGAATTCCAGTGACTAACAATGCGCCTGGTTTTATTCTGTCCTAGCCGACTTTGAATGTTTACCTACTTTAGAGGAAGAAAAGGAACCAAACCACAACAACCCAAGGTACTTCTCATTTCTACCACGCACTATATGTGAGTGGGGCAGGGGGAGGTTGGAGGCCATAGTTGAGGACTTTCGCTCACCTTCTCTGGGCCTATAAATTTCATGTGGTCATTTTCATGGGTGTACATTGGTGTCTTGTGGAGAAATGGAAGTGTGCGTTATGGAAAATAGAGAAGTACAAAGTAAATATCTCAGTGATTCTTTATCTTTAGAAATAAATTAGTACTTAAGTTTTCTTGCCCTTCTAAAGAGACACTGTTGAGTAGGCTTCTGTTTTAGTCCTAAAAGTTTCTGGTTATAACAAACTGCAGGTTTGTTTATCTTGGATGAATAGACGTTTGGTCAGGAAAACAGACAGAGGTGACAATCTCAACAGGATAACTGAACAATAGTGAATAAAAATGAACATGTGACAAACAAAAGAAAAGAAAACCCCACTTAGGTTGGGTTGTTCTTAGTGTGAGTGGCTCAGTCACGTCCAGCTCTTTGTGACCCCATGGACTGTAGTCCCTCAGGCTCCTCCATCCTTGGGATCCTTCAGGTAAGAATACTGGAGTGAGTTGCTGTTCCCTCCTTCAAGGGATCTTCCCGGCCCAGGGATCAAACCCATGTCTCCCACATTGCAGGTGGATTCTTTACCATCTGAGCCACCAGGGGAGAGAAATTAAATGAGAATTTTAAAACTCCAGTACTTTGGCCACCTGATGTGAAGGACTGACTCACTGGGAAAGACCCTGATGCTGGGAAAGATTGAGGGCGAGAGAAGGGGACGACAGACGATGAGATGGTTGGATGGCATCACCGACTCAATGGACATGGGTTTGAGTAGATTCCGGGAGTTGGTGATGGGCAGGGAGGCCTGGCGTGCTGCAGTCCATGGGGTCGCAAAGAGCCAGACACGACTGACTAAACTGAACTGAAAAAAAAAAAACCATATTCTGTTCTACCACTAGGTGGCTCTGCTCGATAGAAAATTTTGGTGCACCATGGCAGGCGTGTTCTTCAGCCCTCCACAATTTTATTTAAATTATATTCTCTTTTGTGAGGATAGAAATGACCATGTTTGGGTGTTTTTGATCAGAGAATTCTCAGTCAGGACTTGGGAAGTGCTGGTAGGAAATAGGATTGATGATCCAGCAAGTCAGGGACTCGCTCTGCAGACCACAGCTGTGATTTGGTGGGGCGGGGGCGCTGAGTTGTCGATGGGGTGACTCTAAGATGACCAGTGAGCAGGGAACTTGACTGAGCCCATAACTGAGATGTCACACTTCCATAAGAATAAATTTTCAAAGCAGCATGAATACGCACCCCCTCTCCCTCCACATTAACCAGAGGGCCTACACCAGTCACCTTAATTGTGTCCCGAGTGTAGTCACTTTTCATAAGCAGTTCCTGAAGCCAGCATGTTGCAGGGAAAGACTGGTCACTAGACAGTGGTTGAGGCAGTCAGATGTTTGTCTGACTTGTTCTGCTTCTGCTAAACCTTGCCTGGGAAGTCAGGCCACCAGTCTTACTGGGTCAAACCTCCGCTCTGAGGCAGAATCTACATCTTACTGTAGATGTCAGTCATCATTACCTCTGTAGGTGCTTGCATGTTAAAACTCATCACTGGTTCAGGAAAGAGTCTATCCTATGTAAATGAGTTATCAGACGTTAACAAGCAGATAAAAGAAAACATGCTAGTGAGATTATCACAAGGTACATCCAGTTCAGTTCAGTCACTCAGTCGTGTCTGACTTTGCAACCCCATGAACTGCAGCACGCCAGGCCTCCCTGTCCATCACCAACTCCTGGAGTCCACCCAAACACATGTCCATCGAGTCGATGATGCCATCCAACCATCTCATCCTCTGTCGTCCCCTTCTCCTCCTGCCCCCAACCCTTCCCAGCATCAGGGTCTTTTCCAATGAGTCAGTTCTTCACATGAGGTGGCCAAAGTATTGGAGTTTCAGCTTCAACATCAGTCCTTCCAATGAACACCCAGGACTGATCTCCTTTAGGATGGACTGGTTGGATCTCCTTGCAGTCCAAGGGACTCTCAAGAGTCTTCTCCAACACCACAGTTCAAAACCATCAGTTCTTCGGTGCTCAGCTTTCTTTATGGTCCAACTCTCACATCCATACATGACTACTGGAAAAACCATAGCCTTGACTAGATGGACCTTTGTTGGCAAAGTAATGTCTCTGCTTTTTAATATGCTTGTCTAGGTTGGTCATAACTTTTCTTCCAAGGAGTAAGCATCTTTTAATTTCATGGCTGCAGTCACCATGTGCAGTGATTTTGGAGCCCAGAAAAATAAAGTCAGCCACTGTTTCCACTGTTTCCCCATCTATCTGCCATGAAGCAATGGGAGTGGATGCCATGATCTTAGTTTTCTGCATGTTGAGCTTTAAGCCAACTTTTTCACTCTCCTCTTTCACTTTCATCAAGAGGCTCTTTAGTTCTTCACTTTCTGCCATAAAGGTGGTGCCATCTGCATAGCTGAGGTTATTGATATTTCTCATGGCAATCTTGATTCCAGTTTGTGCTTCCTCCAGCCCAGCGTTTCTCATGATGTACTCTGCATATAAGTTAAATAAGCACAGTGACAGTATACAGCCTTGATGGACTCCTCTTCCCATTTGGAACCAGTCTTTTGTTCCATGTCCAGTTCTAACTGTTGCTTCCTGACCTACTTACAGGTTTCTCAAGAGGCAGGTCAGGTGGACTGGTATTCCCATCTCTTGAAGAATTTTCCACAGTTTATTGTGATCCACACAGTCAAAGGCTTTGGCGTAGTCAATAAAGCAGAAGTAGATGTTTTTCTGGAACTCTCGCTTTTTCAATGATCCAGCGGATGTTGCCAATTTGATCTCTAGTTCCTTTGCCTTTTCTAAAACCACCTTGAACATCTGGAAGTTCATGGTTCACGTATTATAAAGCACATTACCAAGAAATATTTTCCTTGCATTTTTACCTAAAATGAACATCTATGTGTGTCCAGTATAGGGCTCAGATCACCATTAAACCCCTGTATGTTGTTATTGAATCTCTGATGGGCACCTTCAAAAGATGTGAAATGTCACTGTTTTTTATATACATGCCTCTAGTTTTTTGAAATTATTGGCAATATAGGAGAGGCTTAATGTTAGAAATTGTATGATGGTGAAAGCTTTTTAGAAGTCACACTTCTTTGAAATATTGGGAGGCTGGTCTCTGAAATTAGTTCTACCACAACTCACCTGTAAGGCAAAAAGCCTTAACCTATTTGGAGAGCTGGTTTATACTCAATTATTGTTTTTGAAGGGAATGTCTACATTCCTCTATTGGTCCAGAGCTTTCTGTTTTAATTCACAAGACAGCTCTAAGGCCATCACTTCATTCTTTCTTGATGAAACCAGGCCCAGAATTATAGAACCAAAAGGGGCAAGTCCCCAGTCTTTGGAGTTGGAGACACTGATTACTCCAAAGGGTGTCTTGATATTGCAAAGCAAATTTAGTTTTTATTCACTAAAACTCATAAGAGTACAAAGAGCTTAGAACAAACCTTGGTGCAAAATTAGCTCTTAATTAATATTAGTTATTTTTAATTATTATTAAAAAGTTAGAATTGATGTACATAAACTCATTGCTTTTTGAGCCTGTCTCCCAAGGTCAAGGCTCATCTACTACGTGAAGCATTATTTTTGCCCCTGGTTTCCCTGGGGACGTCTTTTTGGAGCTTGCCAATCCTGAGAAAGCATGAATTTGGTTAATTCCCTAGGAATGACCTGGAGACTTTAAGTTCCTCATCCACTATCAGCATAGGTTCCATTCAAGTTGATGATTTCAGAATAGCCATTTTAGAAGTCTGAAGGGTCTGAAAGGGTACATAATTTGGATTATCTCGTAGTTTGTATAATCTTTCTTTTCCATCATGATTTTATTTTTTATTGTCTTCATAACATTGATAATCGATGAAGCATTTATTTGGAATATCTTATCCAAGACAGAAGAAGGGTCCTTTTTTTCTCTGACAGCTTGCGAGTCATTAGAGATATAGGTGGCCAACTGCATTGGTCTTTGGGCTTAGAATCAGATGGCTGGTTTTAAGACCTGATTTGGATGCTCATTTGTTCTTTGTACTAAGACAAGTCACCTGAATTTTGTAAGGTTCGATCTTCTCATCTTGAAAAATGGATATAATGCCACCTGTCTTCCTAGTTCCATAGAATCTTAAGAGAGAAAAAGACATTTTGGAAGTTTCAAAGCACCATGCAAATGAAACAATTTCTTTTATGCTCTGGCAATAATTCTCTTCATCCCTTCCAGTCAGCTTTTTTTTTTTAAATCTTCTATTTTGAGCAAATTTAGGTTCACAGCAAAATGGAACAGAAGTACACAGAAATCCCACACACCCCGATCCCCATGCACAGCCCTCCCCTCTGTTGACATCCCCTCCAGAGTGGGACCTTTCTTACTGTTAGCCTCTTTTGACACATCATTACCTCCAAAGTTCCCCAGTGGTTTCTTCCTTTACTATCTAAGCAATATACAGGTGATTCTACTGCCTCAAAGAGTGCAGTAAGTCCCCCACATAAGAACAAGTTCCATGCCAAGAGTGCGTTCATAAGTCCAACAAGTTAGCCTAGATACCCAGCTAACACGATCACCTACATACCACTGCTTTTGCGTTTGTTTCCGGACATCCTAGGCTTGACATAAAGGTCCTGTACTGCTGTACTCTGTATGGTACTGTACAATAAAGTGCACAAAAGCACAGCCTCTTGTAGAGGTTGCACATACATGACAATATGCCCCAGATATGGGAACTAACTTACGTGATTAGACATTTGAATTATGCTTCCATCTTTGAAAGTTTGCATCTTGAAGCTTTGTATGTAGGGGATTTGCTCTATATAGAAGTCGCTGGAGATTGAAGTTAGTGGAAAACACACTTTTCCATCCTGCTTAGATTAGCAAGAGGATAAGCAACTAAGACTTCTGGAGTCCATTCACTTGATGCTGGGGAGACACTGTGACACAGAACCTCTGTTATCCATAAAGTCCACTGTGCTCCTAGGAAAAAGGGGTTGATCTGGTCACCAGCCTACACTTCATGCCCTACGTTGTGCACTAAAGACTTCAACCCTCCAACCTTCTCTGGTTTGGGTCCATAATCTCAGGTCTTCCAGAGCTTTTCCCATTACTTTGCCTTGCCCTCATTGAGTGGACATTTTCTTTGAGCTGTGGAATCTAAAATTTTGCACAGGATTTTGGTAAGGGCTAGAGATGTACAAAGTACAACTGGAATTTTGCAGTATGGTTTTCATGTTTTCAAAAAAATCAATGGATAAAGACAGCAAAGGAATTGTGGGGGAAGGAGGATTCTAGATCCTTAGTTCCCACCTTAGCATGTTCTCCTATAGTTCATGCTTGTTATGTGCCAGGCCATGTATGAGGAACTGGGGACAGTGTCAGGAGAACAGTGTCCAAGGGGTGGGCAGGGCAGAGCAGAGGTCTGCGCTGGAGTTGAAGAGAATTTCATCACTGACATTGTTCAGCCTTGCCAGCGCATGGTAGAAACACAAACAGGTCCACCGAGTTGGTTTTATTATTGTTTAAACTCTCTGTAAGAAGTAACTCCCTTATTGTCTACCCCCATCCTTACCATACCTTTTCGAATACCTCTAGATAGTGGCAAAAGCAAGATAGAATTCCTTTCATCCTGGTGCGTTTAGTCTGGGAAGCTTCTTCCTTCTTTCTGAGGCCTTTGTAACCAATTTCCTGAAAGCTTGGTGTTTCTGTCTCTGTAAGCTTAAGTGAATAATCACAGAGAAGGAATTGCAAATATTAGCCAAGTGCCTGTCTTCTTTCCCTTTATGCCTGTTGGCCACAGTGATGATTTTACGTTGAGTAACAGCATGGGGAAAGATTAGGGGGAAATTAGATTTGGTTTCATCCAAGCAGATTTATAATTTTGAAAGTACAATAATAACAAAATAACGAGACATTTATTCTAGATGCCAGATGCCTAGGTACTACTCCCTAGGAAATTAACCAAGTCAGAGAGGGTAAGTAACAAAATTCTGGTTTTGAAATAATTCGTTATTCATTTTATGATTCATGTCTGAGCTCAATAATGTTGTAAAAATGTATCACTTCAGTGTTTGTCAGGAAAATCTAGGTTAGCTTAATAGAGAATTTAAAAAATTTTCCCTTTTTCTTCCCTTCTCTTTGTTTTTCTTTCTTTTTTTTTTTTTTGAGAAAGTGCAATCATGGATGTAGTTTTTCATAATATATTTATTGAGTGCCTAATATTTGCCTAGCACAGTCCACATCATGCCAAGACAACCAGCTAAAAATGAAGTAATCCATCTGAGTAAACCTGGAACTCAGAGAGGTTAAGTCATTTGTCCGAGTTTACACAGCAAGTTTACAATGAAGCTCTATCTAGAGAAGAGTTTCTCTGAAAATTGCATTTTCATTTGCTTTGATTAACTAGTTAAAACAAAAGAGATATTCCAAAAATGAAAAGGCAAATTAGAGGTTTTTTAAAAGAACCTTTAGCAGCAAGAAAGCCCGCCACCCTGGGACTGACTTATGAAAGTCTTTGGTGACCAGCGAATTCATACTGCAGGGCAGTCTCTGACCAGGCTGAACCGTGAATTGCAAGAAAACAGTGGTTTTGTGTGAACCCTTTTGGGCTCTCCACTGCAGTAAATCTCTGTGGCCACTTCCAATTACTTTATGGGTTTCTTTCCTCTTTTTCTCTCTAGTCCCAAAAGTCATTTAAAAGTCAACAAGTATTAAACATTAAGAATATTAAGTACCAACTGATTTCCCTCAAATCCAAGCTAAGTATCATGAGGGGTACAAAGTAGCAGTTTATAATCCTGCAGTATGCTAACCTCAAATGAGATGGCTAACCTGCAGGGGTGTGTGTGTGTGTGTGTGGATATGCATCTTATGCATGTGTGTGGTGGGTGAGAGGAGACTCACTAAATCAGTAAACCACAGCCTGGCTTGGACAGTGGCCCAGATTGTGTCTGCACTGTGGGCACGATCTATGTGTCTTGGACCAGTTCTAGGTCTGGCTCTGATGTCAGCCAGATGTGTGTCTCTATAATTCCACCCGGGCCAGGCCTCTTACGGGAAGGAGAAGGGGCGTGCTACTGATGACAGGGAAGAAAGCCTGAGCTAACTGTACATGGTTTCGTGCTAAATTGAACTCTGCACTCCCTCAAAGCCAAGTGAGAGAGCATCATAACTTGGGAAAGGTTTGGCATGGGTTTATTGTGTCTTGGGAGACAGAACTTGGCCTCTGTCAGAAGGGAACTATTACAAGATGAACTGGTCAGAGAAGGGCAGTGCTGGCCTAACAGATCCTGACTGCAATGAAGGGACAGCTAAGAAACGAGGCGACAGAATTGCGCTTCCTCATTTGACTGGTGGTGTTCCACTAAGTGCTTTCTTAAAAATCACCAGATGAGGCTTTTTAATCAATTCGATTGGTTTTTAGAGTTTGGAGCCTGTCACTATACAGCTTTGGGGAAAGCGGTCCCACATTCTTAAAATACCTATCTAACACTCCGAGAAAAATCACTCACTCATGCCGCTGTCACAGGTAAGTGCCTAAACCCCACGAATTACCATCAGCGCAAGCAACAGAGGTTCGATGCGGGATCACTGGTTTTGTTTGCTGCAGTTCCGTGGCAGTCTGCCAAGACAGTTTTAACAGGGAACTCTAGGATTTGCCCAGAACTGAAAACGCCTGGGCTGATTCGATCATTTCACAGAGATGATAAATAGCCGCAAAGACAGCAGGGGACACGTTTAAAGGAAGGAGCATGAGACAGAATCATGCCTCCGGGCGCCGGGGTGGGTAGGGGCAGGCCCAGGTTGCCGCCGCGCTAGCAGGCCGATGGCCCTCACACCACCTGCAGCGATCCCGTGAGGGCTGTAACCCTAGGAATGACCTGATGCCCCGCAGCTGAAGCGACTCGTGTCCCCGCTGGGACTGTCTCTGGCGTGGCGAGCCTGGAACGCTGTGACAGCCCCCAGATCCAGAAGCACGGAAGCTCTGCATGTGAGCATCATGCTTGGGGTCTCGTGCTCTCTGATACTTCAGATGAGTGGGTTCTGGTTGGTAGACAGTCTCACAGGCTAAGCCTTCATGATCCTTGTAGAGTGTTCTAAACAAACCACATTGAGGTACATTCTCTTCAGAAATTGCAAGTTTGGGGGACTCCCTGGTGGCTCAGTGGTAAAGAACCTTCGTGTCAATGCAGGAGACACAGGTTCAATTCCCGGTCTGGGAAGACCCCACATGCCGCGAAGCAACTAACTCAGTGTGCCATGGGAGAAGGAGATGGCACCTCACTGCAGTACGCCTGCCTGGAAAATCCCGGGGACGGGGGAGCCTGGTGGGCTACAGTCCACGGGGTCGCAAAAAGTCGGAACCGACTGAGCGGCTTCCCTTTCCCTTTTCACTTTCATGCACTGGAGAAGGAAATGGCAACCCGCTCCAGGGGTCTTGCCTGGAGAATCCCTGGGACGGGGGAGCCTGGTGGGCTGCCGTCTATGGGGTCGTGGACACCACTGAAGCGGCTTAGCAGCAGCAGCAGTGTGCCACGACTGCTGAGCCTGTGCTCTGGAGCCTGTGAGCCATAACGACTAACCCCGGGTACCACAACTGCTGAACCCCTTGTGCCCTGCAGCCCCTGCTCTGCAACAGGAGTCATTGCAATGAGAAGCCCGGGCACTGCAGCTGGAGCGTAGCCCCTGCTTGCCACAGTTAGAGAAAAACCGCCCCAGCAAGGAAGCCCAGCAAAACCCAAAATAAAAAAATAAATAAGATAAAATTATTTTTACAAAAAAGAAATTGAGTTTGTTTTGGAAGATAGTTTCTTAAAGCCTTTGAATATGTGAAACAACGCTCCAGGTCAGGTTTAGTGGACGAACATCCGCTAGTGTAGAATCCGCAACATCAGAACAGAGGCTCCTGTGTCGGAGGTCAGGCCCTTGGTACTGACCTTCACCTACATTTCCTCACTGATTTTTTCCAATACTCTGCTAAGGTACATGGTATTATTATGGGTATTTTGCAAATGAGATGAGAACAGAAAGCTTGAGCTGAGGAATGTTTGCTTGCCCAAGGTCACACAGCCAAGGAAGTGGCTGAGCCCTGATCCAAGCTCTGGTCACCTGACCCTGTGCTCAGAAAGCCCCCGTGAGCACGTGCCAGCATTGGCTCAACCAAGAAAGAGACCACAGAGAGAAGTCCCTGGGCAAAAGCTTGATCAAAAAATGCACAGGGCACCAGAAAAAGAAAATGTTCAGGTCTTTATGGAGGAACATAAAAGATTTAAACGAATAGAGACATACTGTGTCTGAATGAAAGACTCAACATTTAAAAAATCTACATTTAGATTCAACTTAGTGTCTTAAAGAGCCCAGTGGACATTTCATCTGGAAGGATACTTGGGCGCAAATCGCTAGGGTAATTCTAAAAGAAGGAAAAAGAACAATCCTGTATGGTGGGTGGGTTTGCAGGGGAAATATCCAAGAGTTAACTGTGTATGCTCAGAGCTTATATAAGTTTTAGTGGAACAGAGTATTCAAAACAGCCTCAAGTATATGTAAACATTTAATATACTCTAAAAGTAGCAAATCATAGCAAGTGGAGTATTCAATAACTAGTCTTAACACAACTGACTAACAGTTGGAGGGAAAATTTAGAACTCACACTTTAGATTAACATAGACTCCAGATAAGTTTAAATGTGAAAAAGAAAGGAAAATTCCAGAAAAATTATAGATAAATATTATTGTAATTGTTAAGTGAGGACTGGCTGAAAAGTCAGAAACTGTATCAAAAGAATAGACTTAATGACATTAAAAACTCAAAGTTTCTGTACTTCAAAAAACAGGAATAAATGTGTCAAAATTGCAAAAAAGGAATTTAACATACTTAAAATTCCCTGGCTCCTTGAATGACATTACTTTGAGATAAGCAGATATGCTCAATGCTCTTTATTTCTGTAACCAGTCTTTTTAAAAATCATAAAGATTACTTTTTGAAAACTTTTTAAAAAGCACCATAAATAAAAGTAGGAGGAAAATGACAAACTAGGGGAAAGCATGTGCAGTATGTGTGATGAAGAAGGATGACTGCTATTGCTAATACATTAATCAGTAAGAAGGCAGTTGTCCCATGTGAGCAAAGAATGGTAATAAGCAATTTGGCAGAAGAAGAAGTTAAAATTACCAACAGAGCTTTGAAAAAACCTTTAGTCTTCTTAGTAACACAAGAGGACATTAAGGTAAATATTATATTATTTTCACCTATTAACAAAAACTGAAAATAATAATATTAGAGAGAATGTTGGAGAAAGGATATTTTCCTAAAAGAAACTGTCAGGAGAAGGTAAATTTTTAGGGAAGGTGGGCGACAGTGGCCTGGTTAAACTTTAAAACCGCATACATTTTAACCTAGTAATTCCTCTTAGATATTTATGCAAAACTAACAACTGGAAGCATGTAAAGATGTAGCAATTTTTATAATAAATGAAAACTACAAATTGGAAATAGCTTAAATGTTCAACAATAAGGATATGCCTAATTTTTTTTTTTAATGAGACAATGGTGTGCTCTGTAGTCACTAAAAGATACGGTGTATTTATTAGCCAGGAAAGGGATCTATAGATGGATGGGAGTGAAAAAAGCAGATTATATTTCAATATGCATAATATGATTCCATTTTTGTACAAGAATATATCTATCATTATCACAGAAAAAAAAGTTTTGAAAAGTAAACACCAAAATGTGAGCTGTACTTTTATATTGCTTCTTCGTATTTTCTATGTTCAACAATGAATATGGATTGGTTTTATAGTAATATACTAGGTAGAATAATATAATTAATTTCAAAAATCACTTTTCTTATAACTGCTGGACACAGATCAGCTTTGTGGACAAAAGAGGGATTGTGCTCCTTGCTGTACAGCCTTGTGTTTTGGTCTGCTTGGAGTAGCTGAAATGTCAAGATAAGGCCACAAAAGAAAAACATGCAATTCAGAGACTTATGCTCTGTAGAGATGAACTCCTGGGTCTTAGAAATATTATCTTGCTACCACCCAATTTCCAAGAAATGAAGTCTCCTTGCCTAGTTTAAGAGGTGTGCAGGGTGACTTGTGAAATGAGTTGTTAGGTCTGCTCTTCAGATAAAGACTGTCTTCCTTTTCAATCAGGTTTCCATGAAATAAGTTTTGCTACAGAAGTTGTCCATTTCTTCACCTCCACCTTCCCCCTTCTTTCCCATCCATCAGCCCTCCTGGCAGCAAGCTTCTTCCCTGCCTTCACAACACAGACCCAGACACACAGGTAGACACGCCATGTCTCCCCTCCCCTTTCTTGGCTAGATCTGTGTGTCTATCCATCTCTCTGTCCCTCATCTATCAAGTTGCTCCACTGACCTTTTGGAAGCACCTGGTGAGCACTGAACAGGTGAGCACTGAAGTAGGAGTCTGGAGAGCACAATCTAGGGCAGTCTCCCACGCCCCTGAGCAAGGGTGACACCGGGCCCTGATGATCGTCATTCAGACACAGGTCACTTTAGGTAGAGACATGCTAGAATTTGGTTGAAGGGACACAAAAGTTAAAAAACGAAGGGGGTGAGGAGGTTGAATGGTCTGCTTTCCAGGAGACTTGGGTGAAAGCGTGGTCTCACTGGGGAAGAGCCGCAGAGCCAGACGTGTGGTCAAGGTAGCCAGGTTAGAAATAAGCAGAAAGGAGCCGGCCAGTGCCGTGTCCATAACTTATATCTGCTCACGCCCCAAGATGCCTGGTGATTGGATTCTAAATGGCACCGAGAAGGCACCTCCAGGTCCTCTGTGGATGTGAACAAAATGGGCTTTTGAAACCATGCCAGGACCACAAGCTCTGAGAGAAAATAACACATGGAAATTTTTTTTCTAAAGGAAGAAAAAGGCAGTTTGGCATCTATTCATAGAAATGGGATTAGATTTAATTAAAGGGGGAACCCCAGCTCCATCTGGTTCTCTCTGTGTCAGCCCTGGGGAGGGATATTACTGCAAGAGCTGGGGATTATGTCTTGGCTTTTCTAGATTTCCTCCTCAGGGTTCAAATATAAATCCAAACCGACCTTTGTTTGGGAAATTGTAATCTGGACACCGTTGGCTCCCTGACTGTTTATACTCTCTTGAGTCACCTCCATAGCTGAGTGACCAGCTCTCGGGAACTTCTTGGAAACATACTGTTCTGTTTTTTGCAGTGACAGTGAATCCTGAAACTGAATGGCACTTATGCTTTCCAAGGGAATCAGCCCCAGAGGGAGCCCGCGGGGCCTGCCAACAGAGGATGAAGAGGATCCGAATTTAATTAACTTCAAATCATTGTAAACACAAGAACCTTTTGCTGTTTCTTCCAACGCCCACTCTTCCAACGCCCAACCCATCACCTTTACTTGAAAGAATGCTTGATTGAGAAGTGCTGGGCAAAGGCCTAGATGCCATCCATCACGGAGGGTGGAGGAGCCGGGAGGCACTCATCACGGGTGTCCCCTCCGCTCAGCTGACCTCCGAGTGAGTGGACCACCACTCTGTCCATGCCGAGTCCCTGTTACCTTTCTGCTTCATTCCTTCGAGTACAAAACTGGAAACTGTCTTATCTCTGGTTTCCTTCTGGGTCACCTTGGGTCACCAACGACTTAAATAGCTGGATAATTTCTTCTGATTAGTCAAGTCCTCTGATAGGTCAGTTACATTCAGCAGGAACTTTGTACAAGGTGAGTTATGTCATGGAAAAGACAGCAAACAAAGCTAGTGTTTCCATGTGTACACCATCCCAGGGGGGTGGTAAGCTTGCTCCTGCCTGCCGTGAGACGCAGTGTGAGAGTACACAGTCTAGGGGATGCTGTTTGGTGACGTGTGGACCGTAAGTTGGCCAGGTGACAGAGAAATGGGAATTTCCCATGAAAGATCAACTGTTTTCCTTCTCAGCTAAAATCAGCTGCTTATTTCCATTTCCCCATTGCTCTTCCTTGTCCTCGCCACGCCTCCCTGGCGTGTGATGTGTGGCTAGATGTGTGCAGCTGGGCCTCTTCCGTCACCTTCTGTGTCCCAGAGCTCTTTAAGGTCATCTGGAACAAACAGAACGGCCTTAGGCTCTATCTGCGCGGGTGGCGGCTACCTCTCCTTGCACTCAGGATCTCTCCTGCCCCCTGGCACAGGCCTGGTGTCCTCAATACCCCTCCCCAGGAGGCCAACATCCATCAGAGATGACATTCTACGTGATATTTGCTGACATCCTCCTGCTAGAAGTGATGGTGCAAAATCAGGAGAGCCTATTTATCACTCCCACTCATGTAAAATCAATCTCCATTTAATCCTTAATTTTCCAATTCTGACCTTTAAAGCAATCTAGCAAATTAGGACTCCTCAGCTCTTCCACAGCGCCCAATATTTTATTCCAGGAAAGAAACAAAGAATGAAAACTGTCTTGTACTTCCCACCCATAAACTGAGGTGGGGGTGGGCTGGGGTGGCTGAGGTTCACCAAACATTTGCTGCTGAATTTGGGGTCTTGGATTTGAAAGGCTGCCTTATGCATAACACAAACTGCCCTCCCCCTTTTCAGAATCTCTTACCTTCTGAACTCTGCCCACTGTTTTAAAGGCAGAGTTTCAGGCTAAGGAAATCTTTCTGCTCCACTGAAAAATAGAACTATCTGGCTGTGTTTAACCACTGCCCCTATGCCATCCTGGGACTGTGCAGAGCTTTGGCAAAAAAACAGTGTTCATGGTACAGAACCACAACAGATCTGTCTGTTGTATTCTTTGTAGCATATCCTAATATGGCATTTTTGTTTTGCATATTTTCTAAAGTCTTTTTCTGATGTGAACCATTTTTTAAAGTCTTTGTTGAATTTGTTGCAATATTGCTTCGGTTTTATGCTTTTGGTTGGGTGGGGGGTGTGGCTGGCCAAGAGGCACGTGAAATCTTAGTTCTCAACCAGGATCAAACCTGCACCCTCTGGTCTGGAAGGCGAAGTCTTAACTACTGGACTGCCAGGGAAGTCCCCTGTTTTGCATATTCATATTCAACTTGTGGTCCACAGTGACTCTCAGATATTTATGCCAGAATTGCCATTTTACCAAACTGTCATTTCTGCCTGATTCATTTCTTTGTTTCTCATCAACATTTTGACTCTTTGAAGAGTCTCTTCTCACTCTAGCTAGCTGTGTAAGATTTTTGCTGAACGCTTAGGTAGGCAAACATCACGCAGCCCTATCAAATAATGGACGTTAGCAGTTCAGAGAAGGACAGGGGTTCCTGGAACCTCACTTGATGAAGCAATATTTCATAATATGGTAAAAATATTCTTATTCAGTATGTGAAATTACTTCAAATTCCAGAAGAAGCCAGCTTCAGCAATATGTCATTGAATTTATATCTGGAAAACGTACTAACCCCTCTAATTGCATAATGTGCAAAGCACTTTAAAAAATATAGTTTATTCTGGCAAGATATATGATGTTAGTATGGGTCAGAACAGCCAAGGGTCGCTTCTAGTGCTCTGTATATTTTATTTACTACCTGGTCAAAAGGCATCATAGGTTATGGTCCTTCTGAGAACTGTTTTTTAACCCAAACTAAAATTTTATGTTTTAGATTATTGTTAGTAAAAATCTTAATAATTTGCCCTAATTAGGTAGCCAATCAGAGCATAATGTGGCTTTAGAATATTTTCGAGATGGTTACATCTTGTTGCAGTTTTGAACGTATTAAGCAAGCTAGGTTAACAACATTGCCTCTTTGAACTCCTCAGGAAACTTGTGGTAATAAATGTATGAAAACCTCAGTCTAAACTCAGTGATGTGACTCCTTTCTCTGGGAAGGTCGTTGCTATCCGAGCGCTGAGCCCATGGCGGACATCAATCCTGACCCCTAAGAGGCGGTGGGCACCTCGCATCGCCCTCCCCGCTCTAACGACGTAGAGGGGCACTTTAAAAAACACGCCTGTCGAGTTGTCTGTTTGGGTTGTTCAAACTCTCGGTTTTCACCGTCTCTGGAAGAAGGCCGTTATGTTGAGAAAACGTAAGGTGTACACGTTAGTTTCCACTCTGTCAGAATCGTACAAATTCTGAATGCAGTAGGGTGATAAAATGTAGCTTCACAGGGAAGATGGCTCAAATTCTCCCTGCGAGGAAAACCCTGACATTTTCTACTGAAGTACATTTTCTACACATGCTGCTTTTTCTGGGTTTTCCATTTAGATCTACAATAAGCAATCCAGAGTAGCTTCATAGACTATCTTTCTTCTATCTCACGAGAACCAGAAGATCATGGTATATTAATGTGGCATGGACGTCATCAAATTGGTTGTTAATAATTGCATAACCCCACCAACCAATCGCCTGAATTATTTATTTTTTTGAACAGCTCTTTGACACTGTCTTGTCTGACACCCTAATTTTACTTTCCTCTTTCAGTCCTTTTTGGGGGTGGTTATTTTTAGATATCTGGTGGAAGGTTTCTAGTTTGTTTTAGTTTTTGCCCTTTTCTAAACAATACATCATGTTGTGGAGATAGCAACCCATACAAGTATATAAAATAAACCTTTTTAATCAACTCAATAGATGCTCTAAGCCCTTTTTGAAATTATATTTTAAGAAGTTAAATTCTTAAAGCAAAGTGTTAAAGGTCATATGAAGGCTTTAATCTCATTGTTCTACAAGATTAGAAATATATATTGAACTATTTATGGCAGGCAAAGGCAGATGGGGTCCCTTGCCAGTTGGACTCCAGGTGGAGAAGGCTCAGATAATCATCTTCCTTCATTCCCATCACATTATTATCACTGGCCTTTGGTGTATGCATGCTCAGTTGCTTCAGTCATGTCCGACTCTTCGCGACCCCATGGAGCCCACCAGGCTCCTCTGTCCATGGGATTCTCCAGGCAGAAATACTGGAGTGGGTTGCCATTTCCTACTCCAGAGGATCTTCTTGACCCAGGGATCAAACCCATGTCTCCTGTGTTTCCTGCATTGCAGGCAGATTCTTTACCTACTGAGCCAGCTGGGAAGCCAAGTTATAGGTAAATAATTGGACTTTTTTTTACAAAAAGCCTATTCACTTTTTTTTACTTCTTTGGTCTGCATGGACTCAGTTAATAGTCTCTGGATACTGTAACCAGTAAGCACCATCTTTTCCAGTGTAAAGACCAGTAGGGATTGGCCTCTGTATTCCTCTAATGTAGGTGAAATCCCAGGAATTACAAATAACTAAGGGATGTGGGGAAAATGCATGTTTAATAAATGTCAGTTTTCAGAAAGAGCAGGAATTGTAGTGATTCAACAAGTTAAAAAATAATCTGATAGACTAGCAATAATTAATATATGTGTATCCTGCTTTTAAAATTAAAAATGAAATTAAAGTAAAAAAAATTCTGTTGGATGCTCTCCCAAGCAGTGTTAAGTATTTTCTCAAGAGGTCAGTAAGATCACCATATTTCTCACTTGGCATTTGTCCCAGAAATATGTAAGTTCTACCTTGTAAGCTCATATAAAAAAAGAACCCATTACTACTGAACAGAACTGACTTGCAAAGCTATCAAAGTTTTACAAACTGATTGATTATAATATTTTTTCTTTACGACTTTACAAACATCAGTTATACATGGTTAAATATGTAAGTATAGCTTAGTCTACCCTCAGCTGCATAGTTTTTGATAGAAATAAATAAGTACATACATGTATATAATCCAAATTGCTTCCTTTAGCAGTGATATACTGAAAAGTATTTCTAAATTTAACTGAAAAGCACTGCAAGATAGAAGGAAAGAATATTTTCTACATTAATTTATATATAATTAATGTATACCAATATTTAGAATAAACATTTATTTACAATGAGATATTTACTAAAATGTTGATGACTAAGTGTAAAGAGGTGAATTATGCCTCTTTCTAAAGGAAAATCCTTTTAACTTCCATGACTATTAAAAAGGATTCTTAACTTCATAATCATATTTTTTTGTTCCATATACCTCTTAAAGGAAGCCATATCAACTCAAAAAGTTCTTATAGACTTGAACCCGTTTTACCTGAAATTGTCTAGACTAAAAATTAATTGGTTTCTCTGAGTATCTAAAAGGTATTATCACGCATTTTTGTCTTTTTCTTTCTGACAAAATATTTTTAAATTGAGGAATGAAAGTTACTATCTATGGGAATATAATTTTTAAGAGTATTTTTTAGTAGAAATGGAGAAATTCTAGTGATAAAATTGTCTGTTTTTCCTGATTGCTCACCTTTCTTCATCCCTTTAATTCAATTGTGACAGGGCGGGGCTGACTGGCAGGTTCATAATATGTAGATAACATGAAGACTCCCTTGAATGAGGGTGCATTCTTGCAGGTCACAAAAGCTAGTCAGTACATTGACAAATGCTGAGCAAAGGTTGCTCCTCATGGTCTCAGCCAAAGTAAAACACGGTCAGTTATGGCATTGATCAGCCTCTGAAGTCGGCTGGCATGTGAATTTCCAGCCTGCTTTAAACAGAATGACTGAGCAGCTGAAGTGGCAGGACAGATCAGCCCGGAAATGACTTGGCCCCAGAGAGCACACAGTTTCATAGAGTTAAGGAAAAATGCTAAGAGAGAACATACCAGCTTGGCTCTGTACTCCTTCATGTGTGAAGGAAAAAAAAGAAGATCTTGTCAAAAACAATTTTATTCATCTCTAGAATTAGAGGCTGGACTTAATTCCTCCCTGATACACAGGTGCCTCAGCTCTGGGATTCTCTTCTTTGCCCTCTGGGTAGGGGGTTTCAGGGAGAAAACAAATACAAGTTTTATTAACAAAAGAGTAAATAATCTATTTAAGGTAGTGATACAAGTGCAAAATATGGATTGTTTCTTCTCTAGCCAGCACTGAAGGTCGGTGAAGTCAGCTTAGCCATTTATTCTGAACCTCCATGAATCTGTTGAGAAATGTCCCCATCTTGTTCCAAGTGGTGACTGGTAACGTCTCACCAGGTGCGAGTGTACCCACCCCTGCTCCATCCCAGATGCCCCCCCGCCGGCCCCCTCCTTCGTCTGTGCTTATATCTGTGCTTATACTGCCCAACCCCCACCTCAGGGAGCTGGGGCAGGTACACCCGAGGAAGCAGTCTCACAGGTCTATGTCCAGATTCGCATTCTGAGTGGGGCTGCAGTGAGCCAGGAGAGCTCAGTGGGCTGGGGGTGGCGGTGGGGGGAAATGTGAGGAAAAATTCTTAGGGAGTTCTCTGGTTAAACAGGAGAAACCAGGATTAGTTGTGAGGATCAAAAGGGCAAGAGGGAAAACAAAAACCAAAAGAACCCAGACCAAAAAAGGGCAGGAGAGGAGTCACGATCTGGGACACAGATTAGACGCCGGAGTCAGAAGTGGATAGGAAGGGTCGGGGGTGGGGCGAGGGGGTCTGGGTGACTCCCGCAGTGGGGCCGCGCTGCCCACAGCTGGCCTCTGCTGATTCCAGAAGTGCAGGGAGCAGTGGCCAGGCTGGCCTGATGTGGGCAGGACACCAAAGAGCCAACGCTGTCCCTTCGTCAGAGCTGCCCATCCTTCCCGCTAAGTTGGGAACACCGGTTCCAGGGAGACAGCATCCACAGCTGACCCTGGGTGAGGGCTCACGTTCCCGCTGCCCAGGGCGCGTACCCTGACTCCTGTCAGAGCTGATGGGGCCAGCTGAGGGAGGCGCAGGTCACCTGTCTCTCTGGCCAGATCGAGAATGGTGATGTGAGGTGTGGACAGGGTAAAGCCCAGTGTGTGCCCTGTCCACACCTCAGAAATAAATACAGATGCTTCTCCTGGAAGAAAGAAATATACTTCTCCTGGTTTCCTTAAATGTTGGTGTGTTTGTCTTAATGAGACTCTTGGTTCCAATGAGAAGATGTCCCACTCAGACCAAGAAGCATGTGGACTCCTGGATCCCAACTGGGCAAAGGCAGGAAGACAGACAGATATCGCTGGGATGAGGGACGCCAGCAGGGGGACTCCAGCACAACCAGGCTTCCAGCCTCCTAGCTTTCCTTCATTCTGAGACCAACTTTCTCCACAGCTAGTGGCTCCAGCGCTCATCTTTCCATTTTTACCATCAGAGTAGAAGGGAATCTCTTTCCTTGCATCCGATGAAGAAAAGTCCTCCAGAAGGAATTAGACTGGACCCTTGGGGTTTTATGTCTAACCTTATGAAAATGGGGGTTGGAACTGCCTGGGATGGACAATATTTCTCTTGACGTAGCTTGGAGTGTGTGCCCGTGTGTACATGTACTGGTTGGTTGGTTTGAATGAGGGGATGGGTAGGTGGGTGGTTGACTGGTGAGTTGGTTGGTTGGGGAAAAGAGGATGTGGGGGAGGCAGTTTCCAAATAATCCAAATTCCATGACCAGCCTGGGGCATTCCGGCCCAGCCAAGTACGTGGTTATTCACCACTAGTTATGTTCCTCTTTCCTGATCCACTTACTCACGCAGAGTCAGAGCTCCAGAACCATTCAGGTTCTCAGGACTTGATTTACTGATGCTTTTCACATTCTTTGTGCTTTAAAATATTTTCTAAATATTTTGCAGCACATGTCCATTACCTTTGTAATATAAGGTTTTGTTTTTTTTTTTAAAGAACAGAATGGCTAAGTTTTCAGTAATCAAGGCAGAAATATTAAGAACCAAAATATAGAAAAATCCTAATTTTAGGTTGATGTTCTTGCAGTATGTCTTTTGAAACTTTGTTGCAAAGCTGACAATATATTTAGGTGTATGTGACCAGGACTATTTCTTTTCTAGGTAGGAGAAAGGATACTGAAAACCAAACAAACATAAAAAGTAAGAGGCCCTCAAAGCTTTGCTCCATAAGGCAGAATATATAGATTTTTCTACATGTAATGTAGGCAGTTTATTTTACTCCTTTCTCTTTAGAGACTATGAGAGAAGCAGGAAAACTTCTGGAAATCTGTATATACCTTGTGGATGAAGTCACTGTTTAGGACAGGATCAGAGAGGGTTAAAGCAGTTGTCAGGACCCTGATAAACTAAATGAGAATAAGACAGAACAGAAAATATCTTCTCTCCTCATAATGCATAATATCTAATTACTCAGGTTCTTTTCATTTTCTTGCCCTAAGGATCATTTAACATTAAAGATTTTGAATAAAGAGCAAAAATATTCTCCATTTATAATTCTCTTTCTCACATACTTTTGTCACTGTCAAAGACTCCACAATGAATACACACAACTTTGACAAAGTAAAAAGCTATTGAAAATAAAGTCCAGTTCAAATCTGCTTTCCAAGGAAGAAGAAGTGAGAAGAGGGCTGGGGGTGGGCCTCGGTCCGGTGTTCATGGGGTGACTCCTTACAGAGGCCCACCAGGAGTGAGTTTACCTTAAAAGGGCAGGCTCCTGTTGAAGAGTTTAAAAGGGTCAGTGAGAGAGGAAGCCAGTCAGAAATTTTGGATAGAGAAAATACTGGAAGTCTTCCCTGAAGGTGCCACTGGGATTCATTTATTCAGCAAACATGTACTGAGCGTCTATTATGAGAGGGGAGGTAGGACAGCAAGATAAAGCCCAGAGCCCTGCAGCCAACCTCCTGGGTTGCGGTGCTGGCCACGTGCCTCTGGGCAGGTCGCTTCGCATCCCTGTGCTCTTGTTGCTTCATGAGATTTTGGGAAGACTGTACTAGTTGAGCCACATGAATGCTCTGAGCAGTGAATGCCTGCTGCTGAGTGTTAAGAATTGTACATTGCTGGCTGGTACACCTATGGTCTCTGTCCTTAACGAGGAGGCTCAAACGACACAAACTGGAAGTCTATGAAACAAGACGAAAGACCTGCCAGGCTCATTTTGTCAGGTCACAGAATTGCCGGGAGGATCCTCAGCTGAATAGCTTTTGGGGAATTGTGCTGCCCGGGGCTCCTGCCCCAGGTACCCTTTTGTAGGTCACTGGGTCACAGAGGGCATTTCTCATGAAGGGAGTTTCATTCTAAGTCAGCATGATAAGTTGATGATGAAGACTTTTACTGAGCATTTCCGCTGTAACAGGTACTTTTCTAAGTGTTCGTGGGAGTTAGCTCCCTCACCTGCCCAGGCAGGTATGTTATTACGCCCATTTTACAGATGAAGAAACTGAGGCACAGAAAGAGGAGCTAACTTGCTCATGGTCACACAGGTGGCGTATGGTAGAGCTGGGATTTGAACCCAGGTCACCCATCGCCAAAACTAGGCTGTGTGTCCCCACGGTCACCCTGCAGAGGTACCGTTTTTAGTGGCTTCACAGAAATGTTGCCAAGTGTGACTCTGGATGCTATTGGCATACTCACTTGAGTTTCATTCATCTGTCCCTTCAGTTGATGTTCACTGAGCTCCTTGTTCTAAGTGGGGCACAGTGTGACCTATTAGGTGCAGAAAGGAAGCCAGAATCCTCCCATCAAGCTGTTTCGAGAGAGAAGGCTTGTGCCCAAAGCAGAAGGTGATGCGTTTCTGGTGAGGAGCGGCAGATCAGGGCTCAGGGACGCAGGAGCAAAGCTGGTCTGGGGACGGCAGCACAGGCAACACCTCAGCTCATGCAGAGCAGAGTCTTGAAGGACAGAAGGTTTTGCCAGCTGAGCATTCAAGAACATGTCATTGCAGGCAATGAGGATTTCTTGGTGTGACAAATATGTACATGTATCATTTCCTCATGTGGCTCTTATACTATCTTTGCAGCTTTTCTGGAAGTTGAAGTTTTTTCCAAACTAAAAAGAAAGTTATTTAAAAAGTAATAGCAGTAGAATATGAAAGTCTATAATAAGTTTTTGGATATATTAAATGTCGATTGAATACTGTTTACACGTGAGACAGTGAATCTCCATATGAGACATTTATTTATTGCAGGGCAGTGCCAAGATTACATCTGTACTGTAACATTTTAATCAACATATAGCAAACTATGACTTTGAATGCATGACTACTAACTTGCTAAATTAACATCACACCATTTTACCTATCAGGCAATAATATCTATACTAATTTCATAATTATTTAAATGTCCTAGTAAAATCTTCATGTCAATTTATCAAATTAGTTTTTTGTTTAAAAGCACATTTTGCATCTTCAGTGTATGAAATCCCTTACATTATCACACAGGCAATCTTAGGAGTATGTAACAAATTAAGATATAATGGGTGTTTAATAAATAGTTAAATAAATTTAATAAATAAAAATAAATGGTAAACAGTTCAGAAAGAGAAGCAAGTACTAGGGAGTATGTGTCGCAGCAGAAGGAATTAAGAAAAGAGGAGGAAAGAACTAGGAAGGACATCACCAACATGGTCAGGTCAATGTCCTCCTTTTCTTTGCCTCTTAAAACCCTGCAGATGGCTTCCTGTTAGAATGAAGCTCAAAGTCCTTGTCATGCCTGCTTCCGGCCTTGCCTCTTAATCCCTTGAGGCTTCTAGTGCCTCAGTTGACAGCCTTCTTCCCACTCATGGACTAGATGCTGTTCTTTCTTCCTCGGGGCCCCGTCCCCCTCTCTGCTCTTTGACTTCAGGTCCCATACAGCCTTCAGGTTTCAGCTCAGTTGAAACCTTCCCTGGCCCCACTGTGTTGTCAGCACACTTTTTTTTTCTTTTTTTTTGTAGAGCTTGCTGTTTGTGTGATTAGTCAACAAATGCTTGCTTTGATGATAAGCATCATGAGAACAGATAAATGCTTGCCCTTGACTGTACACATCATAAGAACAGATAAATATCTGTTTGGCTTACTCTCGTACCCCAGCACTGAGTATCTCTTGAGATAATATACCCTCAAAACATGAGATCAGTGAATGGAGAAACTACAAGTTTTGATAACAGATTGAGAGGAAAGCAGGCTTTTGAACACTAGTGACAGAAAAAGTGGAGCTGCCATTTGCTAGGGAAGGGGACAAAGGATAAAAGGTTTCCAGGAGTTTTTATGAACCCAGCCTTGTACGTATTGATTTGGAGGGCCCGAAGGTCATGAATTTGTCCAACAAGACACAGCAAATTTAACACTTAAGGGAAATATTACAGCTAAGGGAAGAAAGAAAGGATGAAGAGTTTGTAGGTACGTTAGTGAGAATTAGTTTAGAACAGCAAATAATTCCAAAGGAATAGCAAAAAAATCCAAAAGACAGAGACTTAAATCTGTAAGGAATTCTCTTTCTCTCTCCTAAAAGAGTCTGTAGGCAGGAAGTCCCAGGCTGCTCTGATGGCTTCATGGTCCCTGAGCCTGCCCTCTTCCTCTCTTCTGTACCACCATTCTTAGTGTGTGGATTTGAGTCTCAAAGTTGCCTTTGGCCCCAGACGTCTGCTGGGGCTCCAGTCTTCAAAGCTGTCTTTCTGGCAGCAGGAAGGAAGGAGGAGGAGGTGAAACAGACTCCCCTGAAAGCCCAATCCACTTCCGTCTCACTGGGCAAAGCTTAGACAAGAGGTGACTCTTGCTTTAAGTTAAGCTGGGAATGTGGCCTTTGAGATGTGTGCATTGCTACCTTGAAGAAAGTCAGAGATTCTTTTACTAAGAATAATAATGTTTCTCAGGTGAGTAAGGGCTGATTGCACCACAGCCCAGAGGAGACAGTCGAGAGAAATGTAGTTTCCTAAGTATTCCCCCTGCTGAGAGGCACAAGTCTCCAGTAACAGAAGCAGACAGTGTTAGCACAACAGGGAAACTTGAGAATCACCTGGTCAGCCCTGCATGTTACTGCTGAAGAGACTTGAGCCCTAGAGATCTGGACCAACATCACACAGCAAGGGGAAGGCAGTGCTGGGCAGAACCAGAGAACCCGGAGGAAGTCAGGGAACATTTGCCAGGGAGTTTGTGGCAGCTCCATCTGAACCTACCCAAATAAGGGCTCACTTTACACAATTTTACAGTCACTCAAAGGAGACCTGGCAGGGGCAGGCTTGGATCTGCATCTCAACTGTGTGGCCTTCTCTAAGCCTCAGATCCTCTGCTGTGTGGAGGGGGGATGGCACAGTGTGGGCACCTCATATTTGCTAGTCTTTATTATCATTATCATTAGAAAGCAGTAAACCTTTTTGGAATCATTGAATGATTTGGTGAATACATAAAGCATGAATGAATGAAATGAGAACCGCCAGCCAGCCCTCTGAGGTGATTTCATGGTAAAACTGCATAGGTAGCTTCTCATGAATGAATGAGATTAGTCCATCTGAGATATTTCAAATGTAAAGCTGGGTAGGGAGCTTCTTGTGTGCCCCAGCTTCCAATTCCGTCATTCCAGCTCTCCATATCTGGCCTCCTGCCATCTGTGCTCCTCTGGGTTCACTGCAGCCTGCCTGCCAAACCGTGCCATGCCCCTGTGACACTGAGCCCCTTCCAAACACACCAATCCTATAAAGGCTTCCTCTACAACCTTGATTTAATTTTCCTTTTTTCACCTTCACACATCTCCTCTCCCACTATTTCATCTTCACCTCAACCCCCTCTCCCATTCATCAGGCAATATATTTTGAGTGCTTCCATGAGGCTGAGCTCAGGACTGTGGGCCAGTATAAAGAAGACAACAGTCACAGACTCTGGCCTTGAGTTATTTCCAGTATGATGACAAATGCCTCTAAGACGTCATGACTTGGAGGTAAGATATAGACACCTGTACCATAGCTATGCTTCCCGATCCCCCTTCATCACTGACATTTCTCAACTCTGTCATGATCTACTGTTTGCTGCTTAACACAGTTTTGTGTTATCATTCCTAATTCTTATCAAATTTAAAATGCTGGGAAATGGTTATATTTATGGTCTTTTCTATGTTAAGAAAAAAAAACCACTTTATCAATTCAATATCAACACTCCAGGTAAAATAGCATTGAGTTTCCAGATGAAACATGCAACATCCAGAAGCACTGTAAGTGAGATCCTCATTAAAATTAATTTATTTTCATTGAGCATATACCGGATTGGAGTTTTATTTGGAAACACAGAATTTATATCTGTTGTAAAATATGGCAATAAGTCTCCTGTGGGCTGTGGCCAGGACTGTGTGCCAGCTGGAGCGGAAACAGAACTCTGGTGTTAGCTTGTCTGGGGAGGCTTCGCATCCGGGGAGCCTGAAGCCCTCTCTGCGGTGAGAACACCCCGAGTTTCGTCTCCCACCACTTCTGCATCTACCACTAACTAGCTGGGTGACTCCAGGACAGCTGCTTCACTTCCCTGGCCTCAGTGTCCCCATCTGCAACATCAAGGCTCTAAACCATTTCCAAGTCAGCAGTTCTCACACTAAACAGTGCACAAAAAGCATCTGAGCAGCTGCTTAAAAATTCCAAGCCCAGAGTCTTCATCCCTGAGGGGGTTTGGGCCCAGGAATCAGAGGTTTTAATAAGCATCCCAGATTGTTTTCCAGGGGTAGTCTGAGGACCATATCATGGAATCCACTGTAAGCTCTTATTGAGATCCAGCACTTCAGCATGCTGGGTCTTCCTCAAAAGCATATTTGAAATAAGTTCTCAAAGAAGAAGAGAAGAAGGAGGAAGAAAAAAGAAAGGGAATAAGAGAGGACCCTATTATCCCTGAAAAATAGCTCTGCAGCGCAGGCGTCATGGTCCCGGGGCTCAGCTGTCTGCCCTCAGCAGCCGAGCGCTCCCCTCCCCACCACACACTGGGGAGGCTTGATCAGAGGGCGGCCTTTTACATTACCTACGGTTCCCACACTGCTCCAACAGTGGGGTCTGCTTTGACATACTGGACATTTTTAGCAGCCCCTCAGAGTGCCAAGTGAGCCCCCAAGACTTGAGGAGATACCAGCACAAGTGAAGCAGACCAGCTGAGTCCAGGGAGAGGGGCTGGCTTCAGTTTCCCACTAGGAGGAAAACAAGTGTGAGTCCCTCCACACCCAGGAGCAATCACCTTCAAAGACCAGCTCCCTTCCTTAAGGATCTGAGACACAGTGGGGAGAGACGTAATTTCCCTTAACGAGGTCTTCTTATTGCTGATCTAGGGTGATAGGTACCACTAGGCACTTTGGGGCATTTAAATCAGGAACTGCTTAGTACAAGTGTGGAAATAGCAACAGTGGCTAGAACTCACTTTGTGCCAGGGAAAATTCTAAATAATCTACCTGTAAGACTTTCAGCAACCTCCTGCAGGAGGAATTATGACTGCACATTTCCCAGAGATGGAGGGTCACGGCTCTGAAACAGAAGACCCAGGATTCCAGGGAGGGCAGTCTGACCTTGCAGCTGAAGTTCTCCACTTGGCTCTGGCACTGTTCTGAGGAGTCTCAGCTCTCCCTCTGCTGTAGCTTGTGACCCCAAAGAGCTCCTTGGCTGTCCCTTTCTCAGCTTGCTCATCCTCATCTCTTTTTCCCATCTCATCTCTGTTCTGCAGGAGTGCTTCACAGAGGGAGGACCAATCAAAGAGGAGTCCGTGCTCAGGAGGATAACAGAGGGCAGCCTCATACCCTTCTTAGCAGCAAACATTCAGAAATCTGGGCAAGCAGAGTCTGCTGCCTAGAGGAAATACAGGAGTAACACAGCCTCGATGATCAGACTCTTCAGGGTCCTGCTACAGACAAGAAAAGCTGCTGCGAGTCCCTCTCCAACCCTCTCCACTCAGCTCAGTCAACTTCAGAGTGAAGGTCTAGTTCATTTTGTCTTTTGAGGGTTGTACTTTTTTTTTCTCCCCAAGTAGGCTCTTCTTAGTCTTCAGGTGATTAGATGAAAAAGATAAAACGCCTTGTGCATGTAAAGTTCCCACCTGCAGGAGGTGAGTGGCTGGGAGAGAGGCTCTGTAATGATAAATCAGTCACCGGCTGGATTTGAAACATCTACAAAGAAGCACAGGGTGAAGACTCAGGAAATAGCCAGCTGACTGGCACTTCTGAACCCAGTTTCTGCCACGGGTTAGCTTTCCTAGTTTTTTTCCTCATCGTTTTTCACTGCTGTGGCGCTAAGCACACAGCCCTGCTCACCGGCCTCATTAAAATGCAGATCTATACTTCCTCCTCTACCTGGAGTCCTGGGAGCCAGACTCCCGCACAGAGGGGAGAAATGAGGGCAGGGCTAAAGAGGAACATATAAAAAATAAATGAGCCATTCATAAAAATGAATATTATTACCAAAAGGAGCCGTCTGCCAGCATCTCTGTGTGTATATTAACTCTGGATGCTGAGCTCTGTAACAACACGGAATTAAGCCAATGTATCATCTTTCTAGCAGTTGCTCACTTGATCTACTATTAACTTTAAACAAACCAATTGTGAAATGAGCGCTTGGCTCTGCCATAAGGATGATGAGACTTCACCCGGTACTATTTTTTTATAATGTAAGCTTGACAATCGTGAAAATAAATTCAGCTGTGCTTAGTACACGCTCACAGTTCTGCAAAGAAGCCAGACATTCACATCAGGTGGGGAGGGGGGTGGCCTTGTTTCACTCAAACAGCGTTATGAAGTCATTTGCACACATTCTAAAAACTGACTTTATTTTTCTTTAACTTAGCATATCTTTCCCTGAAAATCCGATATGCCAATATGTTGGGCTTTTTGCTGTCTCCATGAGCAACAGCAGATGGCTTTTTTTTCTTCACACTGAAAGATGTACATGTTCCACGCCTGTCTTTTCTTCTAAGGCCTGTGAATCTACTGAGGTAAAAGTAGCAAAGAATCCCACAAAGAGCCTTCTTGTCATCAGCAAGGTCCCCAAGACAATCTGGGCACCTCTTTCTTTTCTTTTCTTTTTCTTTAAACTGTTTTTCACTGCTGTACAGTTGCTCGGGCTTCCCAGATGGTGCAATGGTAAAGAACCTGCTTGCCAATGCAGGAGACACAAGAGACATGGGTTTCATCCCTGGGTCGGGAAGACCCTCTACTCCAGCACTCTTGCCTGGGAAATCCCGTGGACAGAGGAGCCTGGCGGGCTGCGGTCCGCGGGGCCGCGAAGAGTCGGACACGACTGGGCGACCCCGGACGGCTGCACAAAGCTGCTTTCCGCCGTTGCGTTCGTTTCTGCTGCGCAGCAAAGCCCATCAGCTATACGTACACTTATATCCCCTCTTTCTTGGATTTCCTTCCCATTCAGGTAGGGAAGCACAGAACACCGAGAGGAGTTCCCTGTCTGAGCACCTATTTCTTACTCAGCTGAATGGGTCTTTTATTGCTCTTTGCTTCTCACGGAGCTGTGCTCAGGCCAACCCTGGGGAACTGTGACTCTGAAGGAAAAACAACTGGTTCCCACCCGTGGCTGGTGGAATCAGGGTCGTGACCCTGCGGCCCCCCCTTGTCCATCTCCGCGGGCTGCAAGCTCGCGCCTGTCGCCCGCAGTTCTGAGAACAGTCCGCTGCAGACGCTGACCGGCAGGGTCGTTAGGGTCGCCGAATGGTCCCGTCTGGAACGGTTACTGTTGTCAGGATCCGAGCTGACTCACCGAGCTGGGGAATCGTTTCGCTAATGGCAGCTCTAATCAGGAGGGACGAAGCCGTTGCTTAGTGCTGCGGCAGGAAGCGAATGTCCGCCAGATGAAAAGGAAGGGCCGTTGATTTGCTCTTGCCTATTTGAAAATAAAGTGGCTTGGCACCTCCTACTCAGCTGCACCTGGTAACAGGCCGTACTTCCTGCCAGGAGCTGGGCTGTGTCCACGGGCAGAGGACCTGTCCTTCCTCTCTGTGGCCTCTGGTGCCCTGAGGAGCTGGAGCAATTCCCTGGTGGAGACTGAGGCAGTCTGGTGTGGAGAGGCTGCACAAACAGATGAGGATATGATTTTTTTTATGCAACACTCTCCCTACGGCATTTCTCTTAGCTTGTTCTGTGCACACCCTGACCTCGGCAGAGACACCTGGCGGCTGGCACCCTCGGGCCCTGCGGAAAGCCCCGTCGGCAGCTGGAGGCTCGGAGGGTCACTCATCTTGCACTTCGGCTCTTACCTCCAGAAGGAACCAGCCCTGGCCACCCTTGATTTGGGATTTCCAACCTCCAGAGCTGTGAGCAAACACAGTCTGTAGGCATTTGTAGGGAAGCTCTAGAAAACTAATCCCATGGGGGACCTTCAGACCTTACATGTCATGAGAAGCAGCCGGCAGAGCAGAGAGCCCAGTGGACTCTCCTTATGGCTGAGGCTTTCATCAGCATATCCTTATAGAGTCTGTACTATAAAATGTGAAAAGTTTTATCTCATGGGGGCTTGATTTCTTTGAATCAACTCCTTTTGTCACCATTAAGGATCCTGAGTCTAGGCTGAAATCTCACCTCTGTCCTTTCCAGGGTGGGCAGAAGCAGGCATGCCATGACAGTTTCTCCCAGAGGCGACAGTGCAGGGCGTCTTTTTATGCCATCTCCTGTTCATCGCCATGTGGTGGCCACGTCGTCCTCTTCTCTGCTCGTCTTTCCATCCTCCTTTTCTCCTTGGTCTTGCCCTCTGCAGGCGCTTACTCAATTCACCCGTGATCCTAAGGTCCCTATTGTCAGGAAATCCATCAGCATTGTTAATCTTAAAAGAAGAGTAAACACTGAAGTAGCATTTACACGTTATCCAATAAGCTCATTTTATCCTTACAACTAACCTGTTACATACCCCTTTCCTAGACAATGAAATTGAGGCCCAGAGGGGCTAACCTGCCCAAGGTCAATGACCAATGAGTGACAGAGGAAGACATAAATCCACAAAGTCTGACTCAAGAGTCCTATGCGTAACTATGGGATAAACTACTTCCCAGATGGGCAGCAGAGGAAAAAGTGCCATTGGGGCTGGTGACCAGATGCCCCCTTCTCCTTCCCGCACCCACCAGCCCTTTGGGATGGTCCCACTTGAGACCAGCGCACCCCCTCATCGTGTGCAACTCCCCCTTGACCCAGAAGACACAGGAAGCTATCTGATTTCTTACAACCACAGCCACGAGTGAGCTAAAATTAAGTCTAAATGAAAGCTGCAGAGAGTGATTCAAGATCTGCTGGCTCCCGAACAAGCCTCACCACCCTGCTCCGAGGTGGCCCCTACAGTGGAAGCCACCTCACTCCCTCCCTAGAGGGACAGGGCTGCAGAATATGTCTAAATGCTGGCCCAAGGGTTGGGGACGCTCATGAGAAGAAGGGGTTGCCCTTCCTGTCTGTCTACACTGTCCTCCCACTTCTGGCTCCTTCCTGAGGACCAACCTCCCTCCCTGGCCTCTCTTACCCGCCCAGGATAGAGTCTTACCCCATGCTCTCCACAAGACCCCTGTCGTGACACAACACAGTAAACTCAGCATCAAACATCCTCCATACAACCGAGGGGGCAGTTCTGGCCGTTGCAACTGTCACCTCCTGCCCCTGTAACCTGTCAGCACAGACACACTCAACTAGCCATTTACTCCCTGCTGTAATCAAAACAATGTTCCTTTAAAGAAATTAGATGAAAGGAGCTAAGTTTACTGGGGAGTGTAGGAACACTGGGCTTCCCAGTGGTGCTACTGGTAAAGAACCCACCTGTCAATGCAGGAGTTGCAGGAGACCCAGGTTCGATCCCTGGGTTGGAAAGATCTCCTGGAGGAGGAAACGGCAACCCACTCCAATATTCTTGCCTGGGAAATCACATGGACAGAGGAGCCTGGTGGGCTATGGTCTATAGGGCTGCGAAGAGTTGGACACGACTGAAGCAGCTCAGCACGTAAGGAATGTTTGTTTCTTGATTCAGGTATTCCTGGCCACAGAGGACCCATGGCATTGTCCAGTCAGCCCCTAACCCTTAGGAAATGAAGCTGATAGTGACACTGCAGCGAAAGTTAACGCTTGGCTTCTGGGAGGCTGTCCTGACTCTTAACAGCTATATTTCGTTTGTTCCCTACTGCCAAAAGCTGGCATCTGATTTCTGCCTGTGCCAATGACTCCAGTTGTTAACTAGATGCCAGGGTGTGGCACGTTTGAAAATTACTGCAAATTTAGTAATTTGCACAAATTTAGTAATTTGCACTGAGACGGCTCAGTGCTAGAAAGGCTGTGCACACTGCAGAAGTGAAAGTATGGTTTTTGCTTCGGGAAAATCTGCAGAACACTTTCTTAAACCACTGCCTGATGTGCAAGGGAGGGTTTTGTTCCTCCCCCAGTAGAAACCAATTTCTGATTTTGACATAAACAGAAGCTGTACGTTATGTGCTGAAAATGAGGTTATCTATTTTTTAAATCACTTCTGGTTCAAAAAAGCAACTTGCTATCATGATTATGATAGTGGTTTAAGATCAAGTTCTTCAAAAGACAAATAAGATTTTGCCAAATGTTATCACACTAAAATATTAAACATTAGAATCTCAATTTATCAACAGTTCATACTCAGGATATTAGGAAAGCAACTGACTCAGTTATAGGGCAGCCTCTAGCAGAACCTAGAAAGATGCTTAGGAAATGAAGGTTATTGGTTTTTAAGTTAAGGAAGGAAACTTAGCGATTCAACTTCTTATCTTAAAGATGAAGGGGAGGGACTTCCCTGGTGGTCCAGCGGTTAGGACTCTGCATTCCCAAAGCAAGGGATGTGGGTTTGATCCCTGGTTGAGGAACTAAGGTCACATATGCTTCATGTCATGGCCAAAAAATCAAAAATTAAAAAAAAAGATGAAGGGGGAGAAAGGTTTGCAGGTAAGTTTGGGGAAGGTCATCAGTCCCCAGAAGGGGCACTTTCGAGCCCTGCGGAGTGTTCTCATCTGGCGGCCTGTGCTGTGCTCAGATCTGCGGGCTGCTGATATTTTTGGTATCTGACCTGAACCAAATGCCACAGGGCCGCCTCAGTGTTTTTCACACCACCCTTGCACTTCACTCCTGTCCAGCTCACTTCAGGATGGAAGTATTTCATCTTTTAAAACCTCAGGGTTGACTGGCTGCACTAACCACATCAACCACACCCCTACTGTCTCACCAGCCAGCAGGGAAAGCTAGTGCTCACAGCATCTGTTCTTGTTTGCTTGCTTTCTCTCTCTGGTTTTCCTTCTGTTTTATACCTAATTATATTCCTCTGCACCTCTGGCTGCCTTCATTTTAGCCCATCTACTAAGATAAGAACCAGAAAGTCTTACCATCAAGTTTCTGAACTTAAAAAGGCTCTTAATTTTGCCAAAAGCTACCCAAAAGATGACCGTAACCACATCATCCTTATAGATTTCCTCTGTCCCTTCTCTGGATCATGCTTTATAAAAGGGATCCATTTGGGCATAAAAGGAATTAATCCTGTACTCATTTAGGCAAAAGAAATCAGGTCATTTAGCTTTGAGACCAAATTTTTTTAATAAAGTAGAGCTGAAATTTACTTTCATACAGTAATAAACAATACAAAACAAATAAAAAGTGATCATCTGGGCAGGATTAAGGGGAAGGCCCTCATGTAAAGAGATCCTTCTACACTGTTTACATCAACACAAAGTTCAATCAGCACTCTAGTTCTGAAACTATTTTTTTAAATAGTAAGTTTTATTGTAAATATAATAACTACTCATTATAAAAAAATAAAATGTATTTGGGTATCAAAAACAAGAACAACACAAAAACATTCAAGAGACCTGAATTCACAGCAGTGTGAATTCAAAGCTGTCATTTGAACTCTCCTGCACCACATTCCCTCATTTGTAACAGGGAACTCACAAACTAAATCGTTTTTAATTTGCTGAGATCTTGGATGCTCTCTAGGGCAGCAAAATATATTTTCTCTCCTTTTTGTAGATGAAGAAATTGAAAACAAGGGAAATTAAATCAATTGCCTGAAACTATCACCCCAAAGGACTGAGAATAAAAATAAGATGATAAGCAAAGAATATATTATAACATCTAATACTCTGAATTTATAGTTATCTTTGGCACCGTATTGGGGAGGATAAGGCCTATTTTTCTTAGCTGCCTTTCAGTCCCCATTTTTCTCTGAATACCACTTAACTTTGCAGCCAATGTTTGCCCGGAAGGACAAGGCAAGCTGGTAATGCTGTTGTATTAATAGCTGTCTGATGTGGCTTTTAACGTGACACTTCAGGACAGCTGGATTGGTATACCTCAGAAAATACACCACGAGAAATATTGCAAATTCAGCAACCTCTAGAAGTATGAAGGTTGCCTGCTGGTAGCTTCTCAATCTTAGCCTTTCATGACTGCTGTAGTATCTTGAACATAAAAAGGTTAGGGTGCAGGGAGATTGGGCCTGGACATAAATGGACAAGATGCTGGCAGCTTGGAAGATAATGTCTGGGTATGAAAATCATGCTCTGTTTGTTCTTCCTAAAAAGTTGATCATTTGGAAGGCAACCCAATACAAAGCCAAGTTAATTTAGAAAAGTGCATGTGAATGAAATGTGATTTACTTTCAAATATCTTCATTTCAGTGTACTTTAGTTATTTTAGGTAAAAAATGCTGGTCTGAATTCCTAAAGTGAACCTAGAACTGCATTGGTTCAGGGCTACAAACAAGAGACCCAGTTGCCAGAGGTTTGTGTTGGACTTTGGAGTGACAGCATTAGAATCACTGGGATACTTCTTTCTTCTTCTGTTTCATTGACTAGGCCAAAGCCTTTGACTGTGTGGATCACAACAAACTGTGGAAAATTCTCAAAGATGGGAATACCACACCACCTTACCTGCCTCCTGAGAAATCTGTATGCAGGTCAAGAAGCAACAGTTAGAACCAGATATGGAACAATGGACTGGTTCAATATTGGAAAAGGAGTACAACAAGGCTGTGTATTGTCATCCTGCTTATTTAACTTCTATGCAGAGTACATCATGCGAAATGCCAGTCTGGATGAATCATAAGCTGGAATCAAGATTGCCATGAGAAATATCAACAACCTTGGATATGCAGATGATATCACTTTAATGGCAGAAAGTGAAGAGTAACTAAAGAGTCTCTTGATAAAGGTGAAAGAGAAAAGGGGGAAAAGCTGGCTTAAAACTGAACATTGACAAAACAAGGATCATGGCATTCAGTCCCATCACTTCATGGCAAATAGATGGGGAAAAATTAGAAACAGTTACAGACTTTATTTTCTTGGGCTCCAAAATCACTGTGGATGGTGACTGCAGCCACAAAACTAAAAGACTCTTGCTCCTTGGAAGAGAAGCTATGACAAACCTAGACAGCATATTAAAAAAGCAGAGACATCACTTTGCTGACAAAGGTCCATCTAGTTAAAGTGATAGTTTTTCCAGTAGTCATGTATGGATGTGAGAGTTGGACCATAAAGAAGGCTGAGCACCAAAGAATGGATGCTTTCAAACTGTGGTTCTGGAGAAGTCTTTTGAGAGTCCCTTGGACTGCAAGGAGATCAAACCAGTCAATCCTAAAGGAAATCAGTCCTGAATATTCATTGGAAGGACAGATTCTGGCGCTGAAGCACCAACACTTTGGCCACCTGACGTGAAGAGCCAACTCATTAGAAAAGACTCTGATGCTGAGAAAGATTGAGGGCAAGAGAAGAAGGGGATGACAGAGGACAAGACGGTTGCCTGGTATCACAGACTCAAGGGACATGAGTTTGAGTAGGTTCCAGGAGAGTGAAAGACAGGGAACTGGCATGCTGCAGTTCATGGGATCACAAAGAGCTGGGCACAACTTTGTGACTGAACAACAAGAACTAGGTTTTTCTTTAATCAACCGAAGTGGAATGGAGCCTGGTCATCTGCGCTGTTTTAAATGTCCAGGGACTCATCAGTAGCTAGTGGCCACAGGCCCAGGTATTCTTTGAGAGGTATTCAGTTGTTTCAGGACTGAAGTGGAGACAGTTTGTAGTACAAGTTTAGTGAAAGTCAAATCTGGCAGAAATTATATGTCACACTCAAACTGGGTGATTTGAAGAAAAATTAATAAAGAGAAGAATTACCAAAACATGAGTAGGGTATAGGGAAGCCCACAAGACATGATGCAGAACCCAAGTCTAGCAACAGTAGGGATCCTAAAGGGAGAAGAATAGAGTGTTATTGGAACAAAGGGTAGCTATATGGACAGGACCACCAGACAGAATTTATAGCCTTCAGAAAGGATGCACACATTGCACAACCATGTCCACAGCAGCATTATTCACTGCAGCCCAAAGGTAGAAACAACTCAAATGTCCATCAACAGATGAGTGGATCAATGAAATGTGGGATATCCAGACAATGGAATATTATTCAACCTTAAAAAAGGAATGAAATTCCAATGCATGCTGTGGCATGCATGCATCTTGAAAATATTTTTCTGTGAGAGTGTGAGATAAGCCAAACACAAAAGGACAAACATTGGATGATTCCCCTTATAAGTCATACCTTCAGTTCAGTTCAGTCACTCAGTCCTGTCCAAATCTTTGCAACTCCGTGAACCACAGCATGCCAGGCTTCCCTGTCCATCACCAACTCCTGGAGTCCACCCAAACCCATGTTCATCAAGTCAGTGATGCCATTCAGCCATCTCATCCTCTGTCATCCCCTTCTCCTCCTGCCCTCAATCCTTCCCAGCATTGGGGTCTTTTCCAATGAGTCAACTCTTCACATCAGGTGGCCAAAGTGTTGGAGTTTCAGCTTCAACATCAGTCCTTCCAATGAACACCCAGGACTGATCTCCTTTAGGATGGACTGGTTGGATCTCCTTGCAGTCCAAGGGACTCTCAAGAGTCTTCTCCAACACCACAGTTCAAAAGCATCAGTTCTCCGGCACTCAGCTTTCTTTATAGTCCAACTCTCACATCCATACATGACTACTGGAAAAACCATAGCCTAGACTAGACGGACCTTTGTTGGCAAAGTAATGTCTCTGCTTTTTAATATGCTGTCTATGTTGGTCACAACTTTTCTTCCAAGGAGTAAGCGTCTTTTAATTTCATGGCTGCAGTCACCATGTGCAGTGATTTTGGAGCCCAGAAAAATAAAGTCAGCCACTGTTTCCACTGTTTCCCCATCTATCTGCCATGAAGTAATGGAACCAGATGCCATGATCTTAGTTTTCTGAATGTTGAGCTTGAAGCCAACTTTTTCACTCTCCTCTTTCACTTTCATCAAGAGGCTCTTTAGTTCTTCACTTTCTGCCATAAGCGTGGTGTCATCCGCGTATCTGAGGTTATTGATATTTCTCCCGGCAATCTTGATACCTAAAAGAAGCAAATTCATTGATACAAAAAGTAGAATAAAGGTTACCAGGGGGAGGGTATGATGAAGAGTTATTACTTAATGAGTATGGAATTTGTGTTCGACGAACAAGTTCTTGAAATATATAATAGTAATGGTGCACTGTGAATGCACTTAATACCACTGAATTGTACAACTCAAAATGGTTAAAAGTCTAAATGGTATGTGTTTTTTTTTTGTTATCAGAGTTTAAAAATGCAGATAAAATTTTAAAAAAAGGAGGCAGCCAACCCATAGCAATTCTTCAAGAAGCAGACTAGGGGATAAAGATGCAAATACTTTCTTCTTTCACCCCCGAGTTGTGGCCAGACTCATTTTGAATCCTACTAGAATTCATAAAGCAAGAGATCTTATTGATGGGATGAGAAGTCTGCGGGCCTTAAAGGAAGCTAGTTAGCTGGGTTCTGTCACTCAATCAACTCTCCCCTAGAGGAACCAGCAAACCTCCTGTGCCATATATGCTAAGTCACTTCAATTGTGTCTGACTCTGTGAACCAATGGACTGTAGACCACCAGGCTTCTCTGTCGATGGGGATCCTCCAGGTAAGAATACTGGAGTGGGTTGCCATGCCCTCCCAGGGGATATTCCCATCCCAGGGATCGAACCCACATCTCATGTTTCCTGCATTGACAGGCAGATTGTTTTCCACTAGAGCCACTTGGGAAGTCCCTAAGCTTAACCCTAACCTAACCCTAGTAGCAGCAGTAGTTAAGTCGCTAAGTCGTGTCTGACTCTTGCGACCCCATGGACTGTAGCCCGCCAGGCTCCTCTGTCCATGAGATTCTCCAGGCAAGAATACTGGAGTAGATTGCCATTTCCTTCTCCAGGGGATCTTCTAGACCCAGGAATTGAACCCAGGTCTCATGCACTTCAGGATTCTTTACCAACTGAGCTGCAAAGGAAGCCCAACCTAACCCTGGAAGCCCAACCTAACCCTAACCCAATGTCGAAAAAGTGTTGAATGAGAAAAACTGATGACAGGTGTCTTATTCCTGATCCAGAAACCACTGCACACAACCAGTAAACAATGGTGTGTCTTCCAATTTACCCAGAAAATATTTATTTAAACGCCATGATGTTCATTTCTATCCTTTGATCTAGAAATTCCACTTCTAGGAATCTACCTGAAGGAAATAATCAGAAAGTAGACTAAAAATTACAGAGGAGATTCACTGAAAAATCTTTCATCATCACACAAAGAAGGAACAACTAAACATCAAGCTTGTAGTTCAGCTGGTAAAGAATCTGCCTGTGATGCGGAGACCTTGGTTGGATTCCTGGGTGGAGAAGATCCCTTGGAGAAGGGAAAGGCTCCCCACTCCAGTATTCTGGCCTGGAGAATTCCATGGACTGTATATCCATGGGGTCACAAAGAGGCAGACACTTCTGAGTGACTTGCAGACTTTCACACACAAACATCCAGCACACACAGTGTACTACTAGATGAGACAGCAGGCAGGCTACCACTGAATACAGGCTGTAATGCTAGCTCTGTAAGAGGCTGCAGAGTACACTAAGATATTAGAATGGCTATCTTTGAATGAATTAAAAATGATCCTTTTCTTTTTCAAGGTTTCCTGTTTTTCAACATTTCTGTATTGAACATGATTTATTTTGATAATCAAGAAAAACCAACTATTTTTTTAATGCTCATGTCTGCCTCACATGATAAATATTCCAACACAGAGACCTACAGAATCTTCTCTGCCATCTTGTATAAAAGGCATTGATTATCTGCTAGCTGCCTATTAATTTGAAGGGAGGCAGCCAGGTGGAGGGCAGCCACGTCTTCTGAAAGAGACGGCGTATGTGGCTGAGGGTGCAGCTTCCTTGGAAGGCATATTGCTAAACAATGGAAGTCTATCTCCTGCAAGAAATTGTTTCTGCTGGCTGTGCAAACATCAAGCTGCAGCCTGCCCCTGGAGAGGCAGCTGCATTACTATGTATTTGTACAATCAGCAGAGCCAGTGCATGAATGCTCACAGTGGTGGATTTTACAAGCTACTCACGATGGGCCTCTGCATCTATGGTTAAAGAAAACCATACCTCAAAGTAAATCTATCCTATTGTGAGTCCTTCTTATTTTAGGCTTTCCCATTTTGAAAGGGTATCATTTCCCCCAGGAGAAAATGCTCTTTGTGTGAAATGACTTCATAGACATGAAATTACAATATATTAACCTCAATTTGGTACAGTCTAGCCTACCTTTTCTACTTTGTTGAACCCCTGCTCACCCTTGCCCCACTCATACTCTGGGAACAGCAACTTTGGAAGGTCACACCATGGACAATTGGCAGGCCCCAGGGCTTCAGAGGTCCTCCCCGGGAAAGAGGACACTCCCATCGGGCAGAGGCCCTGCCGAGCCTGCCCAGGGCTCGGACTCTGCCCTTGAGCCTGCTCGCTAGTGACAGCGTCACGTCAATATTTGGGGGCGGAGAGGCCTCCCCACCTGTCTGCTGCTGGCTTGGGATCGAGTCACTGCACACACTCAGCAGCAGGTGGGAAGAGTTTTTAACCTCCACCAACAGTGCTGCCTTCAAACTGCAACTTAGTGAAGTCCCCCAACTTTTCATCTGCCTTCCCTCAAGTATCTTTTGCTGTCAACTTTACCCTTCAAATCATCTTTTGGAATTGTGCCATTTTAACCAGCCAAATTAATTTTGCCATTAGTGAAATCAATAAATCATTGTAAACCATTCCTCTTGGAACTTTAAATTTGGCTTTAAACTTTTTCCAGTTTTATTGAGAAATAAATTGTCATGCATTACCATATGAAGTTTGAGGCATACAGCATGATGATTTGATTTATATATATTGCAAAATGATTACCACCATAGGTTTGGCTAACATGCATCTTCTCATATAGATACAATAGAAAGAAAGGAGCAGAAAGGGAAAAATTTCTCCTTGTGATTTACTCTTTTGACAGTTTTTCCACATATCGCATAACAGTGTTATAGTCACCATGTTGTACATTGTAAAAATTTAAAATTACAATACAAAAATAAACCATTTGAAAATAGTCATTCTTAGCCAATTAGGTAGGCAGAGCAAAAAAAACAAATTGTGGAGCTTTTTTGACACACTGCTTGGTCACATCCCAAAAGATTCTGACCTAGTAGATCTTAAGTGGAAACCGTACATCTGTATATTGAAAATGCTCCACTTAAGAGCCATTGCATTAAGAATGATTGGAAGAAATGAGGCAATTCTAATAGTATTTATTGTTAGTAGAACATCTTATGAAGGATGGTATTTTTTTTCCTTTTTACACTTGGTTGCATCCAGACAAAAAATGTTTACCCACTACTTGTTCTCAGCTCCAGACTACTGGCTCAAGGCTTGAGCCAGAGCCAAGAAGAGAGCCAACTGGACATTAAGTCTAGGGCTTATCCTCCCACGTTACAATGTCTTTCAAAACTGAGCCGCTCACTTTCCCCACAGTTTTCCAAGTTATGGCTCAAAGCTCCCCAGTCTCAAGCCAGAGTGAGAGGGAATTCACATTTCTTAATGATTAATATGGCTTTCTTTCCAGAGAGAATTAAGTGTGAGCGTAAATAATTTGGCCAATGATAGAAAAGATTAAGACAGACATATCTGAAGATGCCTGAAGTTGCAGAAGGTAATAGCGTAGTTGCATCTGACTAAACATAATTCATCTATTCACAGAGAAGAAAATATAACTTTTAAAATCTGTATTGAGCAAAAACTGAATTTCTTTTTTTTTTTAAATTCTATCCTACACAATGTGGGAAACCAGAGTTCCATCCCTGGGTCAGGAAGATCCACTGGAGAAGGGAATGGCTACCCACTCCAGTATTCTTGCCTGGAGAATTCCATGGACAGAGGAGCCTGGCGGGCTACATTCCATGGCTTTGCAAAGAGTGGAACATGACTGAGCAACTTTCACTCACTCTTGTAAATGTATTACACCACTGAAGTTATCGAAACAGTATCAGAGAAAGCTAGAAAGGGATACAGGGCTGCCTTTTTTATGCACAAGATCAGAGTTCTGAAAAAATTGTTATATGACCAGGTCAGGTGGCAAATGTTCAGTTAGCACAAAGGAAAGTGTTGCAATCAAAGAATCATTCCTCTATGAGCTTCAAAATACAGAGTGGTAATTGTGTGTTACTATTACTTCATGGCCAATGACTCCATCTGTCTGGATTGAGCCCTCGGGAAAGGTCTTGATAGTGTCTGCTGTGAAGGAAAGACCAGATTTATTTTCAAGGAAAGGACACAGATTCATTTTCAAGCAGCAACACTTTCAAAAACAATGATGCTTTGTGGGCTCTCTGCAAATACAAAGTGATCCATACAGAAGAAGTTGAGGATTTATACTCCCAGAAAAGGAGATACTATCAACGTGAATGAGTCCTTCACAGTGTCTCTGGTGGTTTTGGATTTCTGTCCCCTATCTTACTAGGGACTTCGCAGGTGGCACTAGTGGTAAAGAACCCACCTGCCAATGCAGGAGACATAAGAGACAAGGGTTTCATCCCTGGGTTGGGATGATCCCCTGGCAACCCACTCCAGTGTTCTTGCCTAGAGAATCCCAGGGACAGAGGAGCCTGACGGGCAACAGTCCACGGGGTCACAAAGAGTCAGATGTGACTGAAGCGACTTTAGCACTAGCATCTTATTAGGTTTAGGTCAAAAGGCTAGACTTCCAAACAAAATGTGGGATGAAATAATAGAAACAGTCAGACAAAAATTCCCTTGAAGGGACTTCCCTGGTGGTCCAGTGGTTAAGAGTTGGCATTCCACTTCAAGGAGGGCAGGTTTGATCCCTGACCAGGAAGCTAAGATTCCACACGCCTTGTGGCCAAAAAAATCAAACCATGAAATAAAAGCAGTATTATACAAATTCACTACAGACTTTAGAAAACTGATCCACATCAAAAAATTTAAATAAAAAATTTATTCTAAAAAAAAATATTCGCTGAAGATGAGACTGGTTGAGATGAAGTCCAGAGCAGTGTTATCCTGCCACTCTGCTCTGGGGTACTGCCCTGTGAGCCTCCCACTGCTATCTGGGAGTCATGTTTAAGTCTCGTCAACATCTGCCCCAGATCTTTCCAGAGAAAGGATGGCTAAGCAGGCGCAGGATGACCGCATCGCTCACACCTGAACTTCACGCGATGAGCACGCTTGTTTGTGCTCATTAAGCCCAGCGTGGCCAGCGCTACCGACGTGCGGAGGCAGCTCGCTGGGGCCGGGCCAGCAAGCGGGGAGCTGGGCAGGGGAGCAGGGCTGGCCCAGCGCGCTCTGCCGCCTGGGGAAGGGAGCATCTCCCCTGAGATCTTGGGTGGCTTGTCAATAATAGAGGCCTTGAGGGAGAGGTTTTCCAGAAGCCCTGGGGTCCCCAGAAATGCCCCAGGCCACCTCAGGGGTCGGAGGAAGGCCAGCTGGGCCAGTGCCTACAGGGCCTTGCCTCCCTTTCAAGCTGGGCATCTCTGATTGTGTTCTTTATATATATTGAGTTCTATGCAAGACGGATTTTAAAGGTGTGAAAACCACAGAACTAGCAAAGCTTCCCATTCTTTACTTACAAAAAGACAAAGTGAGGAATTTGATTATGTTCCGGAAGCACGGACTCTGGGGACTTCCCTGGTGGTCCAGTGGCTAAGACTCTGCGCTTTCAATGCAGGAGGCACCGGTTCGATCCCTGGCCAGGGAACTGAGGTCCCACAGGCCACAAAGCACAGCCAAACACAGAAAAAGAAGCGGCCTGGACTCTGGAGCCCCTTGCCTGGGCTCAGCCCTCACCTCTTCTGTCTGGAGCTGGGTGCCTTGGTTTCCTCATCCGTGACACGTGTCCTTGCCTCAGAGGATTCTCCTGAGAATTAGATGAGGTAACATGCACGAAGCCCTCAGAACAGTGCCCAGCACAGAACAAGTGTTTCTTATTATCCTTGGCCCCAGTTAGCAACGAGCTTCTGCGCCAGCATCCTTAATAAGGCCTCAAAAGGAAACACAGAAGAGCTCTCTCGTTCAGTGGAAAGGTGCTTGGGAGCATAATTGGATTGGATTGGCTGAAAGTGCCTTTTTAAATGATACTGTTGGTTTCTGAATCACATTTAGGAAGAAAAACAGAACAGAAGGTGATAAATTCCTTCATGGGAGAGCTTGGCAGGAGAGGCAGATGCGACTGTAAAGTTAATTGGTGGCTGGGAGGTGGAGCCCAGGCGAGGCGGGGTGGCAGCATAAGCTGGTTCCTCTCCCGCTCTGCTTTATGGCGATTGATTCATTAGAGATTCTGAAAGGCTGTGCTTGGGTGGCGGCTGGCCTGTCTTTGCCCAGACAAGGATGATGTCAGCCTGTAGTTTATGGACTTCTGCAATCCTCTGGAGGATTCCGGGAGCTTATAGAGAGTCTCCAGGCTGCCGGCCAGCACTCTGAAAACTGAAAGCCCACTTGGATCTTTTGCATCCTGGCTTGCATGTCTCTAGCAGGAATTTTGTTGGTGTTGTTCTGTGTACAAGCACAGGGGCATGAGAAGCAACCTCCAAAGTTCCTTACGTAAGACTCATTTTTCTAGCCCTGCTGGCTGGCCAAGAACTTGGCCCATTTCTCAAACTCTTCTCTCGTTCCAAAAGGTATGGAATGGAATGGGCTAACACACCAGGAACAAATGGAATTTATGAAACAGAATTTCAGATTGTAAAATCTGTCATTATTTTATGTACCACTAAGAGAGAAACAAATATCTGCTAATTAAACTCTGACACAAGCTTTAAAAAAATCGGTGTGGAAATGCTCCTTTAGACATACTCAGACCCAGATTTCTTTAAAAAGTCACATGTTATTCTTGTGCATACATAAAAAGAAAAATAGCAGGTTAGAGTGTCCCTAAAACTCTTTTCCCCGCAGAGTCTTCTGAATCACTTTTTAATCCCCAATCAACAATATCTGTGTTTCTTCATGTGATGTCATCCTCCGTGTGGTTGGGAGCCATGGTTATGTAGAATGTCACTGTCAAATCATAGAGGAAATTTCTGAAGACACTGCAAGTGGCCTGGGGACTCAGCCTAGGTGGTGACAACCAGGCGCACCTCTCAGTTGAGATGCCCCATGGACAGCTTTGACAGCTGTGCCTGTGCCAGGGAAGACAGCTCCGTCACCGCTGCCGCCAGGCCTGCAGCCGCTGTAAGGCACACCCCAACTGAAAGCATCTGTAGATGTGAAGAGATGTGCATCTTGGGATTCAGGAAGTTAGTAACAAAGGTTTACACTTGTTTCTTTAAGATGATGAAGGAAACTTCATTGATTATTGAAAAACTGCGCATCATCCTATTAGTGAAAAGGTATATAGCAAATTTTAGGCCTGTCTCAAAAACTGCAGTCAGGGTATGCTGGAGGATCTGAAGACTCCGGAGATGAGAGCCCGTCTTGGGAGAGGACAGTGGCCCTCATCGTGGGTTTTACATTTGCCTGAAGGGTCGTCCAGCTGGTCCATAAAGAAGGCTGAGCGTTAGAGAACTGATACTTTCAAATTGTGGTGCTGGAGGACTCTTGAGAGTCCCTGGGGTAGCAAAGAGATCAAACCAGTCAATCCACAAGAGAATCAACCCCGATTATTCATTGGAAGGACTACTGCTAAGCTGAAACTCCAATACTTTGGCCACCTGATGCGAAGAGAAGATTCATTGTAAAAGACTCTAATTCTGAGAAAGATTGAAGGCAAAAGCAGAAGGGGACGACAGAGGATGAGATGGTTAGCTAGCATCACTCACTCAATGGACACGAGTTTGAACAGATTCTGGGAGATGACGAAGGACAGGGAAACCAGTCATGCAGTCCATGTGATCACAAAGAGCCAGCCATGACTTAGCGACCGAACAGGAACAACAACAGAAGTGTCTTCCCCTTCAGTAAGAGTCTTTTCTTTGTGTGATGGTGTTGCTATTTGTGGTGAAAATATAAGTAGCCTTAAAAAGGTCATTCAGTGTTCCAGCTGCCTGATTGATGATTTCTCCCTTCCAGGGTGGATCTTGCCTGAGGTTTATTTAAAGAAGCCAATCTGTATTTTTTTTTTTTTTGCCTATCTTTTTAAAAAGGAAAATCAATGAATGTTTCAGTGACATAAGACTAGATCACAAAGCACCATATATGTTATCATTCCATAGACATTAAATGTCCAGGATAGGAGGGACAGAAAGTTGATCAGCAGTAGCCAGGGGCTGGAGGAAGAAGGGGTGGGAGTCATAGTTAATGGGCACAGGGTTTCTGTTTGGAGAGAGAAAACTGTTCTAAAGTTAGATGGTGGTGATGATAGAACAACCCTGTAAATATGCTAATACCATTCAGTGTACTGAATGGTACACTTTAAATGGGTGATTTGTATATTTTGTGAATTATGTATCTCAAAGGAATTTTTATTGAAGTATAGTTGATTTCAATCAACAATTCGGGGCTTCCCTGGTGGCTCAGAGGGTAAAATGTCTGCCTGCGGGAGGCCTGGGTTCGATTCCTGGGTTGGGAAGATCCCTGGAGAAGGAAATGGCAGCCCACTCCAGTACTCTTGCCTGGAAAATCCTATGGCTACAGTCCATGGGGTCACAAACAGTTGGACACAACTGAGTGACTTCACTGTCACTTTTCATAGTTGATTTACAACGTTGTGTTAGTTTCAAGCAGACAGCAAAGTGATTCAGTTATATATATATATATATGTATACATGCACATACACACACACACATATGTACTACTTCAAATTCTTTTGCCGTATAAGTTATTGCACTATTGAGTATGGTTCCTTATGCCATACAGTAGGCTTTCAACAAAGAATTTTTTTAAACACTAAACAGAATGAGCTGTGTGTATATATATATATATATATATATATATTAAATAACCTAAACAGAAGTTCTTTTACATGTATCCCAGTGATATTGTTTAATAAAAGTTTAGGATGATTTTGTTTAAAGCAATTCAATAGACTCAACAAAGCAAACTCTCATGGGCTGTGGCACAGAGGAGTTGATCTCTCCTCTGAGTAACCACAGCCAAGGAGAGGCAGGAGAGAGACACATGAATCAATCTCGAGGACAGAGGAAATAACGCTGAGAGGTTCTGAGGGTGTTTCCATGTGAGCTCAGGATCTGACTTGGCCTCAGAGGCACTGGACTTGGATAGGTAGGCATGGGGGGAAGGAACATACGTGAAACAGAGAAATGTCTCAGGTCCTTTGCAGCTGAGAGAGACTTCCTTGGAAACAGGAAACAGGCCCACCAAGAGGATTTCTGGGTGAGCTGAGGAGCTGAGGAGCCACAGAAAGTGAGGGTGGGTGGAGTCAAGCCAGAGAAGGTTCTGGGTCTGAGGGGGAAACTGTTGTCTGCAGGACTAGACCACGGATTGATGTGAACCAATCAGGAGACTTGAGCAGGGTCACTCAGCTGTTGCTAGGACAGATCACGAACTCAGATCCAGTGTTCAGTCAGCAGTCCTCGGAATGAATGGCAATACCTTCAGAGCCATCCACAGCAGTGGCAACCAGAGGTCTAGAGAGGCTGCAACCTGGTGGACAAACAGTCTTTGGAAAGATAAAAGATGAAAGTCAGGGAGGTGGCAAAGTAAGAACCTGCCATTGGTCCTTTTCCTTATTTCTTTAGCCTCTCTCTTTAGGATCAGAAGCACTCGCTCCATTAACATCCACTTCTACAAGTGTGGAGTAAAACTCACCTTGATAGGAGCAGGGCCCTCCTATTCCTGTTCTCTAGGGTAGGGGTCTCCAACCTCTGAGATCTAATGCCAGATGATCTGAGGTGGATCTGATATAATGACAGAAGCAAAATGCACAATGTGATGTGCTTGAAGCATCCCCAAACCATCCCATTCATGGAAAAATCGTGTTTCATGAAACTGGTCCCTGGTGCCCAAAAGTTGCAGACCGCATAGAGTCTAAGGGATGCTGCTGAACTGGCCTGCCCGCTCCGGTACCTTGATTGCATTAAAATCGGCATTGTGGAGGACAGTTTTTTTTCTTTAACAAAGCCTCGGATTTTTTTTTTAATTCAGTTCTTTTATAAAGACCACCCCCCCACCAAATAAGTTGAGATTGATTGAGTTCATACTCTGGCAACTAACAATATAGAGGTAACCAAATACTCAATCCAATGGTTCACACAAATAGCTGACCCAATCAAAATGTATAGGTACTAAACATACAAAAATATCCCAAATGGTTCTGGGGTTCACTTTAAATCCCTCCTCAGGGAGGATCACATTGAGGTCACCGTATATGTGACCTGACAGCATCTCAGCATCTTCTCCTTTTCTTGCCCTGGATGTTTTCATTAAGTAATCCCCTACCAGGCTTCATGCTGTTCTTCATCCTGCTTGTCATCATCAGAATGGTGATTTCCTTGCACGAAGATGTTTGGTTAATTTTCGTTTTCCATCTGCAGTTGCCCAAAGTGCTCCCTTTAAGAGCAGAATCTCTGTCAGCCGTATTTCTGTCATGGGCCAGCAAGCCTACAAGTGGAGCAGAAGGCAAGCGTCTTCTCCGGCAGCACACGCACTGCAAGAGCCTGCAGGGGCCCCCTGTTAGCCAGGAACTTCTCCTCCGCCCCTCGTTCACAGCTTATTCTCTGCTCTGTGTTCAGCTGTCCCCCTAAGCGCTCAGAGAAGTAGAGAGGATGTTTACAACTTCTAGTTTTAGTCCTACCTTGAAACAAATCTCCTCTCCCGCTCAGATGTCCCTGAAAGGTGAGAACAGCCAGGGTTCGCTGTTGACCCTGCCCTTTGTAGGCTCCGCTCGTGTTCTCGGTCTGGGCATCTTTGCTCCCTGGGGTGGCAGCTTTTCACGCAGCACACACACACAGGCACATGTGCACTTCTGCTGTGGGGATTATCTCATTTAAAGGGAAGGCTGAGAAAAACAAATACCATATGATACCGCTTACACGTGGAATCTAAAACAATAGTGAAAATAGTGCACTTTTTTATAAGACAGAAATAGAGTCACAGATGTTGAAAATGAACCTATGATTGTGTGGAGGGGGAGCGGGGAGGCATAAATTGGGGGATTGGGATTGTCATATACACACTACTATATATAAAATAGGTAATTAAGGGCCTACTCTAGAGCACAGGGTACTCTACTTAGTCCTCTGTAATGACCTATATGGGAAAAGAATCCAAAAAAGTAGTGGCTGTATGTATGTGTATGACCGATCCACTCTGTTGTACCACAGAAACAAACACAGCTTTGTAAATCAACTGTACTCCAATAAATAAATAAAGGAAAGGCTGAAAGGCTCTGGAAGGCCCACTTGGTGTCTCAGTCCCGCTTTCCCCGGTCTCAATTTTGTATCTGACCTATTTCCTTCCTTCATCAGTGCCTGTGTGCATGCTGAGTCGCTTCAGTCGTGTCCGACTTTCTGCCACCTGTGGACTGAAGCCCACCGGGCTCCTGCCTATGGGATTCTCCAGGCAAGAATACTGGAGTGGGTTGCCATGCTTTTCTCCAGGGGGTCTTCCTGACCCAAACCCACGTGCCTTATGTCTCCTGCGATGGTAGGCAGGTTCTTTACATCTAGCACCACCTGGGAAGCCACTCCTGCTTATAGTAGACACATACCAATATACTGCTATTACTACAGACACCAAATCCATGCAATGGTAAATATCCCTATCCATTCCTACCATAGTAATGGACAATCAAAAATTTGCACACTTATTTTTATGAAATAAAAGAATAGTGTAGAGTTGACTTGCTTTCTAGTTCCATCATGTCACTCACTGAAAACTGCTTTCCCTCAAAATATTCAAATAGACTGGCTAATTCACACTATGTGATCTTTTAAACTGCTTACCAATTTCCCAAAATGAAGGCATTCAAGCCAGATTTTACTGTATTTTATTTTTTGCTTTACATCATTTTTTATTCCAAAAGTGCTTTACTGACATAGACTAATCTTTACCACATTCAAGGGAGGTATAAACCAGATGTTTGTAGAAAATGCATTCTTCATAAACCAGGAAAGGATCCTCAACTCTGAGAGAATCCCAGATGTTTGGATACTTTACCTCAGTCCATTCCTGTCACTTCTCCTGTTTGACCAAATGACTTCTTTATTATGACTGATAATCAAACAAGAGCAGCCTTGGCTAACACCTTTCTGGACATTACCTCTTTCCATAAACACCAGCAGAGGAAAGTTCTGAATCCTTAAGGATGGTCATGCTTTTTGTTTTTTAATTTTGGTTGCGCCGGGCCTTCATTGCTTTGCATGGTCTTAGCTGCGGTGTGCGGGATCTAGTTCCCCGATCAAGGATCAGACCTGGGGCCCTGCATTGGGAACTTGGCGTCTTATCCACTGGACTGCCAGGCAAGTCCCGTTTCATGCTCTTTGATCAACTGTTCAGTGATCATTTCCACCAACATTCTTGATCTCCAATTAAACATTCCCAACAAATCTACAAGTCAACAACTCTGTCGCCTTGTAGATTAGTTTGTAGAGGGCACTGTTACTGAAAATCATTTTATTGACTTATAGTCTCAAATGATTATAAACCTCAAGACTCCAAACAGTGGAAACTTTTAAACATTTTTGGAAGTTTAAACAGTCCTCTCCTACCTACTGTATAGCACAGTGAACTCTAGTCAATGCTTTGCGGTAACACAGATGGGAAGGAAATTCAAAAAAGAGGGGATGTATATGTATAACTGACTCATTTTGTTGTAGAGTAGAAACTAATACACCATTGAAAAACTATACTCCAATAAAATTTTTTTCATTTTATTTATTTTTTTATTTTAATTTTTCCAATAAAATTCCAATAAAATTTTTTGGAAATAGCCTTCCCCTGTTTACATTTTATAAATTGTCTTTCAAAAAATATTAACATGCTGTTAACTACTGAAAAGATAAGTGGCAGAAGTAGTTGATGGTCAATAAACAGATAAGGAGAAAATGCACAATTAAATATGGTATGAATGGAAAGATGCAGTGGGATGCTAATGGTGTGTGTATGTGTGTAGAGGGAGGCCTCTCAGAAGAGGTCACCCTGAAGCTGAAGAATGAACAGAAAATAAACAAGCACAGTAGGGGAACAGGGTCCCAAGCAGAAGGAAAAGCAAGTGCAAGGCCTTGAAGCAGAAAAAGGGTTGTATATTCAGTTAGAGAAAGGACTTCAGTGAGGCTGAGAGCAAGGGAACAAATGGATAAGATAGAAAGGGGAAGAGGCCAGATAATATAGGCCATGAAAGAAGTCTGCACGTTATTGCAAACATGATTCTTTATGGTTTACAAATGGTCGTGTATCATTATTAGATCTGTGTTTTTAAGAAATTACTCTGGGAACTTCCCTGGTGGTCTAGTGGTCTAAGAATCTGCCTTCCAATGCTGCAGATGTCAATCGCTGATCAGGGAACTGAGATCCTACATGTCACGGGGCAGCTAAGTCCTCACCTGCTGAGCCCAAGTGCCGCCGCTAAGATCCACCCAGCCAGAAGTAAGTCAACAAGCTGCTCTGTCTTTTGGCAGGAAGCGAGAGCGGGAACAGGGAAGTCAGGACACTGTTCCAGCGATCCAGGATAGAGCAGAGAATGACTTACAGCTGGAGAGAAAGTGCTGAAGATGAAAAACAGTCAAGGAAGGAGAAATGGCAGGATTCTTTAAAGGTGAGAGAAAGGAGAAGGGAGGGAGGAAGGTCTACAGAGTGTTTTGATTTAGCAACTGGACGGAGGATGGTCCTACTCAGTGAGATGGGGGAGAATGAGGAGAGGGAGCATTCTGGGTGGGCACTGGGTTGAGTCAAGAGTTCTCAAAAAAAAGAGTTCTCTCATCATCTTTGGGAGATGCTGAGTTGAAGGTGCCTGTGAGGAAAGTTTTGAATTCTTAAGGGCTGACATGCTCTAAGATTCATCTGTGATTATTTCTACCAGCATCTTCAATCTTCAGTTAAACAAGGGAAAGAACAAGGAGGCAGTTTGATGAGTCAGGTGAATGTGTGGGAGCTTTGAGGAGAGGATTGGGGAAGTATTTAAACCATGGAAATAGAAGACCTGCCCTAGGGAGAGGATATTGAAAAAATCAGGGCTCCAAACTGAACCTTGGAAAGCTCCAACCTTTAAAGAGGAGGAGAAAGTCAGAGATAGATTGGGAGTTTGGGATTGACATGTACACACTGCTATATTTAAAATGGATAACCAACAAGGATCTACTGCACAGCACAGGGAACTCTGCTCAATGTCATGAAACAACCTAAATGGGAAAAGAATTTGAAAAAGAATAGATACATGTATATGTATAGTTGGATCACTTTGTTGTACACCTGAAACATTGCTCATCAGCTGTACTCCAATATAAAATAAAAATTAAAAATAAAAATGAAGAGAAGCCATCAAAGAAGCCTGAAGAAGGATGGCTGGAGAAGTAGGAGGGGCCCCAGGAGCACGTGGAGTCAGGAGAGTATTTTGAGAAGGTGGAGTCAATCCCTCATTTCAAAGGAGAAATTTTAATGATGTGGTAGAAGCTGAAGCCACATGGAAAGTTGAGACAACCCAAAGGTCCAATTCTTCAAATTGCTCTGTTTAGTCCAGCGGTGTATAAAGTTTAGTTTACAAACTAAAATTCCACTGACAACACAAGTCCAAAAGTCAAGCGCAGCATTGAAGGTCCTGTAGGATCCTTCATTCCTGGAAGGAAAGAGGAATAGAAGAGTTCAGGCAGAACTTGTGACATAAAGGATTTGGCAATGTATTGACATATAGTAAATTTCAGTCAACAGATCAAAGAACAGGCTTTGTTCAGGTGGGTGGGTGTATTTATGGTTAAATATTTCTGCATAATATCTCTGTATAAATACACTATGCACGCAGCTATATTTGAACTATTCATGTGGGAGGTAATGTTCAAAAATAAAGGTTTGTTCCAGTTATGGAATTTATATGGTTTTTTTTTAAATATAATGCTTATATTGCTATTATATTATCTTCTTAAAAATTTTTAAAATGTATTTAAAGTGACAAGGAAAGAAAGGAACTCAGGTTTCTGTACTTTCTGCTCAACAGGTATATATTTTGGGGCAGATGAGCACTCCTTAGGCCAGAGAGATGATACCCCCAAGCCACATCCAGAGGGAGTGTGGGAGGACCGGTAACAGGCATTTTTCATTAAGAGTGTGTAATTTTTTCCCCACTGCTCCTTCAGTATTACCGAATAACCAACACGTCGCTCTAAAGTCTATTTCTCATCTTGTTCCCGGACTTCCTCTAGGGGACAAGAGCAGAGCTGGCTCTCAGGCCGGGTCCCTGCCCTGCCTCCCCCGCGGTTGCTGCGCACGCCGCCCGCGTGCCGGGGCTGGATCCTCCGAGGGGCCGGCCGCCCTGGCTTCCCTGGCGGCTGTCCAGGCCCCAGCTGTGCTGGCTGTGGGCAGAAGTCAGGGCGAGCTGCTGCCTCAGTGTTGTCAGCTAATACGTTGTTACTTCACTATGGGCACCTTCCTGCCAGGAGCCCGCAGAAAGACCTCAGTTAGTTCCCGAGGTCAGAGGTAGGGCGGAGCCAGGGGAGAGAAGGGGCAGGAGGGAGGCGATCGAGCGTCCCTGACCCCTCCCAGCCCAGGGCTCGCTGAGGGCCACCGCAGATGCAGATCCGTTTTTACCCACTCAGCCTTTGTTGTCAGCGTTGAGTGGTCGCTGTGTCTGTTGCTGACCAAATTCTTAAAGCAAGCCACTGCAGTTATCAATTATGAGAGACAAAACAGCATCAGGATAGGTGTCTTCCTGAAATACCAATAACCTTAAGAGAAGTCATAAAAATTACCCCAGCTTTTGTAAAATTCAGAAAACTTCCTCTGAACCCCGCTGAAAACCTTTTACACATTCTACCCATTCAATTAGAGGAACTGACAAAATAAGAGGCAGAGAGCTTTCAGATTAAAATATACCTCAAGAACCTCTGCCATGCTCCAGTGTAGAAATTATTCATTGACTTCTAGACAAATAAAATCTCCCTCCTTTTCCTTTACAAAAGTGTAAAACACCTTCTTTTCCCACTATAGTCAAATTATTATTTCTTATTCCTTATTTTTAAATCTGTTTTATTGTAGAGTCAGCTACTTCTCTCACTTATTGTGACATCCATTTATATTTGAAATAATATAACCTAAGATCAGGCAATAATGACGCTATTTTGAAAGGTTGTTCATTTATTTGCATTGAGAAAAGACATGTTTTTCAAATAGCATATTCAAAATGTGTGTAAATATCTTTAAGAAGCCACTCCATTATGACATTACACATTCCCTTTCTGTAATAACTTGATTTTTAAAGCTCATTCCTTTTCCATGACATCTTTTAATGCTCTCTTTGTACAAAAGGTTCTCAGAAAGACACAGAGTAAAAACACTTTTAAAGAAAGATAGCAAGATGTTACACAGAAAGAGTGGCATAAAAGCAAGTGGCTTAGAATCTAGAGATCAAGATGAAGCCCTTCTGAGCCTCAATTTCCCCTTCTGTATAATGGGTTAATAACAATAGCCACCTCCTAGAGTTATCATGAAGAGTGTAATAGATGCAGCTATTATTACTAGGAGGTTGTATTGGGGGGTTGATGAATTTGGGAAGATTATGCCCCAATTGGGAGTGTAAAGATAATGCAGACCTATAGGGTTGTACATGTATTTTTTGATTCTGTGACAAATTCACACTAGGTATTTTAGTTTACAAGACATGAGACAAATCTCAAAGCCTTTGCACAGAAAGAAATCTTACCAAAGTCTTCTTAAAGGAAACATACATTTATTAATTCAGGAAACATTTATTGAAACCTACTCTAAAGCAAGTATTGGGCTTGGTACTGGGGAGTGAGCTAAATAGTTTCCACTTTCATTTGGACTCATGGAAGAGATTGTGATTAATAAAATAAGCAACAATAAATAACAGAGTCTATAATAAAAGCTATGAAGAACTAATCTGACTTTTTTAAATCATGGAGAATAGAACAGATGCTGAAAAATTATACTCTGGAAGTGTTATTTTGCCTATTCTCAATCTCAACCTCTTTTAAAACTGACAGTTATGATGTTAGTACTTGGGCTCCCTTGTGGGTGATGTTATATGTTAAGATAAACTGTACCAAATATATCTTACATTTTCAAAATTGGGTTAAAATATGAAATCATTAAAATGGCAAACAGATGAACCTCTGAAGCTTCAGTTTCATGTCATCACCAAGCACGCATTTTCAAGGGGCAAGAAACTCTGGACCGGAAGCCTGGCTTGGAGCTGGGGAGTGGAGGCGTGAGCAAGGGAGGTCAAAGCGTCTATCAAGGCCTCTCCATCAGGACGCCACCCTGAGTCAGGGCAACAGAGGGAGTGGGGCAGGGCCAGAGGGACTGGGTCGTGACACTCAGGAGGGCCATCCTCCAGTGGAGCTGCTTTATATGTTTTCATTTGTATTCAAAGAATGTAATTAGAAGGCCTTCTCTGTGTATTTTTCTAACAGTAAGTCATGACCCATCAGTGGGTCACAGAATAAATTTAGTGGGTACTTACCAGCATTTAAACATGTGAAATCGAAAAAATTAAGACAGAAAGTGTCAGTGTGCTGCTTTCTCTGTAGTAAGGGTGAGGTGGTCCGTGTTTTAGGGTGTTAGCATGTTTTAAGTGGGCTCTGGGGCCCAGAGACTACTCAGTGGTAGGAATTCCCTGAGGAATATCCTCCCCTGCTCTTCTCAGGAGACAGTCCTTGTTAAGTTCCAGCCCCCTCCTAAGCAAGCAGGGCAGGGACAGGGGCCACAGGGCAGAGCACCTGCTCAGGCTGCGTGCAGGAATTGGCCCAAACTAAAGATGGCCCCTGGGTGTGGGGCGGACCTGCAGAGGAATGATCCAGGAGAGGTGTCCCTTGAAAGTAAATGGGCAAGGGACTGAGCACAAGACAAAGCTGCCCCTCCCTGGGCGGGAAGAGAAACTATAGGTTGGATTGCTATTTGGCAGATTTGACCCACAAAACTGGCCATCAAGCTCCTCTGTCCTTGGGATTCTCCAGGCAAGAATACTGGAGTGGGTTGCCATGCTCTCCACCAGGGGATCTTCCTGACCCAGGGATCAAACCCCCTTTTCTTACATCTGCCTGAATTGGCAGGCAGATTCTTTACCACTGACCCACCCGGGAGCCCAGCAATCCCATAGACTAACAGATGAGCTGGCTAGGCCTTAGAGAGGTCTTCTGAGGTCACTGCTTCCTTTAGGACTTCACCTTGAATGGGAAAGGTGCTGATAACAGACAATTGGGAATAGGATTAAACCGAGACTCACATCCACATTTTCTTTGCTGGGCTCTTTGCCCTTGAGTAACTGCTCTGGGCACCTGTCAGCTGCCTGTAACTGAAGCCTTTGTGTTTGAAACAAAGTAGGCTCAGAAGGAGCTTCCTTCTCTCCTCAGCACCTTTATGACTAAGACTGTTTTCCAAATACTGTAAATGTTTTCAGTTTTATTTCCTCACTTGATAAGATATTTCTTTTACTGTAGTTTAAAAAAAAAAAAAGGTTAATTTATACGAGAACTTTTCCCAGAAGGATAAGGGGGACATCTTTTATAACTTCAGCTCTTTCCCACATTGTTTTTGGAGAGAATTCTCAAAGAAAAGGGATGGAGAGCTGGTCTTTCTTAGAGCATTCTGAAGAGAATTCCTTGAGGACAAAAGGGGAGGAAAGGTCAAGGGGTGATCTGTGGGAGTTTGGCAGGCAGTGTGGTCACTTTCTGCTGAAAGTTATCAGCTGGTGGAGAGGAGTCTCACCCCTGGGGTGTGGACTGACAATGCCCTACCACAGTCATGAAAGATGCCAGCTTTCCCGCGCGTTGGCTGGAGCAGTGAGGCCTGGGGCTGGTTATCTGCAGAGGCTCGGAGAGGAGGGGGTCTCCAACGAATGAGGCGGAGATCAGGATCACATTTCTTTTCTTTAAAACAATTGTGTTGTTGTTGGGGTATAGTTGATGTGCAATGATGCGCTAGTTTCTTCTGTCCAGCAGAGTGAACCCATCGTGTGTACACATATACCCACTCTCTTCAGATTCCTTTCCTACACAGGCCGTTCCAGAGTGCGGTAGACCTCCCTGTGCTCTGCAGTAGGCCCTTCTTGGTGACCTGTTCCCTATGTCGTTGTGTGTATTGGTCAGTCCAACCTGCCCACTCATCGCTCCCCTCTGCTTTCCCCTCTGGTAACCACAGATTTTGTTTTCTACACCTGAGGGTCACATTTCTTTGAAATGATCCACCCTGTACTTGCTCCTTAGCCTACGTCTCTGGCCTGCTCTTCAGGAGTGTGAGTTCTTCCACCGGCTTTTCTTGGTCAAGTCCAAAGGCCTCTCTGCTTCACATGTAGAGAGGGAGAGGGAGAGGGATGTTCTTTAAATTTCAAACATGAAGCTTTTATGGTGCAGAAAAGGTGTGTGCCTGGAAAGGAGACAGACGGGGGTAGCATTTTAAAAAATTCTCACCACAGACTAGCTCTGAGCCCTTGGGTAAGAGAGTTAACAAGTTAGGAAACTCAAAGAGCCACAGTTTCTTAACCTGAAAATAGGAATCTGTAGGGTTGTTGTGAGGATTACACAAGATAAAGTTTACCAAGTGCGAGGCCATTGCTAAGCACTCAATAAATGAAGTCAGTATGTATGTTTCCTTTCCAAGAAGCAGTTAAAGGACAACCACAGCAGAATTCGCAACTCTTCTAGGACACCAGTGTAGATCATACCAGAAACATCTGGGGCACAATTACAGAATTTATAATAGGGGTTTTTTAAAAGGCTTTTATGAAAGGGTTGCATGGAGTTGCTTAGACAAGATTGTTAAAATTCCATGTCAGAATCCAAGGAAATGTAGCCAGTTTTAATTTTGGAGTGAGTCTCAAGTCTGAGAATTACCTAAGCCCTTTGCACTTCTGCTGTTTAACTTCCATCTGTTTTATTTAATTTTGGCTTCTTTAGTATCATTAACACGAGCAAGGTTTGGAATAAGAACTCAACGATTATAGACATTTTAGAGTCAGAGCTCAAACATACCTTGGGGATCATCCAGTCTAGTATTTTCCAGATGTTACTCATTCAAAAAGTAACATGTCACTATTTTATGACATAGCCTCATATCATTTACTTAATATTTTTCTTTCTATTCACCAATTTAAAAATTATTCAGTATCTACTTTAACCTGTAATATTCATAAACATCATGGGTTTTGAAAGTTAGTAAATAAATACATAACTTAGAGCAATTATTCACATATCACCTAAAATCATCTGTTCTACACCCAGAGCCATGGGTGGCCACATGGGTAAACACTGATCCAGGCACCCCTCACTTTATAGATGGGAGAACTGAGACCCAAGGCCTGGGGGGAGGTTGGTTTGCCCTGAGTCTGTCTGTGATTGCAACTCCAATAAAAGTCTTGATGCAATGGAGAATTTTGTAATTAAAAACCATCTAGGTATCTCATGTAGACCAACTATCCTTTCTTACTCCTTAAGATCCATGAGATTAGGCAAAATAAGGATTGGCTTTAGTGAAAGAGAAAGCACTACTTAATATATATAACTTCTTCAGAAAACATGGAGGTGGGTCAGCAGATAGAGAATTGGATCTGTAACTTGTTTCTCTCTTTAAACAACTTTGAAAATCATCTGAACACAGCAAAAGCTGAAATACACTTCCCCTCTTTGCTTATACCTGTTGATGGAGTTTATCCTCACTGACCAGACCCAGGTCAGCAGTATTGGCCTCCTCCTGACCCTGAATGCCTTATTCATTGAAGCCCAAGCGTTAGTTCCTGTTTGCACCATTGCACCTTGTGAGGGAAGGTATTTCTATTCTCCAGAGAGTGAACAATAAGCTACTGTATGTTTGGTCTCTAGAGTTCATTTCTTCATGTTTTCATTAGTTTTATTCATAAGATTCTATTAGAGTCAATTGTTAAATTTCTGGAAACGTCCCCAACAAAGGACAAAAAGGTTCTTCTATAAAACAAGAACAGCCCATCCCCTGCCCAGACTTGAAGGACCATAAATTAGTGTAATAAATTGCAGAATATAAGCAAGTAACTTTTCTTCTTACCCTCCTAGGGGCCTGGGATTTGTGAGTCCACGTCAGTAGCATATTTTTAAAAGTCCTCCTAAATATATACAAGTTGAAGTTCACTGCTTTGAAAAGTTGTAGTCCCATCTAGTTTATCAGAGTCCAGTATGTTCATTCTGATGGATTCATGCTATTATACATAACCTGAAATAATTGAAATGATTATCATTTAAGTGTTAATAATACCTTCTTTTAGATATTCCTCTGTTTTAAAAGTTCTCTCTCCGCTTCCAGAGTTTATGGTCAGAAGAACATTCTTCAGTTTACTCTAGAGGTTTCATCTGACGCAATTCCACTGAAGAGCCACATTTTTCTAGTGTTTTGAAGATCCTAGAATCCCTTCCTCTCTATTCAAGGGAGCATTTGAATATAAATCTATTTTAATTCATTACCACAAAAAGCATATAATCCAAAAAGGTACAAAATTTGAGAGGATGCCTGATGATGTAATTTCTAGCCAAAAACATAAAGGGAAATACACTGCTTAGTATTTATCAAGAATTAAGTATTCATGGGGGATTAGTTATTAACAAAGACAGAAACACATGCAATTCTATGTTAAGTGAGAAATTTGAGCATATTCATTAAGGAGCAAGCCTTGATCTTTTATGAACTGTACAATTTAAATAAAGCAACATGGGAGTAAATTACAATAGAGTGAAAAAAGAGGCAATTTTAGGGAATTATAATGTATTGAAAACACATGCGAAATACTTCCTTCTGTACTGGTGAAGGGGATCAAGTCATATTCCATCTGAGCTTCTCCATCCTCCATTCAAGCAAAGTCCTGCCACCTAAGGAGGCAGGGATGGGAATGTGGCGAAAATATCTCTTTCATAGTACAATGGATGTTTATCTTATTTTAAATTAAATCTTCCCTAACAGACAGCTGCTTAATGGCCCTCGTGTACTCCCCCTTCCACTCCCATTTTGTAATTTTTGCCCACAGCATTCCCCTTAAACTACTCGAGTGGTTTTTCGCTGTTCTTTGAGTTTTTGGAAACAAATGGCCAACGTCTCTCTAACATGCTGGTGGAGTGTTCCAAGAACAGTTATTAGCCCTCTCTTACACATCAACGCCTAGTTCATTCCATGAACCTCAGGATGATTTCCCAACTGCTTATTTGTTTTTAGCACTTTTCCCTGCAAACTCAGGAATCAGCTGCCACTTCTTTTATATGCTTAAATGAGGTGGGAGTGTGTAAAAATGATGAAGGGTCTAGTGAAAGGGCCCCAGCCCTCCCCACAGCACCTGGGGGACTGAGGGGCCCTCTGGGGCCGCTGCCCCGACTGGACGGCAGCCCCAGCCAACACCTGCAGGGCCCCCTCTTGCAGGCATACCCGCCAGGCTTCGTCAGCCCTTGTCACTTGCACTTAAAAACAAAATAGGGGAGACTTCTGACTTGGAACCAAGAGTGCTCTGACGGTGCCCTTGTGAACTGCATAACTTTAAATAAGCAACAAAGGAACATTACAATAAAGAAAAAAGGCAGTTTGGGTCATTATAATGTATTGGAAGCACATGGCAGAAACTTCCCTCGATGCTGATTATGGAATCAAACCTCTCTGGTCATCCTTCTGGTCCCCTGAGCTGGATGTGATTTTCATTCCCTCCTTGGACCCTCACTGGACCCGTGGACCCCAAGCTCTTCCTTCTTGCAGACTCAGGACCCTTAGTTTCATAGCTAGTTTCTCTGCCCAGAGGTCCCAGTCTGAATTCACCCTAGCTCACTCATAATATGCCTCATTCTGCTTCCTCTTGCATGTGGCCCCCTTTATGGTCTTCTAAGCTTGATCAGCCAGGACAGTATCACCCTGGGACATCCCTCGTCTTGATTTTCTGTAGTCCATGCTTCCCCCTACCTCCTACATTCTCATACTGACTCCACTCCAATTTCTAAACTCATGAATTAAGGAATTGAAAGGTAGATTAAAATTCTGGCCCTAATGTAAAAATTATAAGTTTGTTAAGAATGCAAAAAAAAAGTGTAAAGTACTTAGGTAATTAATATCCTCAAAAGTTAACATTTACTCAGAGGAATTGATCATTTGAGACAGTAAGTATTTCTTAGAACTGCATTCTGGATGGAAAGCATTCAGATCTGCAGTCTGAGGGGAGAAAGAGAGAGGGTGGGGAAGTCCAGAAAAAAGGGTTGGAAAATGGGACCAATGGGAAAGCTGAAAGGATGGAGGAGTATTATTTGTGAGAAGAAATTGATTTGCAACTTCCTGACTCCCTTTAAGAATGTGATGTTATTACATGAGAATTGCCATTTTCTATTGTCCCCTCATTTCTTCTGTTCAGTAAATACTACTGAAACTCCCCTCACCAAATAAAGAATATAAAGAAAGTGTAGTGATTCTAGTGCTTTCTGGGGCAGGGAGGGACAGGCAGTGGCTTAAAAGCCATATCATGAAGATAAGCAAGAACTCCTTGAGTTCACACGCAGCTCACAAGGGTCCCAGGCCAGAGTTTCCCAGCACCCTGATTTTCCCTCCTCTCATCAGATCACGCTGACTCAAATAAGTCATGTTCACTCTGACACCCAGTAAGAGAAAGAAAAAAGTAACCTCCACCAATTATTCACATTTTAGGGGTCAACCCAACCCATGAATTATCCCTTCTTCTCAAGGAACTCCTCCACTCCCCCACCCACAGGGGCCCTGGCATCCATGTCTGTATTGGATAAACCCACCTCCTGATCAACCAGATGGATTTAATGCGAGCTGGGATATGGAACTGGAAAGTAGAATACAGGTCAGTCTTTGTAGATGGTCAGGGTGGTAAAATGAAGTGGGCCATGATAGAATTCTATTCCCCTATAAGGAGAGATAATCAGGGTAGGAGAAAGAAGAATAAAGCAGATTCATCAAGAAATATGGAGATAAACAAAGAACAGACTGACAGCTTTCTGGCTTTTTCCAGACGCCCAAACTGCATTTTTTCCCTTTGACTCCATGACACACCCCTCATCTTTATAATAACCCTTTCAACATAAAGCAGCTTGAATCACTTTTTGTTGCTTATAACCAGAGTCTTAACTGAGACACAACAATAAAAAATCAGAAGCAACCCAACCCCAAATAAGAGAATTATTAAATGATTACTATCTGGCATATAACTGAGTATATTTTAAAGTGATGAGGTTTCAAATTGTCTACGTGAAAAAATGCAGGCCATGAAGCAAACTGAACATACTGTTTGCAAATCTTGAATTGTAGATTTAGTCAACAAAGACTGGAAGAGTTTACAAAGCAATGTAAACACTAAGTGTATGGGATTTCTTGAAACACTTTATACAATGTCTTTTAAATAAAATTTAGACGACTGGCAATCTGAAATAGTGATTTAATATCCTGTTTCAAATCTTTCCCAGAATATTCATTATTCTATAATCTCAATACTTTCAATCAGTCTTCACCTAAAACATGGAAGTTTTTCTTGAGTCTTTTCTCCCAGGAGCCTTTTATTGGGAAATGGTATTTAGAAGTAACAATTCTGGGTGTGTTTTAAACTCATCCTTGCTATCTTTTATTTATTTATTGTTTTTTTTTTTCAATCTTGCTTTTAAATAGAGAATGGAATAAAAGTGAGTTGAGTGGAATTGGAGAAACTGGTTAGGAGGTAGTGTGGTAATCTACTTGAACTACCAATAAAGAAAAATTAGGGCTCCTTGCAGAACAAGTTGTTTACAAGTCTGGGGCAAGAAATATGAAAGATTAGCCTGGAACATCTTGCCATACCAGGTAACAGTGAAGCAACTAAGACTTCTGAGGACGTGTCTAAAGGACTCAAGAATTAACTCAAAGAGATGCCCGCTGCCCCACGTGGGACAATCATACACTGATACAGAGAACTGTGAGGTAATGAAACAGATCAAGGTGAAACTTAGAATGATGTGTTTTAAAAAACCAAAACTTTTGAAGGATACTAAATGACAATCTACACAGAAAATCTCCGAAATAATTTTTAAAACTTTTGGAACTAATTTGTGATTATAGCAAAGTTGTAGGATACAAGTTTAATACACAAAAGTCAAATGCTTTGTTATATACTAGCTATGAATTTGAAATTAAAAACACAATGCCATATATGTTAACACCAAAAGAAATACTTAGATATAAATTTAACAAACTATGTTCAAGATCTATATAAGGAAAACTACAAAACTCTGATGAATAAAATGAAAGATCTAAATAAAGAGGGAAACATTCTACTTTCGTGGACAGGAAGACCAATATTGTCAAGAAGACTCAAGGTAGCAGTTTTTCTCAAACTATAGATTCAACAAAATCCCAATGAAAATATAAACCAGGTATTTTGTGCATATGAACAAACTGATTTTAAAGTTTATATCTTTTTGATACTATCTTTTTGATCATTTTGAAAACTGATTTCTAGTAATGATGTACAGATATGAGATTTGGTCCATAAAGGAGGTTGAATGCCAAAGAATTAATGCTTCTGACTTGTAGTGCTGGAGAAGATTCTTGAGAATATCTTGGACTGCAAGGAAGCTCCAATACTTTGGCCACCTGATGTGAAGTGCTGACTCATTGGAAAAGACCTTGATGCTAGGAAAGATTGAAGGCAAAAGGAGAAGGGGGAAGCAGAGGATTGGATGGTTAGATAGCATCACCAACTTGATGGACATGAATTTGAGCAAACTCCAGGAGATACTGGAAGACAGAGGAATCTGGTGGGCTATCGCTCATGAGGTCTCAAAGAGTCAGATACTACTTAGCGACTAAACAAGAACAAAATAAAGGGAAAGAGTAAAGCAAAAATAAAAGTAAATATGATATGCCATCTTTCACATTTAACACTTTCAGTTGTTTCAAACTGTACCTTAAATAAAAGCCAACCTGTAAAGGCTGTGCTTGATTGACATCATCTAACTATATGCATCACTTAGCATCTTGATTGTGATGTTCCAGCTGTAATAATCCTCAAACAAACCCTGTTTTTTCCTGCCCTAGGCTGACTCCTCATGCTTCATATCCCCACTTACCTTTCAGAAGGACCTTCCCTGATCATCTTAGCAAAAAAAACTCTAATTTTTTTCTCCCTGCTGCTGCTACTGCTAACTCGCTTCAGTCGTGTCCGACTCTCTGCGACCCCACTGACGGCAGCCCACCAGGCTTCCCCGTCCCTGGGATTCTCCAGGCAAGAACACTGGAGTGGGTTGCCATTTCCTTCTCCAATGCAAGAAAGGGAAAAGGGAAAGTGAAGTAGCTCAGTCGGTTCCGACTCTTAGTGACCACATGGACTGCAACCCACCAGGCTCCTCCATCCATGGGATTCTCCAGGCAAGAGTACTGGAGTGGGGTGCTATTGCCTTCTCTGTTTTTTTCCCTAGGACCTGCCAGTTTTCATTTGTTCCCTTGTTTTTGCTTGTTCCTCTCAGTAAACTGTAAGTTTCAAGAAGGACAGAATGCCTCATTTCTGCCCAGGACCTAATACATACAGGCACTCCATAACTATTTGTGGAAAAAGTGGATGAAGTTATCCATCAAGGTGAGGCTAGATGGCTGAAAAATTGATGAAAATCTCAAACCATGGAGCATGATTGTGAGGGCTCTGAGAGGGTAGAAGTACCAAGGTCTACACACATGAAAGAGCCAGGAGAGGACTAGAAATAAAGAGAAGTGTGATTTTTCTGTATTTGAAGGGGAACACATGTATACCCATGGTGGATTCATGTCAGTATATGGCAAAACCAACACGATAATGTAAAGAAAAAAATTAATTAATTAATTAATTAATTAAAAAAACCCAGATAGGATCACCTTAGACTTTTGCAGTATGCTAAATTTTAAAAATTGTGAATACTACTTTAAATTAAAAATAGTAGAAGTCCTGTGCTTTAGCCTCTTTATTCACTGCTTTCATATTACAGATAATAGCTAATGGACCCTTTTTCTTATACACTTGGCTGTAGCAGTGGACAAATAATCCCAAGAACTTTTATTGCGGTATCTGACTTTTGATATGCCTTAATGTAAGCTTACATGTATGTACAGAGCACACCATGGTTCTGTGTTGTGGTTTGGCAGTACGGTGTGTGTGCACATGTGTATAAGAGGACAGAAGGTTCTATGATGCCACATAGGACGTGATAAGGAGATGCTCTCTCGGTCTCAGAGCAATGCAAAGCTATTGTAAGATTTCCAACAGGGAAGTGACATGTTTGATCCAGATTTTAACAGGTATTCTGGTCACCGCGGATATTGTACATAAATTATTTCTGCACAAACGAGGACACAAATGCTAAGGACTGAATCCCAACTCAAATCAGCATCATCATTCTAAACCACATGTCGGGAACACTCATGTGAGAAGTATAAAGGGTTTAGGTAGGGCAACACCCAGGGATCTGGAGGATGTCCTTAGACCTTTTTTAAAAAAAAATTAATTCTATTTCTCTTTATTTGTTGCCTCCTTCCTCCCTTCTGCCCTTCTGATCCAGTCAGTGGAGGGTAGAGCTGCCAATAATCCAAGGTCATCCAAAAGGAAGAGTACCTCTGTCTACCTGCACTTTGGGCTTCCCAGGTGGTGCTAGTGATAAAGAACCTGCTGGCCAATGCAGGTAGATGTAAGAAAATTGGGTTCAATCTCTGGGTCGAGAAGATACCCTGGAGGAGGAAATGGCACCCCACTCCAGTATTCTTGCCTGGAGAATCCCAAGGACAGAAGAGCCTGGTGGGCTACAGTCCATGGGGCTGCAGAGAGTCAGACACGACTGAAGCGACTTAGTTGGCACCTTCACTTTGTAAAAGTCCGGGATGACTCAAACTGGGCAGACAAGAAAAATGTTTCCTTCCTCTGACCAGTTATCATGCCTGGGGGGTGTCATAGGCTCACCAGTTGGCAGAGATGAGGTTGGGTCATCGCAAGGTGCATTCCCACCAGGAGCACACAGGATTGAGAACGATTGTCCAAAGAAAAGACGTGCTGTTATCAAAAGGAGGTTGGTTAGCAAAGGAGGGGAAAAACTCTAAACTATAGCTGCATTGCACAGTCATTCAATTTACATAATGATCTTTTTTATTTTTGGTTGAAAAATGTTCTCCCATATGTATATTTCATCCATTCAAAATTTTCCCTTCAAACTATCATTTGCTAAGTTCTATGCATTCAGTCAGTTCAGTCGCTCACTCATGTCTGATAAACTTTGCGACCCCATGGACTGCAGCACACCAGACCCACCAGTCCATCACCAACTTCTAGAGTTTACTCAAACTCATGTCCATTGAGTCGGTGACGCCATCCATGTCGTCCCCTTCTCCTCCTGTCTTCAATCTTTCCCAGCATCAAGGTCTTTTCCAACGGGTCAATTCTTTGCATCAGGTGGCCAAAGTATTAGAGTTTCAGCTTTAGTATCAGTCCTTGCAATGAATATTCAGGACTGATCTCCTTTAGGATGGACTGGTTGGATCTCCTTGCAGTCCAAGGGACTCTCAAGAGTCTTCTCCAACACCACAGTTCAGAAGCATCAATTCTTCGGCGCTCACCTTGCATTATAGTCCAGCTCTCTCACATCCATACTACTGTAGTCACATTATAACTACTGGGAAAACCACAGCCTTGACTAGACAGACGTTTGTTGGCAAAGTAATGTCTCTGCTTTTCAATTTGCTGTCTAGGGTGGTCATAACTTTCCTTCCAAGGAGTAAGCGTCTTTTAATTTCATGGCTGCAATCACCATCTGTAGTGATTTTGGAGACCCCCAAAATAAAGCCTGTCACTGTTTCCATTGTTTCCCCATCTGTTTTCTATGAAATGATGGGACCGGATGCCATGATTTAGTTTTCTGAATGTTGAGTTTTAAGCCAACTTTTTCACTCTCCTTTTTCATTTTCATCAAGGGGCTCTTTAGTTCTTCTTCACTTTCTGCCATAAAAGTGGTGTCATCTGCATATCTGAGGTTACTGATATTTCTCCCAGCAATCTTGATTCCAGCTTGTGCTTCATCCAGCCCTGTGTTTCTCATGATGTACTCTGCATATAAGTTAAATAAGCAGAGTGACAATATACAGCATTACTATGCATACAATTTATGCATATAATATACTATGCATTACTGAATTAATTTCTTATTATTATATAATTTACTTGCTTCAAATCTTTTATAAACATTATTTTATGGTTGTCCTTGTGCATATAGATTTTTCCATGCTTTTTATTTTCTTTATCTCCAGAGAAGGGGCCCTGGATAAAAAGGCATGAGGTCTTTTTCTCTTCTTGATACATTTTGTCAAATATATTACTTTTTAAAAGGTTGCATCCATGTGAAATGTCACTAGGAATGCATAAGCATATCTATGTTTCTGTCCCTTCTTTATTGATGAGTATCATCACTTTTTAAGTTTGCCAGTTAAAAAGGTAAGAATGATATAAATTTGTTTCATTTGTTGCTTTTTAGAGTCACAGCTGCTGGTGAACATTTTTTGTTTGTTTACAAATAGTCGTAATTGCTCTTCTGTAAGTGTTCTGCCCATGCCCTTTGCTGGTTTATCTACTAAAGTCTTAGCAATTTTTATATCTATTTGTGAATTATTTTAAGTTATTAGTGTCTTCCCCTAAGTGATCCATAGTTTACTGCTTGCCTTTTTAACTTTCAAAATTGTTATTATGTTGTTAGATTTTTATTTCTTCTATTGTTTTCAAGCTTAGAAATTCATCCTTTTCCAAGGTTTGAAAAATATTTAATTCTATTTTCTTTTAATGCATCTAAAGCTTGATTTTTCTTTTTTGTCTCTTTACATATTCTAAAATTTATTTTTAATTTATGATGTGAGGTGAAAATGTGAGTTGATTTTTCTCCCAATTGCTAGCTGTTCAGCCCAATACAGTTTATGGAATGATCTTTCCTTCCCAATTGATTTCTGAAATAACACAATTCATATTTTATACATACGGGTATCCACTTACAGGTCATTGTGTTCCCATGAGAGATTTGTCAATTTGGTCATTATACCAGCCCCAGAAAGTTTTCATTCTTATTGCTTTATGTTTTAGTGACAGGGTGGATGGAGCTCGCTCTCTACCTCATTTTTCTTTAGAGTATCCATGTTGTTTTCATTTGTTTGTTCTTCCAGATGAAGGTTAGGATAGCTTCCAAGTTAAAAAAAAAAAAAAGATCCTATTGAGCAGTTGATTGGAACTGCATGAATTTTTAAGAGAGAAAACTTCTAGAAAAGATCTGATATTAGAATCATAGTTCCCTGCCATCAAGTAGACCTTGTTCTCCTCTTTTCAGTTCCCTCCCTCTTTTTGAGAACAAAATTTATTTGCATGGAGAAGTTTCCTGTTCTGATGGTGTTATTATTTAAACTTTGCATTTTAGGAGACACTTCTGTTGCGGCTTAACTCAATGCTAAAGCTTGACTTCTGTGCACCAGAGCCAGATTGAATCTCAGAGGCAGAGTTTCGGGTGAAGTAGTCTGGAGAATCCCCATAATAGAGGAAGCTGGAAGGCTACAGTCCATGGGGTCACAAAGAGTCGGATAGGACTGAGCGACTAAGCACATCACAACATGGAAAAGAATAGCTTTATTGCTTTGCCAGGCAAAGGGGGACACACGGCTGAGGAGCTTCCCTGATGGCTTAGTAATTATAACTTCAACTTCCCATGCAAGGGGCGCCAGTGCAGTCCCTGGTTGGAGAACTAAGATCCCGCATACCAAGTGCTTGTGTGTAAGTCACTTCAGCCGTGTCCGACTCTTTGCGACCCCCTAGACTGTGACCCGCTGGGCTCCTCTGTCCATGGGATTCTCCAGGCAAGAATGCTGGAGTGCGTTGCCATGCCCTTCTCCAAGGGATCTTCCCGACTCAGGGATCGAACCTGCATGTCTTAGGTCTCACTGCAATGGTAGGCAGGTTCTTTACCGCTACGGCCACCTGGTAAGCCCAAGAGGCACAGCCAAAAGATTGTTGTTGTTTAGTTAATGAGTTGTGTTCAACTCTTTTGTGACCCCATGGACAGTAGCCCCTCCCAGGCTCCTCTGTCCACAGGATTTCCCAGGCAAGAATACTGGAGTGGGTTGCCATTTCCTTCTCCAGAGTATCTTCCTGACCCAGGGATAAAACCTACATCTCCTGCATTGCAGGCAGATTCTTTGCCACTGAGCCACCAGGGAAGCCCAGCCAAAAGATTAAAACACTCAAAACATTGTCTCTGAGGTTTGATTCGGCACAGAGGCTAAGTTCTGAGCTTCAGCATCAATCTCAGAATTCAAGGTAGGACTTAGTCAGTGGGCTTTTTAAAAACTAAAATTTCTACAATTTTGTTGTCTTTTTGCAATGTATATGCAATATACAGATATATAAACTAAGGGATAGACTACCTGGTCCAGTATTCTTGGGCTTCCCTTGTGGCTCAGCTGGTGAAGAATCCGCCTGCAATGTGGGAGACCTGGGTTCGATCCCTGGGTTGGGGAGATCCCCTAGAGAAGGGAAGGCTACCCCTTCCACTGGCCTGGAGAATTGCATGGACTGAATAGTCCATGGGGTCGCAAAGAGTAGGACACGACTGAGCGACTTTCACTTCAGCACTTAGAAAAAGAGACTTGGAGATTCAGGATGGAACCCTTTCACTCATTCCATTGATTGCGCTTCTCACATTCATCTGAAAGTATGAGCGTCACGTACCACATGTTAGGATAGCTAGCTGTCTGGTTTGCTTAATCATACATGAGTTTATTATAGAAAATAAGATTTGAAATCTTTACTTATTAATCCTTAGTTTTCAGCTGCAGATCCCACATTATAAGAATAGTGCTCCCCTAGAGTTGGGCAGTGGGTAACCCACACAGCCATATGCTACATACAGCCTTGGTGATAGCTATTTGCTGAACTTGAAAGCAAATCTATGTATCTCCAGGCTTTCAAGGTCATACCAAGTGTTGAGCTATATTGTAAAATTTTGAAGTGCCTTCCTGGGTACCTCTTGGTACCTGGGTATCTCTTGTGTTTTTCAAGGTAGGAAAGAACTGATGATGATGGTGTAGCAATAACTCTTGTTTTCATTAATTCATTTTATCTTCATTGTAACTGTCCATTGTGAAGGACAAGTGTTATTAAACCCCTATATTACACATGTGGAAAATGAGGTCTGTGCAGACCATGTCATCTTTTATGTTAGAAATAGTAGAACCGAGGCTTCAGACTCTAAAGCCCTGCTTCCTTACTCTCCCCTCCTTTAAAGATGTTCAAGGGCTGCCCCAGTCTGTTGTAATCCAGCCCTGTAAGTCATTTTTCCAAATGTTTGGAATCCTGGGGGACTCTGTGGGTTTCTTTTAAAATCTGTCTTAGGTAGGTTATACCCCCCAAACGCTATATTCAAGTTCGGGCTCTCCTTGTGTGTGGTGGGATTTAGGGGAAATCATATTGCTTTCCTTGTGTCATCTTGCTTCATCACTTGATGCACTGCAATTGGTAGACAGATAAAACCAGCTTAAGACATATGCCCTGGCGAGATGTGAAGAATAAAGGAAGGAACAAAAGTTCAGCCAGAGGAGTGGGTGTAGAAGCAGGAAGGAGCAGTACTACCTCTCTGACTTTTTGGTGATGGGAAAGATGTCCTAATTGTATAAGCCTGTGTTTTGCTTTGTTTTGTTTTAAGCATCAAAGAAGACACCTTCTTCTCTCCTTTTCATGGCTGCATCCAACAGACTATAACTTGGAAATCTTCAGAAAGAATACAGCCTGAGTGTGTGTATGTGTGTGTGTCTGGGTGATGATATCATGTCTCCTCCGATGACTTACAAAATCACACGTGAGCTTTCCTCTGACTGCTTCAGGAGGTCGTAATTTTCCATCCATTTGTATACTACATGGGCTGTTTCACCTTCATTTATGAGGGTGCTTTCTGTGTCTTTGTACATTTCCTTAGCCTTTGAACCTTTGTTTTTGTCCCAATCCATTTATTTTAAATTCCTGCTTAATTGTTACACTCCCTAAAGTTTTTTTCTTTTTTCTTCTTTGGCAGGTAAACATTTCCTCTCCTGAAGAATCTTGTGATCAAGAGAATAAAAGAGCTCTTCTTTGTAGTTCTCAGAATAAGCAGTTTTTCTTTCTTCTTTACTGTACACTCCCTAGAAGCACTTTAGTTGGCACTCAGTAGAGACTTATTTACTCAAAATAAAATATATTTTAAAGACTATTACCTCAAATGTCACATTCATTCACTCACCTAGTTTCTGATAGTTCCTTTTATATTATGCTGTAGTGCAAGTCAGGGGTAGAATAAAGCTTCATAGACTTTTTAAAAAATTAATAGATTTCCTTATTTTATAGCAGTTTTAGATATATAGACCAACGAGCAGAAAGTATAAAGAGTTCCCATATACCTCCTTCAGTCCCCCAGTTTCTCCTATTATTAACATCTTTCCTTGGTTTGATACATTTGTTATAACTGATGAGCCAATAGTAATACATACTTAGTCCACACTTTCCATAAGGCTTCAGTCTTTGCGTCGTACTGTTCTACAGGTTTTGGCAAGTATATAATGGCATATATGCACTATTAAAGTATCACCCCCCAAAATCCTCTGTTCTGCCTATCCATCTCTCCATCCTTCCTTCTTGCAAACCCCTGGCAATGATCTTTTACTGTCTCTGTAGTTTTCCCTTTTCTGAACATCGTATAGTTGGACTCACACAGTGTATTCCCTTTTCAAACTGGCTTTTTTCACTTAGCAATATGCATTTAAACTTCCTCCATGTATTTTCAAGACTATAAGACTTAAAAATTTATCAACACTATGTATTAAGCACCAGGCAGAGGTGGTGAGGTGCTAAGTACGATGCAATGGACATAAACTTGGGCAAACTTAGGGAGATGGTGAGGGACAGGGAGGCCTGGCATGCTGCATTCCATGGGGTCGTGAAAAGTCAGCCACGACGGGGCAACTGAATGACAACACTGCAGTACACAAGACAAGCAAGGCTGCTGTCCTTGAGCTGAGCTTCTAAGCAGGCAGACACTCAGCGCACAGCAACAACAGAGTTTTCAAGGCAATAGGTGCTGGCCCTGTTACATTAAAGGTCTTCTCTGTCTTCCCTGAGAAAATCGTCTGCTTACCTCATCAACTAGGAGACCAGCAGTGCCTACAAATGATTCACCGTGTTCCCTACTGCCAGTTCTCTCTCCGCACTCTAACAGGCATGAATCCCTCTGGTTCACAACGTAGATGTCCTCATTCTTGACTACACAATTTGGCGGAGCAGGAGCAAGCCAACTGCCCCTCCCTTCTCAGATGGTGACCTCCACCTGTTTCCTTAGCCCCGAAGCCATCTGGGTCTTTTTTTCCTACCAAACGGCCAACATATATAAATTTATTTCTGCTTATAGTCAGGAATAAAAAGTCTACATTTGGACTTAAAAAGATTATTTATGAATCACCAATATATTGATGCAAATGAAAACATAAGGCATTTTCCACATGAGCTGGCCCCTTCCCCTGAAATGGGCAAGATTCATCTTGTATGTGCTAGATTTCATTGGGTTAACAAAATAAGGAATCTAGTCCCAGGCTCAAATCAGTTCTATTTCATTTAAAAATAAAGGTTTTTGTTTGTTCATTATCGTTCACTCTTAAGATGGAACTAAAGAGATGACTCCTCATTACAATCCATAGCAGTTTCCTGCTGTAATAGCATAGGGAGCTCAGTGCTCTGTGATGATCGAGATGGGAGGGATGGGGGTGGGGAGGGAGGGAGGTTCAAGAGAGAGAGGATATATGTATGCGTAAGGCTGATTCACTTTGTTACACAGCAGGAAGTGACACACCATTGTAAATAATAATACTCCAATAAAAATAATAATTCATAGTAAGTTAAGTTTTCAGTGAATGTAGGGTGTAATTTACCCTAATTTAAGATATTTATCTTCTGATAAGACCAAAAGTGCTAAAAAAAAATATATATATATACATATATATTACCAAACAAAGCAGTATTACATATACAATTAGAAATACTACTGCTAAAGACATGAAAATGTACAGCAAGCAGATCAGTGTTTGTTAGGATTTTTTTCTCTTTATGTGTTGAGGTTTTCTGAACTATAAGGTATATTTACAGAGTCATGAGAACCAAACCAGTTTTAACCAGGTTATAAAATAGATTGGCTATGATGATATAATGATACCTGAAAAAATGAATAATTAAGACTCTGATTAATACACAAACATGATGGTTATACTGAGATACCCTACCTGCCAATGAATACTTTCATGGATTTTATTTTAAACTCTTAGGCCCACGAAAGAGGACTGTCAAAATGGTTACTAAATCACAAAGAACATGAACGCCCACAAACAGACACTCTTTTTCATTTCTACTGCAAGAAAGAAATCTATAACTGAAAGATAGGAAACCCTGGAAAGGGGCTTTATATATCAATTTTATACAAAGAATGTGCATCTGTTTATGACTTTAAAAATTCTACATCAAGGATAAGAGTGGGGCATGATGATTTCAATTACTCAGGATGATTATTATTAGCATAAAAAGAGCATTTTTAAAATGAGACATATTCAAGATAATAGCCTGTTTTTTCCCTTGTGGTCTACTGTAACATGCAGGATGCAGCTGAAGCTCCTTGTCTTGGAGACAATCTGTATTTTTTTTTTTTTTTGCTTACAGACCTGTTAAATGATCTTTTCCCTTCTTTAGCTTTCTATCTTCATATGTCTTAATCACTGCTGCTGTTTTCTTTCCTTCCTTGTTTTTCTTTTTTATTGGAGCACAAATTGCTTTACACTGCTGTGTCAGTTTCTGCTGTACGGCGAAGTGAATCAGTTATACGCTTACATGCTGGGCTGCGTTTAGTTGCTCAGTCATGTCCAACGCTTTGCAACTCCATGCGCTGCAGCCGGGCTCCTCTGTCCATGGGGATTCTCGAGGCAGGCAGTGGAGTAGGAGTAGGTTGGAGTAAGTTGCCATGCCCTCCTCCAGGGGATCTTCCCAACCCAGGGATTGAACTGAGGTCTCCTGCAATGCAGACGGATTCTTTACCCCCTGAGCTACCAGGGAAGCCCATAGGTACCCATATATCCTCTCTTTTTGGATTTCCTTCCCATTTAGGTGACCACAGGGCCCTCTACAGGGAACTCATTAGTTACCTGTCTTATACATAGTAGTGGATATTGTGTCAGTACCGAGCTCCTTCTTCACCCCACCCTCTACTTTTCCCCTTGGCATCTATACATTTGTTTTCTACATCTGTGTCTCTATTTCTGCTTTGCAAATAAGATCATCTATACCATCCTTCCTTTAATGAGGGAAGTAATATACAGAAGGAGAGAAAATTGCAGTCAGATGATGGATGTCTGGGACCCGCCAGACCTAACAGAGGTGCTGAGGAGATGTACAGGGATGAGCAGAGGGGGGATGAGCCAGTGTGCCTGGAGCCAAGCTGGAGCCCGAGGTTCAAGAAAAATCAGTCATACTGATCCTGTCTTATTTAAAATTCTGACATCATCAAATATCATCATCGATGCTTGGCATTTTTATCTTCCAAGTGTTTACATAAAATATTACATATATAAATATTATAAAGTGGAGCTATTTAAGCTGTATTAGATATGGTACACTCTTATAAGTTACATGTTCTCAGAGGTGGTGGGAAATGTTACAGATTAAACAATGACTGAAGAGATAAGCAAATGCACAGAATGAAACTTGGCTGGGTACTCATTTGAAAATACTTGATTCCTGAGTGTTTTGGTATCCTCTGAAAAATGTATATTTCAGGTGAGTACCTCACTTGCTTCAGCCTGGAGTTGGTCAACTGGAGCAGTACCAGCCACCAGGCTAAACCTAGTGAAGATGAAGACTCACTCTTGCTCAGAGGGATCAGCAAGGTTTTCAGAAGCCTTGAAGGATAAGTAGGACTTCCGCCTGCCAGAGGCAGGTGAGGTGGGTGGGGCACACCTGAGCAGAGGCACCTCCTGCAGAGAGAACAGGATGGACCAGCGTGCCAGGAGGGCAGGCACGTGGTCTGTGAATGGCAGGCAGGCCAGTCAATCTGGGAATGGGTTACGGAGAAGGCAGTGACGGGGGAAAAAAAGCTGAAAAGAGACGCTTAGATCCTTCAGTGAACTGCCTCCAAATTTAAATCAGGAGGCAAAGGGGAGCTACTGACAATGTTTTTCTTTTGGCTTTTAAATTAAATTGCATCTTAAATGTTTTCTTAAATTATTTTCAGTTTCATAGAAGTCATTTAAAACTTAAAGCCTATCTTTGCTATCGTTAAGATATATGCCTCTTCTAAAACCAGCATAAAATGATGTGAATGAACTTAGGATGTTTGTTGTTGTTGTTGCCTAGTCAGTAAGTCGTGACTGACTAATTGCAACCCCATGGACTGCACCCTGCCAGACCCCTCTGTCCGTGGGATTTCCCAGGCAAGAATACCGGAGTGGGTTTGCCATTTCCGCCTCCAAGGAATCCCCGCAACCCAGGGATCGAATCCATGTCTCCTGCATTGGCAAGCAGATTCTTTACCACTGAGCCACCAGGGAAGCCAAAAATAGGATATCAGAGAGAAATTTAGAAACAAGTTGGATAAAGCCTTGGTGACTGATTATAAACTCAGTTCCTATGTAGCCTGAATTTTAATCTGCCCCAGCTCAAAACTCTCTGTCCTAGCACTTTCATTAGTACACTCTGTCCACCCCCAACTTTGGTTTGTTTTTTAGGTTTTTTTCACCCCCTAACTTTTAAATAGCTTTGTTAAGGTGTAATTGATGTACAATTTAAAACATAGGCTCCATCAGTTTTGACACATACAACCGTGAAACCATCACTACAATCGTTTAAACAATGAATCTGCCTTCACGTGAGAAGTTTCCTCAGAAACCTGGGGAATGAATCCCTTCTTCCACTCACCCTCTGTCCCATCCCCAGGGAACTGCTGATCTGCCTTCTATCACCATAGATTAGTTTGAGTTTCTCAGAATTTTATATGTATGGAATTATACAGTATGTACTGAATATGATCCATGCTATAAGATGCATTTTTTAAAAGTGGAGGAATGTTCTAGATAAAAGGAGACTGAAGAGCCATAACAAATAAATACAATGTGTGAAATCTGACTGGATGTTGGTTTGAAAACAATTGAACCACTTCATAAGAAGTTAGATACGTACCAACCAAATGACTCAGTCATTCAATTCTTAGATATGGACCCAAGAGAAATGAAAACATTTGTCTAGACAAAAACTTGTTTTCAAATGTTCATAGTAATAGCCAAAACTGAAAACAACTCAAATACCCATCAACAGGTAAACAGATAAACAAATTGTGGTATACCCACACAATGGAACTCAACAATGAAAAAGAACAAATTGTTGATACGGGTAGAGGAAAAGGATCTTCAGAATACAAGAGAAAATCTACGTAACCTTGGGTAAGGCAATGATTTTTTAGATGTACCACCAAAGCCATGATCATGAAAGAATAATAATCTGTACTTCATCAAAATTAAAAACTTCTGCTCCATGAAAGACAACATCAAGAGGACGAAAGGACAAGTCACAGACGGTAAGAAAATATTTGCAAAGGACACAGGACTTATCCAAAATATAAAAGGACTCACGAAAACAAACAACCAGGTTAAAAATGACCCAAAGACCTTAAAAGACACCTCACCAAAAAAGATATAGAAATGGCAGGTAATTATATGAAAAGATGCTCCACGTCATATGTCATCAGGGAGCTGCATCCTGAAACAAGATCCCACGACACGCCTATTAGAAAGGCTGAAATCTGGAATACTGACACTACCATGAGCTGGCAAGGATGTGGAGCAACAGGAACCCTCCTTCATTGCTGGTGGGAAAGCAGAATGGTACAGCTCCTCTGGAAGACAGTTTGGCGGTGGTTTCCTTACCACGTGGTACAGGAGTTGTGCTCCTTGGTGTTTACCCAAAGGATCGGAACACTTATGTTCACACAGAAACCTGCACACAAATATTTACAGCGTCTTTATTCATAACTGCCAGAATCTGAAAGTAAGCAAGATGTCCTTCAGTAGGTGACTGGGTAAATATACTGCAGTGCATTCAGATAATGGAGTATGACTCAGTGCTAAAAAGAAATAATCTATCAAGCCATGGAAAGACACAAAAGAACCTTAAATGCTTATTACAAAGTGAGAGAAGCCAGTCTGAAAATACTACCAACTGTATGATTCCAACTATATGACATTCTAGAAAAGGCAAAACTATGGTGACAGTAAAAAGATCAGTGGTTACTAGAATTTAGTAGGGAGAGAGGGAGAGAAGGGTGGATGGCTGGAGCGCAGAAGCTTTTTAGGGCAGTAAAGAGTCTATGATATTATGACAGTACATACATGTCATCATACACTTACCCCAACCTACAGAATACATGACACCAAGAGGGAACCCTAATGTAATCTATGAACCCTGTGTGACTATGACATGTCAATGTAGAGCCATCAGCTGTAACAAGTGTACCAGTCCGAAGGGGGATGTTGATTCTGGGGGAAGCTGTGCATGTTGAGGGCTGGGGGTATATAGGAAATCTCTGTATCTTCCTTTGAATTGCACTGTGAACCTATAACCGCTTCAAAAAATAAAGTTGAATTAAAAAAAAAAACATGCCCAGTGAAAGAAGCTAGACAAAAAAGGACTTAGTCGATTATCTCCTTCTGGTGGTGTTTAACTTATACCTCATTGCTTTGGAAGTTTAATCTAAAGGCTTGAGTTATGTTTGGCAAGAATATTTCATCAGTCATGCTATGTACTTCATACTACATCATGCAAGGAGGTAAGTAGATTGTTCCACTACATGATTCTCAATTTGATCATTTGTTTAAGGCGGTGAATGCCATATCTCTCCTCCATGAGGTATATTTTTTCCTTTGTGATTATCGAGTAACTTACGGACTATATGCTAGCAACAAGTGAACATCTCATCCATATTTATGGATGATCCTTGCCAGAAGTGATTATTTCATTAGTTTTTTTTAAAGCGTTAATTTAAAAAATTCTATGATTCTTCCTCAGTGAATTACCTGGTTTTCTTCTGAATCAACTGAGACTGAAAAGTTTTTAAATGGAACAACTTTCCCATGTTTATTTCTCTTGACACATCAAGCTCATCCTTCATTGAGCCCCTTTTCTGATCCCCTAATCTTCTCCTTCCTAGCTTCCTAACCATAGAAGCTAAGTGTTTTCAAGCCATGTTGCAAATATTACCTTTTTTCATCCACTTACTCATTCAAAAATACTTATTGTGTCCATGCCGTGTTTTAGGCACGGTCTAGGCATGGGGCACATAGCAATGACTAAATCACTGGCGTCTCTGGCGTATATTGTAGTGTATGTATGAAGGAAACTATAAATAAACAGAATGCCAGGTAGAAATACCACTGTAAAGAAAAGGAAAGCAGCAGGGGAGAAAGGGTAATGATGGGGTGTGTGCTATTTAGATAGGAAGTCCAGGAAGGCAGAGCTGACAGCCACTGGTGCCGGACCCACATTCCCCGGCACTCTGGAATGATCCAGTTCCACTCAGTCTTGCTGCAGGCACCGTGACCCTGCCTGTGGCCCGAGGGCATCTCTCTCCCTCTGTGTGACAGGTTCCCGATCCACAAACAGTCCTTAGCCAAAGACCTGCAGGAGTGGAAGGACCGACGGCCCTGCCTCCCTGTCCCAGGGTGGGACGTCTTCGACGTGCAGCGAGTTTCCCAGAGGCTTCCTGTGGGCTGAGCCCCAGCTGCTGCCCGCGGTGCCCTGCTGGTTAACGTGCTCTGATTGTTTCCTTCTCCTCACTCCTCTACTGCTACTTCCTGGCATCACATTTTACTCTTCAGACACTCTGCGTGCAAACTCAAATCGTACCCACGTTCTGGAGGAACCTAGCCTAAGTGAGTGGGTCCTAGAAGTGAGGTAATAAAGGGGACTCTCAGAACGAGATTCTAGAATTGAATCTCTTGTTGGTCGGATGACAACTAAGACCCTGTTACTGTTGGTGCGACCATGATAATGTCTGGCACGCTTGTAGCATCACCGCTGCTAAGAGTCTTACCTGTGGTAAATTGGGCTCATGCGCTGGTGTAAGAAAATGTCCTGGCCTATAGAGTAGCTTTTGAACCAAATGGGGGGCAATGGCAATTATTGGGATTTTGGAGTTGGTTTGTTGTCAACTGCTAGAGGAGGCATGAAAGAAGCAAGTAACAGACTAGGGCTAGGTAACCATTAATTTAGAATTTGGGTTGAAAGAAAGTCAGAAGTCTTCCATGTCATCTTTTAAAGGGGGTCTCATTTCCTGTAGACAGAGGGTAGACTGAGTTGAACAATAAGATTTCAAATTTGATCCTAAATACAACATAGCTAAAAAGAAAAAAAGGAGGTTGAGTTCACAGCCTAGATGGGTTCTTATGCCAAAGTCAGGAGGCTGAAAGGGAAGGTGAGGAGCCCATTTGGGCAGATGGGATTGAGGACTTGACTACCTAGGTTCCTCTGAACAATCTGAGCCAGAATTCTCTGGAGTCCGCTCTCCTGCCAGAGGAAACCAGTCTCCAGCTGCCTGGAGACTGTGCAAAGGCCTCACTAGGGCAGATGCCTGCAAGATGATGCATGTCTGTAAGATCTTTCCTTGCCTCTCTCTATTGCTGCTTATTGTGAGCCAAGCAGAAAAATACTGCTATGTGAAGAAAGAGATTATTCACCAAAAGCTCTGCAGAACTTGGCAGTGTTATGAACCACCAGGAACTGGAAGAATTTGCCTAGAAACGGATATTAAAGGTGGTGGATGAGGGAGGATGGACTATAAGGCTGGACAGAAGAGAGTTTATTAATATGGGTGCATTATTTAGTGACTCAAAACTTAATATCTTGGTAGGATGCCTAGAACTGTCCATAGTAAATAGCAGGAATTGCTCTTCAAAACTTGAAAACAATGTACTTGAAGGAGGTGCTTGCATTTCTTAGAAGGAAGATGAGGAAGGGGTAAACTTATTCAAATAGACTGGATTTAAGACTGCATTTATTACATAATACCAGAGAACCCACCTGCTAACAATGTTCTCTAGGGTGGGGGCTTCAGAGGGCACTTCCTTCACTAAATGGGTTTCCCAGGTGGTGCTAGTGGTAAAGAACCTGACAACGCAGGCGGCATTAAGAGATGTGGATTTGATCCCTGGGTTGGGAAGATCCCCTGGAGGAGAGCATGGTGGCCCACTCCAGTATTCTTGCCTGGAGAATCCCATGGACAGAGGAGCCTGGAGGGCCACAGTTCATAGTGTCATAAAGAGTCGGACATGATGGAAGCAACTTAGCACAACCTTTACAAAAATATGAAAAAGTGCTAGTAAATTCTGAGAATTTCAGAATTACTGGTCCTCTAGATTAGGGGTCCCCAGCCTCCAGGACCTAATGCTTGATGACCTGAGGTGGAGCTGATACAATAAAAATAGAATTAAAGTGTACAATAAATTTAATGCTCTTGAATCATTCTGAAACCACCCCCACCCATGGTTCTTGGAAAAGTTGTTTTCCATGAAACTGGTTCCTGGTTCCTGGTGCCAAAAAGGTTGGGGACTGCTGCTGGATTAAGACTGTTGCCCCAGCATGAATGGGAATAGCAGGATTCTAGGGGTCAGGCTGGTATCAGAACAGGGATGTAGTTATGATCACATTTATCAACCTGAACAAGTCCTAGGCGCCTGATATTGATGGGGATGAGTGAGTCCCTGAAAAACACGTGAGCTATTTATATTGTAAAAAAAAAAAAACACAAAAAAATGGATTCCCCTGATGGTCCAGTGTTTAAGAATGTGCCTGTCAATACAGGGGACATGGGTTCAAACCTTCGTCTGCGAAGGTGACACATTAATTAGTGCACAGGGCAGCTAAGCCAGAATAGCACAGCTCCTGAACCCGCCTGCTCTGGAGCCTGGGTTCCCCAACAGGAGAAGCCAGCACTACGAGAAGGCCACATGCCCCTGCTCACAGCAACCTAGACCCCATGCAGCCAAAACCAACACACACAGAAAATGAACATTTGTGTGTGTGTGTGTGTGTGTGGGGGGCGAGAGAGAGACAGGTCAGTAAACACAAAATTTGAATAATGGTTCTGGGCGGAATGCTGCCGCATGTTAGAACATGTTCTAGCACAGGCTGGGACATTAAAGGAATCCCAATAAATCTTGGCACATGAATGAACCGAGCAGGTAGGTAGGATGGACTGAACTGTGTCCCCCCCCCCCCCCCCCCGCCCAGTTCACATGTCAAAATCCCAGTCTCCAGGACTTCAGGATGTATTTGGAGATAAGGTCTTTGAAGAAGTGATGGAGTTAAGACGAGGCCGTTAGCGTAGGCCCTAACGCAACATGACTGTCGTCCTTACAAGGAGAGGAGGAGACCCTAGCAATGAGCCCCCCAGGGAGAACTCCAAAGAGAGAGACCCCAGGGAACCAACCTGCCACCATCCTCATCTCGGACTTGTGGTCTCCAGGACTCTGAGGAACGCACCGCTGTTGTCTAAGCCCCTTGGTCTGTGGCATTTCGTTACAGCAACCCAAGCAGATCAAGAGATCATCCCCAAGTTATAAACGTGTAAACTGAGTTCCAGGGATTAAGACCTGAACAGAATCACGTAAACGGTCAAAGCACAGATGTGCTCATTGCTTTGAATCTAGGTGTCAGGGTCTGACATTAAAGACGGTTCAGCTTTTAAATCAAATCCTTATTTTTAACAAAGTACTATATGGGTTTCTGAAAATATCAAGATTCACCTGCCTTTCCCTTATCTAATGTGGCTTCCTCAGAGGTATCCACTTTTAACTCTAGGTGTTTCTCCCCTTAGTACATGTGACTAAATAACACATTGATACAGATTAAGTCATGGTTTTTCAAACCAAGACATCATCCATGAAGTTCCTGTTACTAAAGATGTCTTAATTATCTTTATACACACATACTATCTTATGACTTTCATCTTTTTTTCCCTATCTTTGGTATTTTTCTTCTTCTGCTTTGTCTCCGTTTTCTCCAGGCTAATTTTCATTTTTGCTTTCATACAAGACCTCCCTGAAGTGTCTAGTGATTCTTCTTCACGTTTAACAATAAGCCTGTTTTTCACTATCCTGTATGTCAGAGTAACCAGTGACTTCAATTTTTGACATTTTCTGGGGTTTCACATCAGAGGTTGGTTGGTTACTGCTGGACACTCTGCTGCAGGAATGTAAGTTTTAGCCTCATTTTCTCTAAGTTAGTCATTCCTTGTCTATCTTCCTATCTTCTAGAATTTCCTGATAATGTCCTCTCTGCTCTCATCTCATCTCCAGTGCTCTTTGTATTTCTTCTGCCTTTTTATTTCTTTCCTGTTAATTTAGGGGTTTTTGAGAGGAAGTGGAGACAAACATAGGTTTTTAAACAGAAGTCTGCATTTCTAATTTTGACTTCTCTTGGGTTTTTACTATTAGTCAGTAATGGTTAGCATCAGCTCAATGCAAAAGAATAAAAATATCCCTGTTTTTGCAGTTGCCTTTGTCAAAGCCTCTTTTACTTTGAAAACCCCATGTTATGAGTTATGAGTGTCCTGAATAAGAAAAGTAAAACAAACTTCTTACTTAAGCATCCTTTCCATCTGAAGACATTTTGGGGGGAGGCACAGGAGAGAGGTGAGGCTTCGCATGGGGTGTGGCAGATCTCAGCAAAGCGACGAGGTCCCCCCAACTGTGGGGTGGCCTGTGCTGAGGTGGGCGAGAGAGTACCCATCTGTAGGGATGAGCCAGCACGGGAATCTGAGCACAAACAGGGCATCCTCTCAGGGGAGGAGGTGGGGTCGATGATGCGAGTTTGGCATACACCAAGGCACTGATCAAACAAGCACATATTAACAGTAATGAGAGCCAGGATTCTCGCCCTCAGAGAACGAAGTCATAAACTTGGAAAGGGAAAACCCAGAATACACCTTCAGGATTGGACTTAGAAGTTGTCCATGTAAACTCATGGACTGCAATGTATGTATATCCATATGGCATCACTGTTGATATATAAACACAGATATAAATGCATGCGTGTGTGTGTGTGTGTATACATGTGCCCTGCCTCTGTCCATCAAGGGAGCCGTGAACTCAAACTGCAACCAGCAGACCTATCCTGACTGTGGTTTTCTAAGTACCATTTGCCATGTCAGGGAACCAGGACTTCTTGGTAGGGTGCCAGATTTACTATGTGAAGACAGCAAACTGGAAGCAAACAAGAAATTATTGTACGGGATATATCTTCACTGTTTATTATTTATCTGAAATTCAAACTTAACTTATTAATCTCTATTATATTTGGTAACCCTATTCCTTGAAGAAATGGCCGCTTGCAACACAGGGGCAGGGGAAAAGCAACATGAGCGGGAAACATTTTGTGGTGCCAGAGAGAAAGAAAATACAGAAGGATGGGACGAAATGACAGATGAGCCCACTTGAGAGGGTTTCCACTGGTGAAGTATGAGACAATATAAGCGTCACAATAGATAACAAAAAAATCTATTGAACAGGAGACCAGGAACCCACACTGAGGTGAATAAAGGGAACGCTTAATAAGGCACAGAGTATTTACTTAGAGCTAATGTAGCTCTCTGGCTTCCCTGACGGGTCAGTGGGGAAGAATCCATCTGCCAAGTGTGGGAGATGTGGGTTTGATTTTCCTTCCCACTCCAGTGTTCTTGCTTGAGAAATTCCATGGACAGAGGAGTCTGGTGGGCTACAGGCCATGGGGTCGCAAAGAGTTGAACAACAACAACTTATCTCTTCACAAAATTAATACTTGTTAATTCAAAACAGAAAAATATTTGTAGTAACTTTATTTTGGAGTTACTTCCTTGTGGAGAAACTGGGCAGACACCATTTTGTTCAAGCGGTTCAGGAGAGCATTGCCAGTAATGGGGCAAACCAAAACTCAGAGTCATCTGAATACAGCATCACTTTGGTGGTATTCCTGCCAAACACAAACACAGCTAAACTGAAGGAAGCCCCACAGAAGTTGCGGTCTTCAAAAGCATCAAGGTCCTGAAAGTCAAACAAAGATTGAGGAAACACTTTTGACTAAAGGACACAGTTCATGTGACAATTCTGAACTGTATTCTTTTTTTTTTTGGTATAAAGGATATTATTGGGATGAAAAATGAAATTTAATGAGGGGGTGTTAGGACTGGGTAATATAAATGGTCTGTTTATTCCCCAGGGAGCCACGTCCACACTGCAGACAGGAAGGGGGGAGAAAGGCTGCTGCCTGTATGAGGGAAAGCCGATTCTTCTCCCAACGCTTCCAGCACATCTCCATTAGGTCTCATTGATAGAGTGGTGCCTTGGGGCTTTTAATAGAGTAAAAGGAAGCTTACATGGAGAGACTGCTCTGGAGAAATGTGAAGAGGATATGGGGGTTAGGGTAGCAAATTCAGGGTGATTGGAAGAGACCTAAGGAAAGACATAATCACGGAGAAATCCACCAAGGTTGCAACTGGTCAACAGTATGAGACACTGGTTTTGAAACTGTTTCCTCTGCTATGTTGGCTCTTGTACTAAAATAACCATTTGCTACCCCTTAGCCTAAAAGGCAGCTACATGAAACAGTCTTATGTTGATGACATGAGAAAAGCAAGTGAGGGGCAAGGCACTGAAATAATTTGAGGATGCCAGCCACAGTGGAGACAGCTGGCTCTAAACTTTTCATAACATATAAGATGGTAGGTCGTAACATTTTGTTTGGTTATTAAAAGAAATGTCAATCCTGGAATGAAAGGCTGAAGAACCTACGGATATCTTCATCCTTGAAATGGAAACCTGTTTATTGAAAAGGAAGCCTTGAACACCTATCTGGAGGGAACTGATGTTCTCATATGTGGTTCTCTCACAGAAGCCAGTCCCTAGGGTTTTTGTTTTCTTTTCCCTAAGAGTCCATTTGTAGTTTGAGTTGGAACTCAGAACTCCTATTTCTATACAAACAATATAACAAAAGAGGGTTGCATTCTCAGGACTTGCTATTAAACTCCGCAACTTAATGTTTTGCTCTGTTCACTGATTTAGGTCAGATAGTGCTTCTCCAAGAGTCAGCTAAGGAATCTGGACTTCTGGCATGTGAGCCAGTATCTGAACATCCTGTATTTCTAAGCCTATAGGCAGAGGAGCTAATTATCTCATGGGAAACCAGGGATCAGGCCTGGACATGACAGCCATTACTTCTGCCCATGTTCTGCTGGCCAGACTAATCACATGACTCCAGCCTAACTGCAAGGGAGGCTGGGAAACAGTCCTCCTTTGTGACCAGGAAGAGGAAAAAGGAACGTGGGCCTCCTGCATCTACCTGAAAGGCTTTGTGAAGATTAATGAAGGGACAGCACATTCTAGGTTCTTGTCAAGTACGCTCTTCCGTGCTTTATAACGAGCTAAGTACACACCACTGGTGAGACGTGCAGTGGTGGTGGGTTCTGTTACAGAGGACTCCAGTGAGGGCAACGAAAATCAGGTGCAGATGCTGGTCGAGTGAAGCAGAGGTTGTGGTAACCTGAAAGACAGGTAGAGAATAAGAGAACCTAAGAACTGAGAGTCAGATGCTCTTGAAAGGGTGCCTATAAAGTCAGGACAAATTCAAGGAGAGGGGAAAGAGGAAACAAGCGCTTTAGCTGGGATAAAGAGCAGGGCCTTCCAGGGGAGGCATGGTAGGACAAAGGTGGGAGGAAACAGCATCTAAGAAAATGTACAGGTTACTTTTCGAGGACAGGGGAGTGCTTAGTACCTCAGTGAGTGACTCCCCCAACTACTAAAGCTGCATGGAGTCAAAGGTGAGTGAAAAAGCAACTGAAGAAAAGATCACCCTTTACTAAAATTATAGAATGCTCTTAGTGAACTTAAAATAGTACACTAAAAAAATGATATAATGTAAAGCAATTACTGCCCAATAGTATTAGAGTCCATTTTTTTGTTTCCCTAAAAATACTTACATGTAAACATTTAAATATAACTGAAGAATGCAATATATGAGCTCTGATCGGATCAAGCTGGAGGCAAGACACAAGCGATCAAAAATATTGTTGGTATTTTATGCTTGAAATTTGCTAAAAAAGTAGATCTTAAACTACTTTTTAGTACTCCAACAAACACACGGAACTATGTGAGGTAATGACTTTGTTAACCTTCTTGTGGTAATCGTTTCACAATATGTAGGCACATCAAATCATCACGCTGTGATACAATGCTATCTGTCAATTATATCCCACCAAAGCTGGAAAGAAATGCTGATGGGACAATAGGAAAATTTAAATGGGAATTAAATTTAGATATAGATTTTTTGTTAATTTTTTTAGGTCTGATTAAAGGTTGGGCTTAGGTATATTCTTTTCTTAATTGATATCTGCTGAAACATTACCTAAGGAAAAGGATGAAGCATTAGGATGCCTGCAATTTAGTCTCAGATGGTTCAGAAAAAGTACACATGGCAAATACAGTAAACTGTTAACCGTGACTGAATCTAGGTGGAAGGTGTATGAAAAGAAGTTACACTATTCTTTCAGTGCATTTAAAAAAGCTTTTAGTGAAAATCTGAAAAACAGCAGTAAGATTGAAGGTTTCTGCCTGTGATCACTTACTTGCTCAACAAGACAATAAAGCGGTCACCTGTCTATCTGTCCATGCCTACGTGCTAGATAACTTCTGTTGCGTTTGACTCTCTGTGGACCACAGCCCACCACCAGGCTCTTCTGTCTAAGGGATTCCCCAAGCAAGAATACAGGAGTGGGTTGTTATGTGGATCTTCTTGACCAAGGATTAAACTCATGTCTCTTATGTTGGCAGGTGGGTTCTACACCACCAGTGCCGCCAGGGAAGCCTATATATATATATATATATACACACATATACATACTGGAGAAGGCAATGGCAACGCACTCCAGTATTCTTTCCTGGAAAATCCCAGGATGGAGGAACCTGGAGGGCTGCAGGCCATGGGGGTCACAGAGTCGGACGTGACTGAGTGGCTCACACGTGTATACTTACGGCTGAGTTGCCCAGTTGTACAGCAGAAACCAACACAATGTTGTGAAGCGATTTCCCTCCAACTAAAAGGACAGAATATATCGTCAGATAGTTCAATAGTTTTAGATGGTATTAGCCGAGGTGAAGTACCAAGCCTGGGACATACTGGCTGCTGCTGCTGTTTAGTCGCTTCAGTCATGTCCAACTCTGTGCGACCCCAAGGTCTGTAGCCCCACAGGCTCCTCTGTCCCTGGGGATTCTCCAGGCAAGAATACTGGGGTGGGTTGCCATGCCCTTCTCCAGGGATCAAGCCTAGGTCTCCTGCATTGCAGGTGAATTCTTTACTGTCTGAGCCACCAGGGAAGCCAAGGACATACTGGCACCAGACTACAAACCCCATCGAGCCGGGACACCACTGTTTTCACCATTATATGTTCAGCACTTAGTCAAGTGCTAGGAAACAGGTGATAAGTAAATTTCTGTTCATTACATGGGGAAGTAAATGTGAAAATTCTATGCTTTGGATAGATATTCTAACCCTTTTGCTTTCTCTATATCATTACTCTTTGGAAAACCAAAACTATACAAATAATATTTATGGATCTAGTACCTTTAGCAACTCCCTACTGTTAACTCAATAAATCAACTTTGGATTTCTAGCCAAAACATTTGGAAACCTTTTCTTTTCAGAGTTAAGTTACATGTAAGCATACCTCAATATTTTTATGAAGTCATTTTCTTTAACTCTTTCACTCAATATTTTATTTTAAAAATAATGGCTAGACTTTACCAAAGATAGTGACTATTAATGACAAAATCAAATGAAAGATTCTTCTGAAACTTTAAAACTAAGTTACCAAAGAAAACAAGTGAATCAAATTTATTTTATTAATTTAATTTTCATTATAACTAGTAGTCAACTATCATTCATTTTCAAAATCAATCTTTTTGCAAATCCAGATGATGATGAAGGCCACACAGGGACAATCTCACCAAACAGTTGATAAGTTTTCTAGACTGATCTGTTCTTGTATTTAATGATGTCATCAAGCTCTGGTATCTTCCAACATTTTTAACAGCACTGTGATATTATTAAGGAGCTGAGATCCGAGGGCCTTTCCTGCATCATCTGATATGAACAACCACTGTTTCATTTTGTAGTTCTTCTTTCAGATGTTGAGGAGGTATGGTTATTCTCTGAAGAGGCCATGGGTCAAGTGACAGACTGGCTATAAGGGATGAAAGGGAGAGTGGCAAAACTTTGTTAAAAGCAGGTCTCCATGTAGCCCCTTTTTAGCACTATTATTTATATTAATATTTAAAATTTTTATTCTTTTATTTTTATGTGTACCAATTTTAATCTGATTCTAAAGCTATTAGGCTTAAAATAAAGTAACTTTATCCAACGGTAGAATATGAGGTTTGCCATGTGGAAGTGAACAACATTCCATAGACCAGGGGAACTAATTTACCTTGCTGCTCCAGAAGCCTGAGTGTCAGCATGATGTAACAGCAAGCGTAATCTATTTGAAGACTTGGGGCTGAGTCCAGGCTTCCTTTTTACTTAATCTTCTGACCTTGGTTAAGTGACTTAATTTCTGTGGGTCTTCATTCAATCTTAAAATATCACTCACTCTAAACAAAGAACTGACAGATAAGAACATGATAAAATAGTTAAATAGAATACATTGGGAATATTTGTCAGGTAGTGACATGGATGGTATGTATTTGATATTAATGAGTAAAATTAAAAACAAAATATGTATTTTAGCAGGAATTTTAGGAGGGAAGAAAAAGCCACTGTAACTTTCATAAAATGAATGAAATTTGGAAATGAAAAAAAATTTGTGCAGGTGAAACAATTTGTTACACAGTTGCCTATAAAATATAAAGCAAGAGTTTAGTTACACAGGTTCATTGAATAAATATCTGACTACGTACTTGCGGAAAACTAAGTCACACCAAAGCACCATGAGTGATTCCAGCAACAATGTAATAGTTCAAAGCGTGACATTATTTTGGAATGTAAAAATTATAGCCTTATAGACTTACTTTTAAGAAGTTTATCATCAAATTCATAAGAGATAATTAGACAAACTATTAATATAATTATTCTTATTTTGGAAAGAACTTGTCCCAAATGTAACTCTTTTGGTAGGATTACCTTACTTGACATATTATTCAAATATGGACTATAAAGGATATTGGAAAGGATATTGGAAAATTGGGTATCTCAGTGATTAGGCATGAAAATGATAACACATTTCACAAAAGAAATACAAATGGCCAGTTGATATATGAAAAGGTCCTCATCGGCATCAGCAATCAGGGAAATGCAAGCGCAAACTCCCACCAGACCAGCAAGGCAGAAAAGGACTGACTATGTCAATTGTGGTTGAGGGTGTGGAGCCACGAGGTTCATGAGATGTGAGTGTAACACTTTAGAAAATAGCTTGGAATTATTCATTCAAATTTAGAACACACACAACTACTCCCAGGTATATACTATACAGAAACTCAGATGTGATGGAATACATATGTAAGAAACATTCACAGCAGTATTTACAACAATTTCAAACTGGAAACAAGCCAGATATTCATCAACAATAGAATGGCTAAATAAATTATGCCATATTGCTATAATGGAACACTGTAAAACTCAGCGATTAAAATGAACAAACTACAGTTATATGAACAACCCAAACAACATATGACGGATTAAAAAAGATGTTGAGCAAAAGCTGTGATCAAAACAGGTTACATACTGTGGTTCTAAGAGAAATGGCAAAACCAAATAACATGCTGTTTAGAGATGTACATGCTTATAATAAAACTATAGAGAAAAGCAAGGAAATGGCTATCACTGAAGTCAGAGTAACAGTTACCTCAAAAAGGGAGGGAAAGAGTTGTATTCAGGAAGGTCACTGGGGTACTTCTGGGGTGCTGGTTCCATTTCTTGACCTGGTTGGTTACATGGAGGCTTCCTTTACAATTACTCATTTTACTGAGTAACTGCATTATCCATTTTAAAGCTTATTTCACAATCAAACCACTAAAGGTAATTGAATATTGTAGATAAGACTTCTAGAAAGAAATACTGCTAGAGAATTTAGCTTATATAATCTTTTACAGCAAAAACTACTGATGTAGGATAATGAAGCTGATAAAATAGTTTCTCATACGAGCTCACTTTCAAGTGTAGGAGAAAAGAACCCTATACGAATATCCCTCTGTTATATTTTAACATATTATGCAGACCTTGATTATAAACAAGCTGACGAACCAGGGAAAGAACCCTGTTACCGAAAACTTCAGATTTCTGTTTTTGAATTTCGAATGAACCAGTTGTTTTTTTCTCTGGAGCAGTAAGAAATGAAAGCCCTGAAGAGATGCAGACCAAGTTGGCAATGTCTGTGCTTGCTTTTCTGCAGCCGCTAGTTCCAGCTGTTTCCTCCAGTTAGCATACTGGGTGGTGAAGTGGGTGGGTCTTGCCTCATAAGCTAGTTCAGCTGTAAGTTCATCAGTAGTTGGCTGAGCGTTCTCCTCCCTGCTATTCTGCCCCTCAGCACCAAGGTTCTCTGGTGGAACCACTGACAACGAAAACCAATCAGGCTGCTGAAAAGCTCCCTGTGGTTGGTTACACACTTCCCTGGAGGTGTCCTCGGCTGCGTTGCCGAGCTCTGATGTCTGCATTCTTTCCAGCCAAAGTTAACAGAAATCTGTGGTGCTAGGCTTTACAAAATCCCCTCAATCTATTTTATTCCTTCAATTTCCATCAAAAAATTAGGAAGAGGAGCAAAAGGCAAAATGAGTTACACATGTAGCCATGTAGGGCCATCACTTGCTGTTGAGATTCCTTGCGAGTCTTATTTGGAAGGATCTGGCAGAAACTGGTCATAAGAGAGTCAAATCTAGGGTAACTTAAACTCAGGACAGTGAACCTGGCTCTTAGAACTTGGATGAACTGGAGATGGGCAGTCTCTTCTTGCTTTGGCAATATCCGTTCCCACCCTCCCATTACTTTTTCTGCAGCATTTTAATAAAAATGAGCCCTTGTATTTTACCCAGTTGCAAGGTTCCTTGATGTATTTGCATATGGTGGTGGCAGCAGGGGTAGAAACTCTGAGCTCCCCACATCTTCATAGAAAAACCTGCGCCTTCCCTGAGGTGGAAAGTAGTCACTATCGCGGCTTCCGGAAGAGGTAAGGCGCGCCAGAGTCCAGAGACCCAACTGCGGAATTGGCTTCCTTTCGTCCCTGCTTTTATCTCCTTCTAACACTATTCATCAGGACAGATGCAAGGCAGATTTCTGAGGATTCTGAAATCGTTTTATCTTAAAATTTCCTGTCCTAGGGAACTACACTGTCAACTTCATGAGTTTTTACTTGAATTTACTTTCCAGGATAACACCTGTAGGAAAACCGGTATAAATAGTAATAATATTTATTTTAGAAAGGAAATAGCCTTTGAGTCAGACCTGAAACACAGGCCAACATTTTTTGATTACAGTAATGGACACTGATTAACAATCAGTACCAGCCCTCCGAAGCTCCCAGCCACAAACGTGAATGATTCCTAAAAGGGAGGCAGTACTAAACTCTCCTGAAAAGTCAAAAACCCTTCCACAATCCTTAGGAGGGCGGCTCCCTTCCTTCGTCCCAGCAATTCGCCTCCTTCTCCGCTCAAGACTCAGGCTGTGACTCCTCACTTCAGCCGCAGCCCCATTTCCTTGGGGTGGAGAGGGCTAAGCGGGATGTGTTACGACTCGCATCTTTACAAGGCTACGCCGTTTACAAGGCGCCGGGACTTCCGTCAGGGTGCTCCGAGCTCCGCGAGCGCGGGAGCGGCTCATTCATTCCCCGGACGTTTGCTCGGCCTGCCCGCGCGTCGAACGGCGCCGGCGTCGCTCCGCACCGGGGGCAGGGTGGGGCGCCCGCTGCCCCGAGCAGGTGCGGCGGACCCGGCCGCACGGAAGGCAGCTGCTCGCTCGGCCGGGCTTCTCGCAGGCCGGTCCGGGCCCAATGCCTCACCTTCGGGCGGCGCGCGCCCGAGCGCGGCTGCGCGGCCCGGGCCTCCTCCGCGCCCCCAAGGAGCAGGCACCACCTGCTCCGGAGGAACCGCCGCGGAGCCAGCGCTCCCCACCGCCCTCGGGTCAGGGGTGAGCTCGGCGGCGGCCTAGGCTCCACGCGGCTCCTCCCCTTCCTCTCCTCTGTTCTGACGCGGCCGCAGAGGCGGCGGCAGCGACACCGAGTCCGCGGCCCGGGGCGCACCCACCCGCTCGCCGAGCCCGACTTCCTCTTCCCTCGGCGCGTCATCAGCGCGCGCCAGAGGCGCCTGGGGCGGGGTGGCTGGAAAGGTGAAAAAAGACTCGGGGAGCGGGCCTGCGAGCGGAGCGCGAGGGGGGGCGGGGGCGGAGCGCGGTTGCTAGGGCACCCGCGTCATCGGCGCGCGCCGTCCTCCTCCCGCCCCTCTCTCTGGAGTGAGGCGAGAGCCCCGCACCGAGCGAGGAGACAGCGCGCTGAGCTCCGGGCGCCGCCGCCGCCGCCGCCGCCGCCGCCGCGGGCGCTAGAGCCGGGG